>CAUYUJ010017260.1:473302-558302 GCA_963575745.1 Prorocentrum cordatum | reverse complement strand
TGTATGTATGTATGTATGTATGTATGTATGTAAGTATGTATGTATGTGTATGTGTGTACGTCGGTGTGTAGACATGCATGTATGTATGCAGATAGATAGGTAGGTGTATGTGTACATGTATGTATGTGTGCAGGTAGTTAGGTAGGTCGGTAGGAAGGTAGGTAGGTTGGTAGGTAGGCAGGTAGGTAGGCAGGTGGTAGATAGGGCGAGAGGTGTATGTGTGTATATATGTATATATAATAGAAATAGACATTTAGATTCAAATGTGGGTGCAAGTGCATACATACACATTTCCACATCTATACACATATACATTCATACCCACAGTACCATTTCAGCCCGTGGGCTGCACCGCTTCCCAGGGGGGCAGCTGCTCGCCTCACGTCCGCCGTCTCTGACGGCCCCGACCTCCCGCCAGCACGGGCCCGCGCACGAGGAGCGCAGAGCGCCAGGCCTCCGCGCGAACCCCTCCGCCCCTGGAGGTCTGCCCGCCCCCCCCCCCCCCTCGCCGCGCGGCGCGCGCGGAGCGCGCTGCGCGGGCCCCCTCCTGGCCTGCGCCCGCTCTCCGGAGGGCACGGCGCGCGGGCTCCGGCGGCGCTCCGCCACCGCACCGCCGGCGTGCAAAGTCCGCGTCCCTGCGCCGCGGCGAAGGGCCTCCTCCGCCCAGCTCGGTCTGCCAGGTCGGAGCATGCCCCTGTCCCTGTGTGTTGGCATCACCTCACCGGATTCCCCATGTGCTTCCAGTACTTTCTAAACTTCTGTCTTCCCCCCACTTCCCATATTTTCGCATACTTCCCTGGGAATCAGGTTCAGCCAGTCGTTCAGCGGGGCGGTCAGGTACCTGGAGCTCCTCCTCATCCTCCTCCTCCTCCTCCTCCTTCTCATTATCATCATCATCATCATCATCATCATCATCATCATCATCATCATCATCATCATCATCATCATCATCATCATTATCATCATCATCATCATCATCATCATCAGCAGCAGCAGCAGCAGCAGCAACAACATCAGCAGCAGCATCATCATCATCATCATCAGCATCAGCATTAGCATCATCATCATCAACATCATCATCATCATCATCGTCATCACCATCATCATCAGCATCATGTATTAGAGTCATCGTCAACATCATCATCATCATCATCATCAGCATCAGCATCAACATCAGCATCATCAGCATCAACAGCGTCATCATAATCACCATCATCAGCAGCATCATCATCAGCACCATCATCATTATCATCATCAGCAGCAGCATCATCAGCAACATCATCATCATCAGGAGCAGCATCATAATCATCATGATCATAATCATCATCATCATCATCATCATCAGCGGCAGCAGCAGCATCACCAGCAGCAGCATCATCAGCAGCATCATCATCATCCGCGCCTCCCAGGTGTGGCCCGAGCAGATGGGGGCAGAGGCGCCGCAGCGCCGATGCAGCGCCGATCCATCGCCGACGCATCGCCGATGCGTCGGCGAGGCGTCGGCGACATCGGCGATGCATCGGCGACATCGGCGTGGAGAAAACTGCGCTCCACATCGCCCTGCATCGCCGATGCACCGGCGATGCGGCGCGATCTCCTCTGACCCCCTCCACTCGGACCCCATCTGGGGAGGCCTAGAGGCCCAGAGTACCTCGGCGCGGAGTAGGGCGGGCGCACCCCGGCGGCGTGGCAGGCACGGGCCATGTGCCGGTCCTTGAGGGACAGCAGCCGGCCCCCGCCAGCGCCCGCGCCGCCCGCGCCGCGCCGCGCTGCCCCGTCGAAGAAGTCCCCCGCGCCGCGCTCCCGCCGCCGGCCGCGGGGGCTCCGCGGGGCCGCCGGCCGGGCCGCAGCCCACGACGGGCACGTCACGCCGCGGAGCTCCTGCAGGTGGCAACATCCGAACCCTACCTCCACCAACCAGCCATCGACTCTCCTGGACCGATGGGAGGCGAGGGTAAGGGGCTGATTTTGCCACGCGTTCAACGGATTCCGAACCCTGCCCCCGCCGCCGCGAAGCATGGGGGAAGCGGTTCCTGAGGAAAGGGGCCCTGGACCAGGGTGCCTTCCCCCAGGACGAGCTTGTCCTCCTGAGCCGTTTTCTGACAGGCCTGGGGCTCGCGGAGGGCCCCGAGGGCCCGAAAACGGCGAAAAGCCTCAGGACCTCTCCCCCTCAGGACCCGCTTCCCCCCTCGGCGAGCCGATCGAGTCGCTTGAAGCGTTGATCGGCGAAGGCAAAGGGGGGGGGGCTCGGACTTCGCCGCCGGCCCTGGGCGAGGCGGCCGCAGTCGGGCGAGCCGTCCGGGCGCCGCCACGCACTCCCCAGGGCCCACCATCCCCTCCACCACGCTGCGCAGAGGAGCACCGGCCGGCCCGCCGCCGCCACGCACTCCACGAAGGCGCGCTCGCCGAGCTCGGCGCCCGAGGGGCGCTCCGCCCGCGCGCGGCACATCGCGGGGGCGGGGAGATGGGCCCGCTGGCCACCCCGCCCCCTCGAGCCGAGAACGGCTCCTGCCCGCTGATGCCTGGCGCAGCCGCGGGGGCGCACAGGAAGAGCCCCGTGTTCGCCCTCCCACAAGCCGCCCCTGTCATCACCGAGCCTCCCATTCCATGGTGTGAGCGGGGAAGAAGAGAGCAAAGGAGCAGAGGGGCAGGGAAAACAAGACACCTCCCCTCTCCTCCAGATCCTCCTCCTTCCTCCTCCTCCTCCACAACCATCATCATCAGCATCCGCATCGGCATCAGCATCAGTATCATCATCAGCATCAGCATCATCATCATTATCATCATCAGCAGCATCAGCATCATCATCACAATCATCATCACACCATCACCACCATCATCAACAACAGCGACTGAATCTGTCATCAGCATCACATCCGCATCATCACCGCCATCATTAGAACCGTCCTACTCAACTTCCACGTCCAATATTCCACCAGTTCATATTCTCCCTTCTGCTTCTTATCCTTATCCTCCTCCTTCTACTACTCCTCCCCCAACGTTTTGTCATCATCAGTATCAGCATTATCATCATAACCCGGTCCTCTTTCGCAGCATGACGAGGAGCACCAACGCCACTTAGAAGCCCGTGAAAGCGAGAACGCTACAATCGCTCCGAAGTCTTGTATTTTGGATTTTGTGGCCCCACCGAAGAGTCTTTGAGCCCTCTCGAGGCGTCTTGGGCGCCTCTTGGGCCGTCTGGAAGTACTCTTAGGCTGTGTCAGCGCGCCGTTTGATTGTCCCGAGGCTCTCCTGGGCCGTCTCGGAGGCCTCCTTGGGCCCTCCTGGCCCGTCTTGGGTCTCTGTGGCCTATGGAAAAGTTATGCGGGGCGCTCGGGAGCCCACATGAGGGCCCCCTCCTCCTCCTCCTCCTCCTCCTCCTCCTCCTCCTCCTCCTCCTCCTCCTCCTCCTCCTCCTCCTCCTCCCCCTCCTCCTCCTCCTCCTCCTCCTCCTCCTCCTCCTCGGGGGCCCAGGGTGCTGGGCGGAAAAAAGGGCCACGCAGGCTTCAGAACGCCCCCAAAGACGCGATGCTTCAACGCCCGTGTGAGATTCCTAATCGTCACGCATCCTGTGACTGCGTCTGGTGAACGAGTCGGAAACTGAAACATATACATTACCAGTGGCGGGCTTCTTCTCAGTCCCAGAACTTTTTGAGGGTCGGGGACGACGTCGGAGTGGTGTGGTGTTTACAATTTTCCTCATTTCCCCGTGGAAAAAACGAAACATGCATACACCAGGACCCCGGATACACCAGGATCTGCTTTCTTGTGCGAATTTTAGTGCTGGGCCGTAGAAAACGTCGGTGTAGAGAGTCCGGTCCCTTACAAGTCGGCAAACCTGTGGCTGAATATTGTTTTGCCCTCCTTCCATGCAGGCCCGAACGTGGCGGTCCAAACCTAGGAACACATCAAGCGTCTGAGATGGCTACAGGATCACAAGGGTCTTGGGAGCACGATGCACGACGATTCAATCGTCGCACGTCAGTGGTCCATGGTCGCAAGGCGGGCAAACCCGGCACAACCAGCACACCAGGCACGGCAGGCGCAGCAGGCACGACAGGCACAGCAGGCACGACGGGCACAGCAGGCACGCCGCTGGAGGCACAGCCGGGCACTGCAGGCGGTGTTTTGATGGTGCCCCTTAGTGAGGTCGTGAGCCAATTTGAGGGTGACGATATTGACGATCTGACGGCGATGGGGCACACCCAGTGAGGACGGTGAGGATAAAGATGACGGTGATGACGGTGATGATGAGGAGGAGGAGGATGGTGATGGTATTGGTTATGTTCTTGTTGATGTTGTTGATGATGATGGTGGTGATGATGACGAAGATGGTGATGCTGATGATGATGGTGTTTGTGATGGTGATAGGGGTGATGACGGCGATAAGGAGGATCAAGATGAGGGTGGAGATGAGACGAGGAGAGGAATCAGACTTGCATGCTTGCAGGTCTGCTCCTGCGGTTTGGGAGGGTCAGGCCTGCATGCATGCAGCTCCATATTTGGACAATCTTGCGACAATTGGATCGTCATGCATCGTACGTGATATGAGGGTTGAGCGTTTCAAATGGACGGTTCCGCATGGATGGTGTCTACGGGAGGCCTTGGTGTATGGGGGAACCCGAATTGCCTGGCAACCGAACGCATCACTTACACCAAGAGGGAGAACACGTCTGTCCCTGTGGTCCCTATGCCAGCCCATGGGATTATGGTGTCTAGTCAGGCTGTGTTATTCGCATGGAGCCCCACAGCGCGGGCGAATGAGAACGTGGCGCAGGCTGCGGATCAGTCAGAAAGGCACGATAATGCCTTGAGCCGCGTTCAGAACCGCAGGATGGTGACATAGCTAGAACGACCCGCTATTTTTTCCCCCCAAGGATGGTCCGCAGAACCTTGGAGTAGATTTTCAGCACCGTCCAGACGCCCCAAGACGCGCGCGGGGACCCCGTGGGGAGACTCAAGACATCAGGGTCTTGGGCCTCGAGGCCCCGAACGGAGTTTGCCCGAAACACTGCTCTCTTACCACTGTTGCTGTGTAGTCTGGGCGTGTTCGCCGGGGGATGCTCCACGCTGGCGCCTCGCACCCGGTCGCGAGCGCCTCCTGGGCGCTCGTGGGCGCCCGGTGCCCTGGGCGGGTCCGGCGAGTCTTCGCTCGGGTGGCGCCTCGTGCCCGCCTGCGGGCGAGTCGTGGGCACCCTGGTGCCCTGGGCGGATCCACGACAAGGAGGAAAGACTGGTCTACTCTGTAGGAACGGTTTTTTGAAGGCAGATCTGCCTCCAAAAAACCGTTCTTACCGAGTAGACCAGTCTTTCCTCCGCTCAGGCCGCACAGCTTACTCCGCACAGCTTGCACGCCATGGATCAGGCCGCATCGTTTACACCTGGCAGCTTACGCAACGTAACTCACGCCACACAGCTCATAGCACAGCATGCACTGCGCAGTACTCACCGCATAGTTTCCACATAGCTAGCGCCACATACCTACGTATCTTCGTCCGCATAGCCTCCACCTCCACGGTGCAACAACTCATTGTTGGGGGCCCACGGTGGCTAAGCTTCTCTTATCCGTACCGAGGAATCGAGAGGACGTGGGGACACTCCACGTCGATCCTCGCGGCACGGCGGCAGACAAGTGCGGTCATGATCGTTGAGAAAGTTTCACGCGGGAGCCCCAGCTACATAAAAAGCCCTTCAGCTGTGTACGTGACTGTCTCGTCTGTTTACTACCCGTGCGCGCGGCACCAAGGCAAGAGCCCCATGTCGAAACCCAGTGACCCAGTCGTGCAATTGTTGGACATGTCAGGCTTCAAGGTCGTAAACGGTGAGGAGCGTCTCTGGCGAAGCGCCTTGACCACCATGACGAGACGTCTGGTGTTGCGACAGGGAGGAGTCACTCATATGGAAAGGGAATGGGGGAGGGAGGGAAGGGGAGGGACGAGCAGGAGGGAGGGAGGGAGGGAGGGACGGCGGATCAGAAGGAGCCGGTCGCGGCCGCGCCCTTGCGGCGGCCCTTGGGAGGACCCGGGCATCCTGCCGGGGATGGCCCTGCAGAAGCTGGTCCCAGGCCTTGCGGAGGAGGCACGGTCTCCCCTTGGGCGCCACCCGTTGGGGGGGCAGGAGGGGGAGGAGGGGTAGTGAGGAGGATGAATAGAACACAAGGATGGAGGAAGAGGTGAAGGGGGAGGAGGACGGGGGAGGAGTGAGGAGGGAGGAGGAGGAGGAGGAGGAGGAGGAGGAGGAGGAGCCGCTATTCGAGCCAAAAAATCGCTCCTGGGGCGGCCTCTTCGACGGGAGGAGGCTGATGAACTGTGTCCTATCGCTCGCCTCGCTCTCCAGCGATAGGCGGGCGCGATCGCGGAAAGAAGATAGCCTGCGGCGCCTCGGCTACGCGGCAGGAGGAGGAAGAGGAGGCGGAGAAGGAGGAGGATGGGACTTCGGCCGAGCACCTCCTCCGAGCCCAGCGCCTTGAGTGTGGTCTCGCCCGACGTGCTGGCAGCCCCCCCGGGCGCGTGTGTGCCCGCTATGGCCAGTGGGAGCAGCAGTAATGCCAGCCCTGAGGGCACGCTTCAGGGCGAGGGCGCCAGGCGTGCCACCGCGCTCATCGGGATCGACGCCGTGCAGGAGAGGCCAATCGGGCGGGCACACAATATCTAGGTCCACTCGCCGCAGTTGCGCCATTGCGCCCTGCCGCCGACGAACGTGGCGCGGCAACTCCCTCCTGACCCACTCCAACGTGTTCCAGGATGCTGCTGTATGCCATTGTTGTTTTTGGGGCAGAGCAACTGCTTCACCCCGCGGACGGCAGACGGCAGGAACGTGCAGCGCGCAATCTGCGATATCCACTCTCTTGCCCAGACTCTCCCCTGGGCCGGGCTGCTCTTCTCCTGCTGTCCGTGTCTACGCTGTTCTTGTATGCATGTGGTCGGCAGCTTCCCTTCGCCACGCTGTGCCATACTCTGATCTGCGCTTCTTTACCCACGACTGCGCAATGAAATCTTACCCTGCTGTGGATATGCGCGGACCTCTACCATATGCCGGACCTTCTTCCCCCAAGGCGAAAGTGAAGGCCCGTTCCGTGGCCTCACCGACGCGCGGCCTGTGGTAGTGCGCCGCGATCAGACGCTAAGCCCGGCTGCAGCGGAGATTTGTCTTCACTCGAGCCGCAGACGAATCGCGTGCGGTATACACGACCAGCAAGAAACAAGGGCAACAGAGGGCATGGTCAGGCGGAGGAGCGGGGGTAGGATATGGCGGGCAGGCAAAAAAGAAGGGGGAAGGGTAAAGTTACGATCCGAAAGAACAAAGTAAAGCACAAGGGGAGTAAACTAGAGCATGGTAGGATAGATTGCAGGAGAGCGGGAGCGTGACGAGCAGAGAGAGTAGAGTGTAGCACTTGGTGGAGTCGTTTTGGTATCGCTTTGGCCGTGGCCAGGAGTCCTCGAGGCAGTCGTGGGGCTCTGCCGGGTGTGGGTGAAAGTTGCACTGACATGTTTTCTGTCCCTTCCTCTTCAGTCAGCATCCTTCCAATCAGTCCTTATCTCGTCTCGTCCATCCGCTTTCATCCCCCTGCTGAGGCAGGGGCTCGATCAAGGGAATGGGCGACGTGCAAACGCGTGATCGGGTGAGTCGGCTATGTTTCTTACGAGATAAGCTATGGGAGCTTAGCAAATCGTCGCTGGTTGTGCGTTAATTGCCCTAGCATCTTAGCCGTAAGCCTGCGAAGTCTCGCACATGTCACTCTGCCAGTGCCTCTGGCAAGGAACCTGTATTTGCAAGGCGCATTTCGTAGCGAAGCGTGTCCAACGTAATCATTTCTGTGCCCAGTCAGCCCTCAAAACGCTTTATTTACAAGGGCCATCATTTTTGCAAGTCGGCGGGTCGGCCCTGTAGACATCAATATGGCAGGTGCAGGATGGACAACGACGGGAGCGCAGGACGGGTCAGACCCCCGGGTTCCTCATATTCATAAGCTCCCACTTTGGGCCTCCGCTGGCCGATAGCTTCGTGAAACGCAATGCAAACTCTACGAAGCTCGCTTCAACAAGGACATTACGCCGTCCATGTTGCAAAATGCGTCGCAGGAATGGGGCGGGACGCATATCCCGCGCGAAAGGCCGACACGTCGCTCTCCGCTGTGCTCCGCGCTCATTCTTCTGGAGGATTGCGCTCCCGCTGGGTCGCGGCGAACTTTGCTAGCTCGCCACTTCGTCGACGCGCGAGCTGGCGAAGAAGTAGCTCTCGCCTCGGCGCCGCGCAGAACTCGCCTGGACGTGGCGCTCGCGCCCCGACGCTGCGCAGACCTGCCACTCGGCCATTCCCGGGTGCTCGCACGAGGGGGCGAGTTCTCGCCCTCGCCCAGGCTCCGTGCGCAGTTCGCTCGGAGGGCGGCTTTCCCGCACGGGCGCGGCGCATGGCTCGTTCGCCCAATCGCACGGCAGCGGCAGCAGCATCGGGGCCGCGCGAACGCGGGCAACGATCCGACCTCTCACCCAAGGCACAACACAGCTTGTGAGTGAAAGAGGCGCCTCGTCTGCGCCGCCCCCATCTGAAGGTTTGCCGTTCTAGCCCCTGTGCGGCCCGCGTGGCTTTGGCTTCGCCAAAGTCGTCGGAAGCGGGGCCGCGCGCGATCGCCGTCCGTGTGCGAGGCAGGAACGCGTCCCAATCTCAATACCTACGTGTACCACAATGTGCTGCTATGCTGTGGGGGGGGGGCGGGAATGGGTGGAGCGTTCTGGTTCGTTCGGCCTGGCTAAATTAACGAAATAGTCTATGTATAGTATGGCCCCGATTCAAAATAAACATGGTCATTTGCTTTGTGGCAGCCGCGTCCCGAATTCACATCCAATCCGTACGCTCGCTTCCCTTCAGATTCCGTCTTGTGTCAACGACACTACCCCCTGCACCCCAGACTGTGTGACCCCATTATTAGGTTGATGCACGCTACGGCTTCTGTTCATGTTGCCATGATTACGCCATGCCTTGGCCAATTCATCAGACTCGCGTTCCTACTCCAGCTGTTGGTCACGTGTTGACTCCTGCCCCTAGTACGATGCCCCGTTGCAGAACCATACGCACGGGGCTTCACGCGCATGCAATTCCGCATGCGCGGGGTGGGTGGAAAATGATGGTGATCATCATACCACGGCAGAGGATGCAGGAGGAGGCGAAGGATGAGGGGAGGTAACGACGTGCATGTGATTTAGATGTTGCTTGCAGGCGCATAGTAATCATGTGCTAAATCGCGGGGTTGGGTGGGGCAATCATGTGCTACGTACATGCTACGTGTGCGCGCTAAGTGTATTAAGTCTGCGAATGCATTCGCAGGCCGAGCAAGTATAGAGGAACACCACTGCTAAAGTTGACTACGCCCTTGGCTTGACTTCGCGGACTTGCAATCACTTTGCAATGCATTTGTAAAATGCATGCCAGCGAGATAAGAAGCATTTGCAACATCCCATTGTTATTGATTGTTGCCGTGCTCCTAAGACCCCCCTTCTCCATATCCTATCGCCGTCCCTTTTCTCTCCCCCTGTTGAAGTCCCCCCACACCCACCCCTTCCCGCCCCAATCCCTCCCTCCCCCCATCGTTCCTCCCGTGCCTCACATGCTCAATGCCCCTCCCTCCCTCCTTGGTCTGGGGCGGGTAGGAGTGGGGGCCTCCCTTTATCACGCAGGTCGCAGTAGTCATTTCCGACGGCCTCGCGGGCGGTCACGCCCTCAGCCGGGCCATGAGTACCTGGCGGGATTCGATCGGCCGCCCAATTGCGTGGGCGTTCTTCCTCCTCCTCCTCCCCCTCTTCTTCCTCCTCCTCCTCCTCCTCCTCCTCCTCCTTCTCCTCCTCCTCTTCCTCCTCCTCCTCCTCCTCATTTTCCTCCTCCTCCCACTTCTCTCCCAACCATACGTAGGCATTGTGGCTCAAGTCACCATGTCGCCTTGCGGCCACATGGAGACCGCTGGGCCGCGGACAGTTTCCAACGTTTTGCCGTTCCTGGCGAGGGTGTGCGGCCACCCGCGCGTCCGCCCGTGGGCCTCCATATTCGTTGTGCTGCTGTCGCCTTTGGCGTTGCTGCTGGCATTCCATATCCAATTTCTTGCGGTCGAGCCCATCTTGCCCGGCGTCGTGGTGGACAGTATTTCTTCGTGGACGTTTCGTTCGTGTACGACATGCCTGCTGCCGCCGGTGCGGCACCGTTTGACGACGACATCGGAAGTGGTAGATTGCACAGAGCTGCTGTTCAGGAGCGTAGTGCATGTTGCAGCGAAAAGGACAGTTTTTCCGTCGAGCGCCTGACTACGGTCGATCCGAACATCAACGTGCCAGGTGGGAGAAGCGGGGTGATGCCCGTGCCGCACTGCCTGAACGCTTTCGGCATCGCGAACCTGATCGTGCCGCCCGGGCTCGTCGTCGTCCCGCCGCTGGCGTTCCGCAACATGTACATCCATTTGGTGGGGCATTTGATTTCCCCTATTGGCGCCATCCCTCGAAACCGCGATGGAAGGACTCGACGATGCTCCGACCTTCCCGTCACAGGAGCGAAATGATGGCCCCGCTGGTTTTGCGGCCGCAGTTCCTTGACCTGGTGTGGATCCCTTTCATGAAACATATCCTTGGTTTGAGAATCGTCACGCACTTGGTTCTGGAACCCCTACACCCGCTGCACCTTGCTTCTTCGAGTCTATCACGCAATCATTCTACGCGCAGCTCACAGTCCACGTCGACACCGCCATGGTTGGATTCCCCACATCGACAGCTCAGCCAGTCGCCACCCCAATCCATCAGTCTCACGAAACTTCTGGCCGTCGACACGCAGCCAATGAAGGAGAGTTTGCTTAACTTCGCCGATGAGTGGTCACCACCTTGCAAGAGCAGGAGCGCCGCCGTGTGGCGATCGATGACATCAACCATTCGGCGCTCGCGCTGGCAGAAGCTGCCATCCCCGTCACGGACCTCACCACCGAGGCGGAATTCGATCGGCCGCCCGACCCTGCTGTCTTCTCGATTGGATGCCCTGAGCTCGCATGTCAACATTCACGCGCAGGTCATCAGCAATGGTTCCAGGGCTCGGGGGTCGACACTGCACGCGCCGCCCTTGTCTGAGATGACCACGCCAGATTCTTTAAATTCAGGCTGCCCGTCGATCGGCAAGTCTTTCTCCTTCGCGCCATAGCTCTCGCTCGAGGGCTCAAGCTTGCTGGAGGCGCGTGTCGCACGTTTTCCAGCACCGCCGCCATCAGTGGCCAGCAGGATCCGTTTTTCCGCAAGCACGGACCGCAGCGCCTCCTCAAGCCTTCGAACCCGTCGCGAATTTCAAACAAGGCCACGGCACCGACGTCTCGCAGCGAGTAGCAACAGCACAGCTTTCGCCCATACGAGCAGAAACGTTGCGTCACCGTCGATGGAGATCTCGTCGCCAGGCTGGTGATAGGCACAACCGCAGACGCCGCCTCCAAGGACGAGTGGAACCGCCCCCTCGCCCTTTCCAAAGGCATCGACTGCGATACCGTCGACAGACGCTTGCATGACTTCTTCACCGAGGAAGGCGGCATCGCGCGGGGTCGCACCCAACGGCCTGGGCACTCGGAGAAGGTCCTCGAGCTCATCTCCCGCGGCGCGCGGAGCCCCCCCCGCCCGCCTCGGGTCGCCGCCGCCGCCGGTCCAAGCTGGCGCAGCTCGCCCCGTTCCCGCGCCAGAACTACCAGATCGCCATCCAGTCGGTCCACGGCGCGCAGCTCAGTCGGCGCCACTGCAGCGGCAACTCGAGAGCTGGCGGAGTTTCGTTTCTCTCCCCATCGCGCGATCATGCCGACGCATTCGACCAGCTGCTCGGCGCCCCGCTGGCCCCCGGCACGCCTGCGAAGGGCTTCGCCGAGATCCGCGCAGGCACCGGCGGCGCCCAGCTCTGCTTTGGGTTCGCCCAGTTCGGAATCTTGGAATCTCCCCTCCCCGATCCTCTACAAGCCTATCGACCCCCAGCTGGTCATGGCTAGCTGAACTAGGTGGCAGCATTGTGTTGTGTGTGTGTGTTGTGTGTTGTGTGTTGTGTGTGGTGTATGTTGTGTGTTGTGTGTGTTGTGTGTTGTGTGTTGTGTGTGTTGTGTGTGTTGTGTTTGGTGTGTGTTGTGTGTTTTGTGTGTTGTTTGTTGTGTGTGTTGTGTGTTGTGTGTTTATTGTGTGTGTGTTGTGTTTGGTGTGTGGTGTGTGTTGTGTGTTGTGTGTGTTGTGTGTGTTGTGTGTGTTGTGTGTTTGTGTGTGTTGTGTGTGTTGTGTGTTGTGTGTTGTGTGTGTTGTGTGTTGCGTGTGTTGCGTGTGTGTGTTGTATGTTGTGTGTGTTGTGTGTGTTGCGTGTGTTGTGTGTGTTGTGTGTGTTGTGTGTTGTGTGTTGTGTGTGCTGTGTGTGTGCGTGTGTGTGTGTATGCGTGCGTGCGTGCGTGCGTGCGTGCGTGCGTGCGTGCGTGTGTGTGTGTGTGTATGTGTGTCTGTGTGTGTCTGTGTGTGTGTGCCTCTGTGTGTGTGTCTGTGTGTGTCTGTGTGTGTGTTTGTTTGATTTTATGTGTGTGTTTTGTGTGATTGTGTGTGTGCCTGTGTGCGTCTGCGTATGTAATTATTTGCGAGTGTCTCTGTGTGTGTCTTTGTGTGCGTTTCTATGTGTTTCTCTGAGTGTGTCTCTGTGCGTCTCTGTGTGTCTCTGTGTGCGTCTCTGTGTGTGTCTCTGCGAGTGTCCCTGTGTGTGTGTCTCTGTATGCGTCTGTGTGAGTATGTGTGTGTGTCTTTGTGTGTGTGTTTCTGTGTGTCTCTGTGTGTCTGTGTGTGTGTCTCCGTGTGTATCTTTGTGTGTGTGTGCCTGTGTGTGTCTGTGTGCGTGTCTGCGTGTGTGTGTGTGTGTGTCAGTGTACGTGTGTGTGTGTGTCTGTGTGCGGGTGTGTCTGTGTGTGTGTGTCTGCGTGTTGCGTGTGGGCGTTCGTGTGTGTGTATGTGCGTCTGCGTGCGCGTGTGTGTGTGTGTGTGTATGTGTGTGTGTGTGAGTGTGTGTGTGTGTGTGCGGTTGTGCGCGGCCGCCTCCTCACCCCTTCTTCTCTGCTTCCTCAATCGGCCTTCCCCGTTGCTCATCGAACGAGGAGCCGGAGATCGCACATATGTGCTCACTCCCTCGAGACCCTCCCCCGGGAGGTCCCGGAAGGTCTCCCGAGGCCTCGAGCGGCCCGAGGGGGGGGCGCGCGCGCCCCCAAAAAACAGCGACCTGCGCTCCTCGGCCCCCTCGGAGTCTCCTCGCCCCGACCGCACACGCCCCGGGCAGGATCCGGGCCCTGCACCGGCGACGAGGCACGGCGCGCGATATGCCGCTCTTCGCACGGGCGCGCCGCTTCCGAGCCGGTATCGGGGCCCGCACGCCCGACGAGGCATCATTCTCGCGCTCCCCGTCCTCCGCGAGGGGAGGGTGGAGAGCGGCACAGCTGACGACGAGCGGTCCCGGTGTGGGCGCACTCGCCTCCGCCCCAGCACCAGTAGAGACCACGACGACACCCTCCGCCCCCGTGCGGCAGCCTTCGCTTCGCCGCTCCGGGCCCGCCACTCGTGCCGCTCCGCTGTGCTGATGGGGGCTGGGGCCCACGCTCGGCCCCCTCGGTCCTCGGTCCCCTGGCCCATCGATGGGCAAGGCTCAGGGCTGCGCGCAGACAGCCCCCCGCCCCCAGGCAGTCCCGGCTGGCATCAACAGGCCCCCCGCGTAGCCTCAAGTCGGGCCTGTCCCTCTACAGGAGGGATATTCAAAATAGGCACAAAATAGTCTGGGGACTATTTTTGGAGTATTTTTGGGACCATCTTTGGGTATTTGTGGAGCATTCTTTAGCTGTCGTCCAGCATCCCGCTGTAGGGGGACAGGCGGCCCGACCTAAGAGTAGCCTGGGGCCGTCTCAACGCCTCACCCCCCGGGGGCGCGGAGCGCCCCCCGGGAGCGCAGCCATCCGCACCGCGGGGGCGTCGAGACCGCTCATGGGACTGCTCGGGGGGGCGCGGTTGAGGCCCACCCGGACTGCCCGGAGGGGCCATCCTCGTGCGCGGCCCGTCGTCTCCGCCCGCCTCGGCCCACGAGGCGGCGGGGGAGAGATCCCCTCGGTCCCCGCCGCCCCGCGGCCCCCTCGACGCTCGACTCGTGGCGCACGAGGGCTCCTCCTGCAGCCACCCCTCTGGCCCCGAGGCCCCCTCCAGGGGCCCCCGGGGGGGGACGAAGAGAGCGGGCCGTCCTCCCTGGACCATTCCCGAATCTCTCACCCAACGTCCTCCTTAAACTCAGGAGGGAAAAACACACACAGAGACACAATGAATCGTCGATCCCCAGAAGAGATGGGAAAATAGGAGCAGCGAAAGAAGACAGAAACCCAGAAGATACAGGAAAATATATGGGAAATCCCTCTATCTGTGTGTCTTCATGTGTGTATGTGTGTGCCCCAGGGCCCCTTCATCAGCGCCCCGAGCCGAGCCCTGCCCCTCTTCGGCCCCCCCGCCCCATCGACCCAGGCGACGTGCCCCCGCTCCTGGACCGCGCGGTGCAGGCGCGGCCGCCCCCCGCCGCGGGGGCCCCGCCCGCCCGCCAGCGGCCCGCGCCGCGCCGCCGCGGGCCGCCGCGCGCCAGAGCTCCAGCGCTGCAGCCTGCCCGCCTGAGAAGGGCGGGCAACCTGCCCCCTTGGCATCGCTCGGACGTGTGCATTTTTTCTTCGGCGAAGACCATCGAGGAGCATCCTTGATCATTTGGCGAAAAAGCCACGCACGAAACCGAGCAAAAAACACAGGGAATGGACGTCCGAGCGATGGCCAGTCCCCAGGGTACCCACTGCTCAAAGTTCTCATTCCTCGGAAGGTCTCGGATTTTTGTTCGGGGGGGGCCGAGATCCTCTCGTTTCTGAGCGTTTTGTCCCGGGCCTCTTCCTGGGGCCAGGAGCCATTCTAGAGACGGGCACAATTAGAAATGAGCACGACTAGGAATGAACGAAGTGTACCCTCGCATCCTTGCCTCCTCGGTCCATCCTTGGCCACTTTCGTTGGCCGCACCCCGCTCGCAGAGTGCCGACCTGGGCGTCCAAAGGCCCACATGCATCCTCATCGCGCATCTCCTTATATGTAATACGGGCCGACTGTATACTATGGCTGTTCCAGTGCGGGCTTGTGTGTCCGTGGCTGTTTTCGCACCGGCGCGCTCCTCCTGAAGCTCTTCCCGTGGTGAGTGCTCGTCTCCCCCCCGCCTGTTTTCCGCGGCCGCCCCTCCCCGCCTCTTCCTCTCCTGCCGCCGGTCCAGCAGCGCGCCGCGCGCCCCCGGCTACGATGTAGAGCGCGCGTGCAGACCGCCTCCTGCCGCGCTGCGACGGAAGAGGCGTTGCGTTGGCTTCGGTCACCGGGGCCCGCTGCCGGGCCTTCCCTTGGAGACGTCCACTGCGCAGGTGCCGAGTGCTTCTCCGCAGAGTTCTGCCGTTGAGACTCTGCGGGCGCGCTCGCCTCTCCCAAGTGGGACCAGGAGCGATCGATGACCTGCGTCCATGCATGGAGATCGCGCCCCGGGCGGAAAATCGGGCCGAGCGAAAGGGGGGGACAGGGAAAGGGGGGGGTACGAAATCTGCTGCATGCAGCTGGTTTCGGCCCCGCCGCCGGGCCCATTCCTCGATACATGGGCGCCTCTGGGCGCTGGGAGGCGCTGGGAAAATCAGCTACGTGAGCTGCCGCGCTTCAGGGAGGAAAAACAACATTTACCGCGTACGTTGGAGGTGCTCATTCTATAGTCGTACCCTATCTTCCGAACCCCTTCCTCCCAACACGATTTCTGGCTTCCTCAATGGAGGAATGCACGGGAGGCTCGAAGGCCCAAGCGGGCTTGCGTCAACACAGCCGGGAGGGAGGGGCACGGGAAGGGAGAGGAGATAAGCACAGCAGTCGAGAAGCAGAAGGGCTTGAGGCTGCACACAGGGTGTCAGGCTGCCTGCAGCAGTGCTGCCCCTGCACAGCGGCAGCTGTTCGAACCAAAGTTCGCGATGCATTGACGGACCGTCAACACTAGACCACTCGTAGTGGCCGCCGCGTGCACCAGAGAGGGGCACCGACGAAGCAAACACGGGCTGTGAGCAGGTAGCAGCAGCGAAGGTCACAAGCATGCGCGATGGCCGAGGGGCCAGCGGGGGAGGCCCAGAAGGGGGAGCAGGCGGGCAGGCGCCCCCTGGCCGAAAGGCAGGTCTTGCCGAGCAGTGGTGGAAGAGGCGCCGCGCGCAGCGGCACAAGCCGGAAAGGAGAGCAGCGAGGGAGAGGCGAGCGCGCTGGCGAATACTCACGATCGGCACAGCCTGATCGGCTGCAAGGCTCTGACCGCGAATGCAGATGCAAGCCCGAGCATCGCAGACAGCGGCAGGGGCAGAGCGCATGCGGATGATGTGTGTGTGTGTGAGGTCCGCTCCTATCACCATTCTATCCTTATCTACCGCTGACGTATCAGCTCAGGTATTGGTACAGGTACAACATACCGCGCTGCCTCCATCGCAGCGCCCTGGAAAAGGACTCGCGACCCTCTTCCTTTCCTACTTTTACGTGCGGGATATTATGTAGGTTCGACTCTTTGGCCGTTAACCTACATACGCAGATGAAGGCGAGACCGGGGCCGCCCTGCAAGCAGAGAGCCCGGACAGACCCACAGCACAGCAGATCCAATCTGCCACAGAGAGCGTCACGAAGAAGAGGCTAGAACTCATGTGCAGGCATCGCACGTAGCAACAGAGGAGTCAGCTGGCTCTGCTGTCAGGCGCTGGACACATGTCGGGAAGCCCTTGAGATTTGCGATCGAATCAGGCAAGCAGAGCATGCTTCTCTTGTGGAGGAGGGTCCTCAATACAGCAAGTTCGGCAGAGGACACCCTTTCGTAGTTTGCACATCTTAGCATTGCACCAATGTCCATCGTGAGTGATGTGCCCACAGAATTTGCACGCTGCACACAGAAGTTGCACGCTGGTGGCCGAACGGGGGCGGACCTGAGTAAATCGAACCAGCCACGCTTCGCCCGCGAGACCGGCCCGGACCTTTTCTTGCACGTTTTGCAAGTGGGAGGCTGCACTGTGCTAGAACTCTCGCTCGCATACGGCCGAGGTTGCAGAGCAGGGGCCTGAGAAACATCACGCGCGGGAAATGGAGACCTCTCGTGCTCTGGCAGCGCACCGGATTACAGCGTTCTCGTAGGAAATACCAGCACGCCTTGGCTGGAGATGCGGGCTGATGTCTCCCACGAGCAGTTCCTGGTGAGCCTTCAAACAGGCATCACGATTCTGAGGTAGCCAATGCTGTTCTGGCGCGGGAGCAGCCCACTCCTGAACAGAGCGGTCGGGCTGCGCATCAGAATAGCTGCTAGACAACACTGCTTGCATGCCTAGCGGGAATTCCTCTGCCTTATCCAAACCAGCCTGAAGGCGCGAGTGTCGGCTCTAACCTGGGACCGAGGGGATCCAGAGCGCGAGCGGGAACGGCCCAATGAGACAGGCATTGGGGTGGGCTGGGACCGAAAGTACTGTCGAAGTCTATCGTCAAAACTCGTTTGCCTGCTGTCTGCACTGCCAACAGTGAGAGCATTCAAATCACGGCGCCTGGCATCGACCTCTCTGGGAGAGCGGGGGTTGGCCTGTGGAGGCGCCAGGGGGCGTCCCAGTGAGACAGGCACGGGAACGTCACCTTCCACAATACATTGGCGATCACATGCGCCACCACTATCACGGCCATCACCCGTCCTGTCCGAGGTCGAGCGATGCCATCGATTCAGGCGGTGCACAACAGGACGTCCTCCCCCACGGGTGGCCTTGGCCGCGCAACCCTCGGAGTCGAAGTTACCCGGTGGCGGCGGAGGTTAGCGAAATAGCAGGACCAGCCCCAGAAATTTGCAAGCGCTCATCGAGCGGAAGCGGTGGCAGAACGAGGGCGCCCGATCTTTGAGATCCCGTGGCACATCCTTCGGCAGGAAGACCAGCAGCATGTGGTGCGGGCGGCGGCGGTTGGCGCGGTGGAGGCACAGGCGGCGCAGCAGCACCGTGCCACACTGGGGGAGGCGGCGTGCATGAGGCGGCCTTGCAGGCGCCCTGCCACGCTGGGGGAGGCGCCGGCGCGACACCCGCCCCGCAGGCAGCCAAGGCGGAGGAGGCAAGGGGTAGCCTCCGCCTCGCGCCTCGTTCATGTCGACGCGGTCGCCACGGCTGCGGTTGCGGCAAGAGCCTCGAAGAGGAAGAGGAGGAGGAGGAGGAAGACCAGACAGAGCAGCAAACGCAGGCGGAGAATGCGGACGATAGTGATCAGCAGCAGCGGGACGAAAAGGTGGAGGAGGCGCGGCGTGGGCACAGGAAAGGGGAAACGGGACGGGGAGGCGGGAAAGAGGCTGGAAGAGGAGGGGGAGTAGTGTGCACGAGGAGGAAGGGGACGAGAGGGAGGAGGTGGAGGCAAGCGAGGACGACGACGACGACGACGAGAAACCCTACCGAAGGGCCCTGGCGGCTCGTTGGAGCTGACGCCCGATCAGCAGGCCAGGGGCTACCGGTGGTGCGAGACGTGCAAGGCGCCCACGCGCTGGGCCCCCCCCGGCCTTGCCGCGCCCCTCCCCTCCTCCTCCTCCTCCTCCTCCTCCTCCTCCTCCTCCTCCTCTCCTCTCCTCCTCCTCCCTCCTCCTCCTCCTCCTCCTCCTCCTCCTCCTCCTCCTCCTCCTCCTCCTCCTCCTCCTCCTCCTCCTCCTCCTCCTCCTCCTCCTCCTCCAACCTCCCCTCCCTCCTGCTCCTCCTCCGTCTCCTCCTCCTCCTTCTCCTCCTCTTCCTCCCCCTCCTCCTCCTCCTCTTCTCCTCCTTTCCTCTTCCTGCTCCTCCGTCTCCTGCTCCTCCTCCTCCTCCTCCTTCTCTTCCTGCTCCTCCTGCTTCTCCTCCTTCTCCTCCTCCTCCTCCTCCTCCTCCTCATCCTGCTCCTCCTCCTCCGTTTTTGATTCAGGGCGTCTTCGAGCCCTGATTTGGAGCGGACGATCGGCCAGGACGGCAGACTTCGTCTCTTGCGCTCCGCCTCCCCCGCCACCCCTCCTCCAGCCCCTGCTGGCCATGGTCCTGGCGAGGCCTTCGGCGCCCACGTTCGCGACTTTGCCCGTTCCTCCGCCTCCTCCTTCTTCTTCTCCTCCTCCTCCTCCTCCATCGTTTCTCCTTTGACATAATTTCTCCTTGTCGCGCCCCCAGACGTTTCGGTAGGGCGGGCCAGGCATTTCGTCCGACACTTCCTCACCACTCGTGTCCCTGAAACTTGAAATTGGCAACAGTTGCACGGATGGAGGGCAGGCCTTACTTTATTGTTGTTATTGCTTGAGCGCCGCGCACATTTGTCGTATCAAGTTGCAGTAGTTTCAAGGATGGAGGGCGGTTCCTTTTGAACACGTGGCTCTCGCTCTTGCGCCGCGTGGATTCGTTCTTGACAGTTTTAACGTTCGCAGCAGATTCGAGGACTCCTTTGGCTGAAGTTCCAGGAATTGCGTTTTGGTACGGTCTTGAATTTGTCACGACGCAGCAGTAACGTTCAGTTGTGGTGCGAGAGTCCCCGGAATAGTGTGCGGGCACGTTTCGGGAGAACCGAGACCAAACAGTCACGTTGATTCGCGGCGTTGAAATACCAGAATTGTATGTTGCCGCGATTGATGCTTCTCCATATGCTTGTCTTTCAATGATGCACTCCACACTGTGAGAAAAAATCTTGCTCGGGGCTTGTAAAAAGGGAACTTGGAGGGAGGGCTTATTGCAATATCGTCGGTGCTTCTAGGTATTGCACCTGTCCTCCTCCTCCTTCTCCACGCTGCCGTCCCCCATTAGTCTCGCCATTCAACCACCCCTTACTGGAACCTGAGAGCCTCTTCTGTCCCATGTCCGAGCTGACTGGTGTCTCTCTCTTTGGTGGTCATAGTGCGGAGTACTGCTTTGGTTATCCGCAACCATTTGATAACAGAGATGGGCCCTATACACATCTCGGAGTTCACACTCCCAGAATTCGCTGACCTTTCTTGGTGACGACGTACCGTCTGGGCGAAGAGCAGCACGCTGCCTCGGGGAGTCACGCTCGCAACGAGGATGCTCGCGCATGGGCCGATCTGGCTCGGCAGCCGCTTCCCGCCAGCGTGGAAAAGAACGGAGCAGCATCACGCGGCAGCCAGCAACCAAAGATGGAGTTGGACGAGCCCCACAGGATCCTAGCGAACGCGTTGGAGAAGCTCCCAGCCATGCGCCCGCAGGTCGTCGCGCAGCAGATGCGTGTGCTGATGGGGGCCGTGCCGGATAACTCGCTCCAGCTGCGAATGTTTTGGCGGTGGAGTTCGTGAAGATCACGATAGAGAAAGCAGCCCTCCAAGCGGGCATGGCCTACGCGACGGAGGCGGCCAGGCTTCGAGAGGCACATCATGCAGACCCGCCTAAGCGGGTGGCAGAGGTGGTGGTGGGACCAGCCTGTGTGCAGATCTTTCTGGCGGTGGCAAAGAAGGCGAGCGACGAGGGAGATGCTGCAGTCGCGCGCAACGCGAAGGACTGGCAGGAGCAGTGGCAGAGGTTGGACTGCCTCCAGTCTGTCAAGGACCTGGCGCCACATATCAAATGGTTTCGGGTGTCGGGCACGCGCAGAGAGGGGCTAACCAAGATGGCGTTCGCCATCGCCGACGTGCAGATGACACAGGTGCTCCAATCGCGCGCGGTTCAGCTCGCAGGCGAGTTGCGTCCAAGGATGGCCACGTGGAGCGGGTTTTGCAGCTGGCGGTCGACGAGCTCGAAATGTGATATCGTCCGGCTTGAGAGCAAATCTGAGGGATGGTTTTCTAAGCTGGCCGCCGCTGCTGGATGGAGGCGGATCGCAAAACCCCAGACTGGACCGAAGTTTTGGGGGCGACCTCCCAGGTTCAACGTCGCAGTTTTGCGGGTTCGACTCCTCCATCTCTCAGCGTGGTTGGCAGCAGGATGGAGTGGGCATCGCGCGGGAGACTATTTTCTCGCGCGCGACATGGGAGCAGCGGCCCCAGGGCTTGACCGTAATTCCGTCTCCTCCTCTTTCTCGCAATTCTTAAGACAGATTCGACCAAGGCTCCAGTAAACACGGATTCGTTCCGCATTGTTTGCATCGCGTGTGTTACTCACCGTGATCGCAGATGCCAGGTTCACGTCTCTTCATGTTTTGCTTTTCAATGTCCTCCCCAATCGTTCCCCTTTCCTCCTCCCCGCCCCTCCCTGGGCAAGGTTATTCGTCCGCCGCGGTCGTCGCATTGCCAGTACTGCAACAACTGCGTGATGATGTTCGACCACCACTGCCCGTTTGTGGGGAACTGCGTTGGGAAGAGGACGCGCCTCGTCCTTTCTGCCAGGAGCAGCTGGAGGAGGATGCAGCATGTCGGCGGGCATCCTTGGCAATGTGTGCATCTGCCACTGGTGCGTGCGCCGTGCGGATCTCATGGAGACGCGTCTGCAGGACTCGCCCTCCTGGTGTTTCGTTGTTTTTCCTGCCGGGTCCTTCGCCAGGGATGTCCAGTTTCGGGGAAGCGTAAGACTCGAGTGAGCCGGAACTCGGGTTTGCCGACATTTTTTGACGAGCGCGTCCTGGATTTTGACGGTCCAGTTTTCGTGGGATGTCTGCAGCGGGAGCTCGCGTCAAATTTCAGATTGGGTCTCGTCATCTTTATGGTGGCCCCGTCAGGCCAACCCGAGTCCCCCGTACCCGAGTCTTACGTCTCCCCGACAGTCGTCTGCAGCAAGTCCCGCCACCGTGCCAGCCTGGCACTCTGGGTGGCAGCTATTCGCGGCGGCACGGCAGGCCGTCTTGGGTGAGACAGCAGGGCCTCTGAAAAGACTTTGGGGGGGCTGTTGGGTGCCGCCGGGGGGCCGTTGGGGGGCATGTTGGGGATCTCCTGGTGCTTCTTGGCAGCGTCTTGGGGGCGCCTCGGAGGCTCTTTGGGGGCCCTTGGGCTGTCTGACTGCGCTCCTGGGCCGTCCTGGGCGATCTCGGAGCTCAGTACCCTCTTTGGGGGCCTCGGGCCGTCTCATGGGCCCCCACTGGGGCCGACCTGGGGGCCACCTGCACCGCTCCTGGGCCATCTTGGGACCCTCTCGGGTCGCCGCGGGGCCCTCTTGAGGGGCCCCGGCCGACCTTGGGCCCTCCTGGACCGCTCCTGTGCCATCTTCGAGCCCTCTTGGGTCGCCGCGGGGCCCTCTCAAGGCCGTCCGGGGGCCACCCGTCCCGGGTACGAGCCCTGGAGGCTGCACAAGAAACAAAACACCTGCCCGCCCTTCTTGCTGGCCGGAACCGGTGCTGGGCCGCCTCAGAACCCCAGGCGGCTCTACTCTATAAGAACGGTTTTTTGAAGGCAGATCTGCCTTCAAAAAATGGTTTTTTGAAGGCAGATCTGCCTTCAAAAAGAACTGTTTTTTGAAGGCAGATCTGCCTTCAAAAAGCCGTTCTTGCAGAGCAGAGCCCGTCCCGGGGGCCTCTTCGGGGCCCTCTCGGCGGCCCCGCGGGCCTGCCGGGCCTGCGCCGCGGAGGCCGTTGCGGGGCCATGCCTCGGGCGCCTCGGGCGAGCGCCAGGGAGGCGTGGGGGCCGCCCAGGACGCCTCGAGAGGGGGGGGCTCCTCCTCCTCCTCCTCCTCCTCCTCCTCCTCCTCCTCCTCCTCCTCCTCCTCCTCCTCCTCCTCCTCCTCCTCCTCTCCTCCTCCTCCTCCTCCTCCTCCTCCTCCTCCTCCTCCGCCTAGCTGTTCCCTCTTGGCCTCGAGAGGGGGGAGGCCATGCGCGCGGCGAGGCATGACCGGGAGTGGCGGGGGGGGTCCATTAGACTTGGCATCGCTCGGACGTGTGCAGTTTGCCCGGCGAGGCCAGCTCCAGAGCATCTGGACCATCTTGGAGCATCTTGCACCCGCCTCGGGAACAGCACGCACGACGCGAAGCAGTGCGCGGGGCATGGACCTCCGAGCGATGGCAGGCTGAAGATCACAGAAGCCCTGCCAACTGGCACTGGGCATCCTTCCACGCGGCAGGCATCCTTGCACGCCTCAACGTTCGAGGGGCGACGTCGGCACAGAAACGGCCACCGCTCCTGGACTGGGGGGCTCGTGGTCCGAGGGTGCGGTGGAGGAGGAGGAGGAGGAGGAGGAGGAGGAGGCAGAGGAGCAAGAAGAAGAAGAAGAAGAAGAAGAGGAGCAAGAGGAGGAGGAGATGTAAATATGCGCGCGGGCGGAAGCCCCGGTCGATTCCCACCATATTGGGGATAGTGTCGACTTCGAAGAGCACGACGATTTCGGCCAGATTTGGGGGCCGGGAGGAGCCCCAAGTCCTTGAGTTCCCCGCTTTCGCCTCTCCAGAACGCTTCCGAGAGCCCCACGACCCAGCCGATCGGGGGAGATGCAGCAGCGTCGACTCAGTGGATGTCGCATTGCAGGCCTCGCAGAATCCTGCCATGGGGTCAACAGTGAAAATTTAGAGGAAGTGGCGAACAGGCCGCCGTGAAACAAGGACTCGGGGGCAAGCATCCAACGACAAGTAAGAACCTGCTGCTTTAGGTAATGTGCACCCCCTCTCCCCCTCTTCTCCTCCTCCCTCTCCTCCTCTGAGCTCCTCCCCCCTTCCCCCTTGTCCTCATCCTCCACTCCCCCCCCGCAAGACCTCGACCCCTGGGAGCCTGGAGTCCTTCTCCACGGATCGTTCGTTCTTCAATCCCGGGTCGTTTCTTGACGGCTCTTTTTGGCTTGGCAAGGGCAACCCAGAGGCCGACCGCGACCACATTTGCACGCCGTGGTTCTGTCACGATGGGAGGGGGTGGCCCCCCTTGGTGAGGAACTACTCGATATTCTCGTCCCTCCCCTCGTCTTCCTCCACGTCCTGTACCTCATCTCTGTTCCTCTCCCCACCCATCCCGCCGTCCTATTCCCCCCCCTCCCTTCTTCCTCCCCCCACCCCCGCGGCGAGGAACTAACCCTCCTATTCGTTCGCCTCGCCCGCCTTCTCCCCTATCCTCCCCCCTGTCCGTTCGTCCCCCTCCCTCCCCCTCTCCTGTCCCACCCCTTCGTCGAGGAGCCCTTCTTTTCCTTCTCCTCGTCCGCATCCTCCCCAATCCCCCCCCCCTCTTCGTTCGCCCCCCTCCGCGTCCCGTCCATCTCTCCCCCCTTTCGTCGAGGAGATAACCACTCTGCTTCTTTTTCCTCGTCGGGCCTCCCCGATCCCACCACTCTCCCCCCCCGCTCCCCCTCCCCTCTCCCGCCCCGCGTCGGCTCCTTTTTCGGTTCCTCGCGGAACCAAGCCTTTCGACTCCTCCTTGCTCGCCTCCTCCCCCATCCTCCCCCCCCCTTCGCCCAGCCTCCCCGTCCCTCCCCTCCTCGGCAGGTTCCTAGCCCAGGAGGACCTACTTCGCGCGGTCTGGACCCCACAGCCCGAGGCCGTCCGTGCCGTCGCGCCCCCGCGTGCCCTCCAGGGCGGCGGCTCCAGGAAACTGGGCCCACGAACCGGGCTCAGGCGCCCCAGAGCCAGAATACCTCAAGGCTCCCCTCCGCCTCCTCCTCCTCCTCCTCCTCCTCCTCCTCCTCCTCCGCCTCCTCCTCCTCCTCCTCCTCCTCCTCCTCTACCGCCCGCCTCCTCCTCCTCCTCCTCCTCCTCCTCCTCCTCCTCCTCCTCCTCCCCTCCTCCTCCCTTCGTCGAGGAACTACCCGTTCTTCTCTGGCTTCCTGGTCTCCACGAGCTGCCTCGGCTTCGCCGTCGTCTCGGGACGCGGGGCCCCGCGCGCGCGCCCTCCTGCAGAGACGTTCGGCCGTCCTACGGCGTCGGCGTCCGACGCAACATGGTTTGGCAGTGGAAGGGACTTCCGTTGCAGCGCTGGTCGGATGCACTGGCGACTGGGGTGTCCGTTGCGCGTCTTCAGCGCTGATGGGGTGTGCAAGAGCGCCAACTTGCGTGCGGCCCAGGGGAACAGTTCACCCCATGAGTTCTCCGCTGGGGCTTTGTCCCGCCCTCTCCACTTGAATGTCGCAGACGGGGTCGCCGTGTTCTCGCGATTCGTGCGCCAATTGTGGGACTGCCGTCCCTGGAGAATGCACACTATGTGTTGTGGATCGGGCTGGCCGTCTTCGTGCCTCCAGGCCTCCAGCTGCATGCACGTGTTGGTAAAGCCATGATTCGCGTTTGGCACGGACATCCTCCTTCGGACATCTACCCGTTGCGCGATGTTCGCGGGCAGCTCGTTGCGCGCTTGGCCGACGTCTTCGAGCGGAGAGATGCTGCCCCATCGTCCAGCCTCGCTGCATCGTCGCACAGCCTGTGTGCGACGGCTCGTGTTGTGTGCTTGTCGACTCCCTGCGCGACCGCTGTCGAGCGCGAGGGCGTTTTCGACATTCTTTTCCACTTGCCAGAGAAGGAACACGTCTGTGTGTGGATGTGCCGCCTAGCGCAGCCGCTCTCCTCTTGTCTGCACGACGACTCGCGCAGCGCAGCACCACATCATCAACGCCAGGTGGAGTTGACGCGAAATGTGCCCTGCGATACAGCCAACCCGCATACCCATCGGTCGTTGAAAGTAGGTATTTCTGGATCCCCAGAAGCCGATCTACTTCAAGCGCCTCCCTACTTCAAGAATCGGTATGGTTTGGCTGTCGTGTGCTACGTATTCTTTTGGCAGGCCCGAACCCAATCTACCTTGTCCGCCTTCCTACTTCATGGTTCTACCTACTTCTTCCGACCGGCGTGTAGTGAGGATGAGCGACATTTCAAGGTTACCCTTGCATCCTCCCCCTTCCGCCCATCCTTGGCCGCTTTCGCTGGCCGCGCCCCGCCCGCAAGGTGTCGAAATGGCATTCCAAGGCTCTTGCATCCTTATCGCGCATGCATACCATACGGGTTGACTGCAGGCGCGTGCGACGACCAGGCTTTCAAGCGCGGCTGACGAGTGCCTCGTTCCACCCTTCCTGCCAGTCCCTGATGCATGTGCGTACATGCTGTGTTCGCCTCCGTCCTGTTGCGTGCAGTTCTTTGCAACCGCCTTTCACAATTTCTGCTTCTCTCCTCTCTGTCCCCCGAGGAGCTGCAATATATTACTTGGATGTTGAGCATGCTGGAGGGCAACCGCATGATCGTTTGGGTCGCGCCCCCTTTGCAGCGTAGTTTTTGCGCCTTGAGTGCCGGGGGGGACTCCGGAAAGAGCGTGACTTGGCGACGGGTGGCTTGTGTGATGTCCTGCGGACGAGAGGACTGGACAACAACGTATCAGTGGTCACGCACTGCAGGGGCGTGGTCTTTCCTACTTCGTGCGTCCGAAGTGGATAAAACGGCGAAGACAAGACGGAGATAGGAAATTACGTTTTCATATTGCGCCTCATCGTGATCGTTTTCCTCCACTGTCCTGGCTTTGCGATGGGCCGACGCCGCGGGCGCGACGCGATTATGCTGCGCCAGCATTGGAAGTACAGAGAGCCACGGTCGCACCGGTTAGGAGGAGGTGTATATTTGTGTGCGTGTCTCTCTATCACTCTCTCTTTCTCTCTCGGTCTCTCTCTCTCTCTCGCTCTCTCTCTCTCTCTCTCTCTCTCTCTCTTTGCCTCTCGCTCATATGTCCCTCTCTATATATGCGCATTCATAGATACCGATTGTTATGAGTATATAGGCATGTGTACAACTAGATCGAGAGAGCAATGTGTATGTAGTATTAAAAATGCGTGCACATGTAGCGGGGAGGCAGGGCGAGGGGCCCTAGGGCCAGGTCGACTCGCGACTGGGGGGGGGGCAGGGGGCCGACCGGGCATCCCCCGAGGACGTTGGCCAAGCTTGGAAGCCCAAAATGGCTTCAAAGCGGCCGAATGTACTTCAACGACGGGCCAATACACCTCCAAGGCTGTCCAACATGATCCGACGAGGCCCCCAGACAGATCCTTAGACTGCCGAGGACGCCCGATTAACCGAATGCCCCTGATAATAAAGCATCCCCCGCCCCTTAAGACTTGAGTGTTGATTATCCCTGGCCAAGACAGTTTTGATCGGCGGCGGGGTGCGGCGGGGCCGAACTTCATTATCACAGGGGAAACTACGAATCGTAGATTGGATCTTCTTGTCATGAATCATCCCTCTTATCATTTTTGTGAGGACGCCTCAGTGGCGCAAGTGGCTACTGCTGCTAGTGGTGCACGACCCCTCCCCCTCGTCCCCATGATCATCCTCATCAGCATCCTCAGCATCCTCCTCAACATCCTCTTCCCCGGGAAGAAAATTGTGATCCTCCCTGGACCCCGAACTTTCTTATCCCCACCCTGTGAACCTTAGGGCCATAAGGTAATCCTCTCCAGGCAACCCCAGGCAGCCCAAACAGGCCCGCGAAGAAGCCCCAAACAGTTAAATGTGTCGATTCACATCTAGCCTTTGCCAGATTTTCGCCCAATAGACTTCCGATATCGACCCCGGACGGCCCTCAAGTGCCCCAAAGAGGGGCCCGGAAAAGACCGAGACCGTCTGAGAGGTGCCCAAGCGGCCCAAGAGGCTGTAGTCACAATGCGCCCCAAGAGCCCCCCTGGAAAGGCCCCAGGCGGCCCTCCGATGGGGGCCCCCAAAACTGCCACGGTGGGGCCAGCGTGCCCTTCTCCTGCCGCCCAAGCAGAGCCCCCGGTCGGCCCAGAAGGGCCCAGGTGGCCCCACAGAGCTCCGTGGTACCCGTGCTGCAGAAGACCCTCAACAGTTTTGCAGTGTTGCGATGAGGGGGCCAAAATACAGTCAAGACGCCGAAATCAGGAACAGCTTGGGTTCGGAAGGGGCTCGATGCTCCTGAGGTTCCTCCAGTGCTGTTCCTCTTGCCCTCCTGGGGCACGGAGGCGCGCTTACAAGGCCAAGAAGGGGCGTCGTTCCTTATTTAATCGCCTCGCTCATTCCGCCGGCCCTCGAGCGCTCTATGGGGCCTCTTTGAAGCCTCTTGGGGGCCTCTTTGGGGCCTCTTTGGGGCCTCTTGGGGGCCTCTTGGGGGTCTCTTGGGGCTCCTTGGCGGCGTCTTGGGCCCCCTTGGGCCTCTTGGGGGGCTCTTGGGGGGGGCCAAGAAGGGGCTGCGTTCCTTATGTAGCGCTCCTTCTTTCGGCCGCCCGACGGTAGAGGGGCCACGATGGGCCGCCGAGTTCGCGGCCCCGGCTCCCTCAGAACCCTTCAAGCCTTGGCAGACTCGGGGGCGGAAAAGAGGGGGGTGATGACTAGGGGGGGGTGGATATCATGGCGGGGGCCATGATATTTCCCCAGATTTCATGGCGGCCCTTCTTATTTCATTACGTCCCTGGCCCCCCCGCTGGTCCGCGCACATGCCGACGGTCATGATTTGCACCCCCCCTCTTGGACACCCCCCTCTTGGCCGCTCCCGAATAACGTACCCGTACGGATAGATTGCTTCTACTACCGGTACTCCTACGAATGGTTCGAACGACCGCCTGTCGGGTGATGAGGAGGTTCGGGGGGACGAACCAACGTCTGCCTCAATCGGTATCGCGGTCGATCTAATATCACGAGTGATTCCAGTATCGATCTCACTATCGATCTCACGATCGATAGCACTATCGATCTCATTGTCGATCTCATAATCGATCTCACAATCCGTCCCACTATCGATCTCACTATCGATCTCACTATCGGTCTCGTTTGATCGATCCCGCCATCGATCTCACAATCGATCACACACAATCCATATAACTATCGATATTACTGTCGATCTGATTCTGGATCTCGCTATCGGTCGCACGATCGATTTCACTATCGAGCTCACTATCGGTCGGAGGTTTGGGGGCGAGATCGAAGTGGAGGGAGAGTCCCCCACCTTGAAATCAGTTCCAGTTTCGGGGTCGTGTCGTGCGTGAGGGCGAGGCGAAGCTGCGTGGGCGGGTCGGTGTCCCGCCGGTGTGGCGTCGGTGTCTTGTCGGTGTCCCGTCGGTGCCCCGTCGTGAGATCGATAATGAGATTAATAATGAGACCGATAGTGGGATCGATAATGAGATCGATAGTGAGAACGCTAGTAGTACCTATACGACCACTTTTCGGGCGATAAGGAGGTTTTGGGGGGGACGGAACCAACGTCTCACTCAACTGATCTCACCACCGATGTTACTATCGATCTCATCAGTGCTCTCACAATCGACCGCACTATCGATGTCGCTCTATCGATCTCACTTCGAATCGATCCCCCAAGTCTCACTACGAATCTCACTGGAAACCATCTGGACACGACCAGGCCACAATCATACAGTGGAAACACCATCGGAAACGCAACATCGAGGGCACCATCGAAAACCCACCAGGACACCAAAGGGGCACCAATCGGGACACCAACGTGTCGTTTGGCCCGGCGGCGCTCTAGCCAGAGGAGGTTTCTTTCTTCGGCCGCCCACGCAGCCTTGCCTCGCCCGCACTCTTGACACGAACACGAAAGTTTCGTGTTCGTGTCAAGCGTGCGGGCGAGGCGAAGCCGGTTCGGTTTCGGTTTCGTGACGAAGCCGAGCCGAAACCGATTTAGCGGTGGGGGCTCCGTCTCATGACGATCCTACCTTTCCAGCACCGATCATGGCGAATGCGATTACGAATGTGAATACTTGTACTCGCAGTATCAAGCAACTGAGAGTTTCATTGCGGCCACGAGTAGTACTAATAGGGGCACGAGTACGAATGCGAGAGCTATTGCCAATACGATTGCTAACCTGACGTGTGGTATCATGTTTAGAGCTACTGACAGTATTCTTAATGCTGCTGTTGGTCGTGATCCCGTGACTAATGCGAGAAGGAAAGCGATTGATGCGGGTTATGCACTCGGAGGCCACTGGAGGCTACAGAAGACCACAGGAGGCCACAGGAGGCCACGGGTGACCACGGGAGACCAATGCGCCCGATCTGCTCCAGATCCAGCGATCCCCGCATCCGGTCTCTGCGGAGAGTCGGATCGGACCCTCACAGGCAAACTGCCATGGGGGGGGGAGGCACACAGCGGCCGGAAGGGCACACACCCCAGATGGCCCCAGACAGCTCCCAACTCGCCCCATAGGGCCCCCAGCACGGCCAGAACCATTGCCCCATTGTTTTCAAGCCAGGCCAGAATACTCCCTAGAGGCTCCCAAAGGCCTTCTGAAGACCCCCAAGATGGACCATCCAGCATTAACCCAAGTGGCTCCAAGCATGCGTCCAAGTAGTACCAAGCCGGCCCAAAGACGGAGGCGGAGGAGGTGGCGCAAGAGGACCCTCCAGAATGCGCACAGGAGGTTCCAAGACGGCCTGCTGGCGGATTCAGGTAGAGGTGGTGACGGAGAGCATGCAGCTGAGGATGAGGAGGAGACGCCTTTGGGAGGGCCAAGAGATACCAGAAATTGCCCAAAGACGTCCACATGCGCCAACAGGAAACTGCACATGCCGCACTCGGCACGAGCAGCCCCAACACCGCCCTGACAGGCCGCCGCCCACCTCTCCCCCTACCTTTTTACTCCCTTCACTTCTCATTTCTTCGCTCCTTGCCCTTTCTCTCGCCTTCCCTGATGTGCTGTTTGTTCTCTTCCCCGGACCTCCCTCCACCATCATTCCTCCCCCCTCGGGCCGCACGAGAGACGCCGGAGAGGGTCCGGGACGGGCCAGGGCTCCTGGGCTGGAACCACGGTTGCACCGAAGATGACTCGAAGCCGCCGTCCAAATTGTTTGATGTTAGTGTCTGATGGGGAGGCTGCAGCGCTGTGCCCTGGTGCCTCGGCTAACGAGAACTTGAGCGCGCGCGAGTCGTGCGCGAAGGTTCTAGCGCATGAGCATATATATTCTCTCTCTCTCTCGTTCTATCTCGCTCTCGTACTCTCTCTCTCTCTCTCGCTCTCTCTTCATATGCTTCATCATATGCATGTTTTGCTACGTATAGGCCCTCCCTCTATCTCTGTTCCCCCCCCCCCCTCTCTCCCTCCCTCTCCCTCTTCACCTTATCTCTCTCTCTCTTTCTCACTCTCTTCTCTCTTCTCTCGTCTCTCTCTCTCTCTCTCTTGCTTTATCCATATCTCTCTTTCTCTCTCTCTCTCTCTCTCTTTCTCTTTTTATGTATCCATCGGATCCACTACCCCACCGCCTGTCGTATCTATCTTGGGACGCCAGTCCCGAGGGCCCGAGGGATGCATGGAGGGTGGTCGGCGAGAGAGGCAGCCCAGATCCACGACGTCGCGATTGTTCTGCAACTTGGACCCATGGTCGGCGGCGAGCGAGGGGGGGAAGTGAGAAGGAGAAGGCCTTCTCAGAAGGGTCGGATCTTCCACGGCCTTCTGAGAAGTGTTCTCAGAAGGGGCGAGGGCTTCTGAGAAGTCCGGCCGCCTTCTGAGAAGGCTTTCTCCTCACTTCCCCCCCCTCGCTTGCCGCCGACCTATAGGTCTCGACCAAATCCCGTGACACGCTTTTCATCCTGAGTCGTCATTGGCCCCAGTGCCCAGGGAGCCCGGAGCCGTTCATGGATGCCGTGGTGTTTTTTCTCGCGGAGCGAGGCGCTCTGGGAGACGTGCTCTTTCGACAACCACAGAAACAACGGAGCCCATGCCGTGGCCATCGGGAGGGGAGAGATGGAGGTTGGGAGGGCAGAAGAAGAGGAAGGGGGACAAGGGGGCGAAGGGAGGAGGAGCAGGACAACGGGGGAGCGCTAACACCGCGATCGCAGCCTTTCCCGGACCCCGAAAGCGGAAGCACGAACATCGCGATTCCAGTCCATCCAGGTCGTGGATCCAGGGCTACACGTCCCCCAAATCCGGGGGAGGGAGGTGGGCAGGATCGAAGAACGAAAAGCTGCATAAACTGGGAATTGTTGGAGCTCCGCGCGGATTGCTTGGATCGGGCTTGGGTCGGCGTTGATACCCCCTCCCTGGCGCGCGGAGCGCACCAGGGGCGGCGCCGGAGTCCGGAGGCGACGCCAGGGGGGCCCAGCGCCGATCCAAGAAATCCGGGCGGAGCTCCACAAGTTGATGTTTATCCCGCCACTGGTCCTCTACACCGGGCGGAGCTAGGACGAGGACAAATCAGTTCCAGAGAGTCCTGAAACGCTTTCAGAGCGTTCCAGAACGCTCTGAGAAGGCCGCGGCGCCCGAGACATCCTCCAGAACCGCCAGATCTCAGAGATTCTCGATTTCTCCTCGCCCGAATGTATCCTTGTCCTGGCTTCGTCTCACTACAGGAGAAGGAGAGGGCGATGGGAGAGGGAGTGGGGCGGAACCCCATCCAGACCCTCCAACGAGGGAGGGAGGGGCGGGGCGGGGCGGGGCGGGACGAGGGAGGGACGGAGAAGGGGAATGGAGGGGAGGGCAAGGGAGAGGGGGGAGGGAGGAGAAGAGGAGGAGGAGGAGGAGGGAGGAGGGAGAGGAGGAGGGGAGGAGGGAGAGAGGATGGAGGAGGAGGAGGAGGAGGAGGAGGAGGAGGAGGAGGAGGAGGAGGAGGAGGAGGAAGAGGAGGAGCAGGAGGAGAGGAGGAGGAGGAGGAGGAGGAGGAGGAGGAGGAGGAGGGAGGAGGAGGAGGAGGTGGAGAAGGAGGGGGAAAGGGGATGGAGGCAGCAGGGGGGGAGGGGGAGCAGTGGCGTGCGGCAGGCCTCCAGGGCCCGGCGCTGCTGGCCCTGCTGGCGCTCCTCGGCGCGCCCACTGCCGCGCTGCTGCTCGGCGTGTTCGGCCGGGGGGGCGGGGGGGGGAGGAGGGAGGAGGGAGGGGAGGAGGGGGGGGAGGGAGGAGGGGGGAGGGGGGAGGGAGGGAGGGAGGAGGAGGGGAGGGGGTTGGGGATTGGATCCTCCAGGGGAGGGAGAGGAGGAAGGGGAGAGGAGGAGGAAGGAGGAGGAGGAGCAGGAAAGGGAGAGGGAGGGGAGAAGGGAGGGCGAAGAGGAGGAAGGAGGAGGGCGGAGGGGGGTGGGAGGAGGGAGGAGGGAGGAGGAGGAGGAGGGCGGAGGGAGGAGGGAGAGGAGGGATGAGGGATGAAGGAGGAGGAGGAGGAAGAGGCGGAGGAGGAGGAGGAGGAGGAGGAGGAGGAGGAGGAGGAGGAGGAGGGAGCAGGACGAGGAGGAGACGAGGCAGGGGGCGCATGCAGCCCTCTCGCGCGCCCTCTCGCCCTCGGCGGGCGGGGGGCCCCAGCGGCTCTCTCTGCCCCCCCCGGAGCTCCGCCCCGGGCCCCGCCAGCTCGTGGGAGGGGCGCCGGGCCACCTCGGTCGACCAGACGTCAGAGTGGCCTCTCGCCGGAGTGACCTTTGGTGCGGGCCCGACGGGGTCTTCCGGGCGCCGGCTGCGATGCGATAGTAGCGTCCTGCGCGCTTGGGTGTGTCCCCCTCCCCCCCCTCCCGCGGTCACCCCGAAGCCGCGCACCAAAGGTCACCCTCACCTTGGGCCACTCTTGCGTGTAGTCGACTCGGCCCGATCGGCCCGAGCCGATGTCTCGGGACGCCGCCCGACATGGGTACGGAAAGAGGGGGTACAATGCGCAACAGTTGTTCCTGTTCATCTTGGACAGGATTCGCTGCCCACGCCGCCGCGGCCCGTGCCCGTTCGGGACAGAAGGCCGCCTGAGCGGCCGCTGTTGGTTTGGGACCACACTTGTTTTTTGGGCATTGTGCCCATTCTTCCCGTACCCATTTCGGGCGTCCAATGTCGATCTCGAGCTCCTTCGGAGGAGGAAGGGGTACCCTCAAGCAGTTGCGGAGCGCCCTGGCTCGCCCACAGGCCTACCAAGCAATGTTCTGAGAACCTTGTCTGGTCTCCACGACATGTTCGTGGAACAGTTCTGGCTGGGACGGTCTTGCTTTAACACATCGGGCTTCTGTTCTGAGAACATTGTTTCTGTTCTTCGAACAGTTTGGGGTTCTAAAGACTATTTCGTGGTAGGCCTAGAGGAATGCCGGGACGGTCGGTCCTTGCTCAGTACACATACCGCTACCTTACCTCTCTTTTTCCCCTTTTTGGGCCTCCTGGGCGGCCCTTTCTCGCCACCGCTGGATTCGCCTCGAACTTTTGGCCACAACGCACCCCAGGAGAGCTCCGGGCAGCAGCGGCACCGACACCTTGGCTGCCGTGCGGCCCCCTGCCTGCGTGGCGCTGTGGTGCAGCCCGGCGCGGCCTGGCTGCCTCGGTTCCGACTCCGTGCCGGTGCGGCCCGATCCGACGCACGCCCCGAGCCGAGCCGATGTTTCGATTCGATGCTGTCCGTCCCTGCCGGGCGGAAGGAGAAGTGGGAAGCAGGAGGAGGAGGAGGAGGGGGAGGGGGAGGAGGAGGAGGAGGCGGAGGAGGAGGAGGCGGAGGAGGAGGGGGAGGAGGAGGAGGAGGGGGCGGAGGAGGAGGAGGAGGAGGAGGGGGAGGAGATGGAGGCTCCGAGTTTTGGAGGGCTCGAGGCTGTGAAGTGTTATTGCGTTGTTTGCCTTTGTGGGCCTTTGGGGAGCGTCTCGTCGCCAAGGCTGGATCCACCTTGAAATTACCGTCAACATGCACCGTAAGAGTGGTGTGTCAGTGTACGCGTGATTGCGTGTGAGTGTCTGTGGTTGCGTGCTTGTGTCCTTGTGCGCTTGTGTGTTTGTGTTTGTGTGTGGTGTTGTGGTTGTGTGTTAGCGTGCCTGTGTTTGCGTGTGTGTGTGTGTGATTGTGTGTGCTTCGGTGTGTGCTTGTGTGTGTGCTTGTGTATATGTGTAGGTGTCTGTGTCTCTGTGTGTGTGTGTCTGTCTGCCTGTGTCTGCCTGTGTGTGCCTGTGCGTGCGTGTTCGTGTGTGTGTGTGTGTTTGTGTGGTTGTGTGTGTTGGTGTGTGTGTGTGTGCGTGTTGCGTGTGTGTGTGTGTGAATGTCTGTTTGCGTGTGTGTTTGTATGCGGCTGTGCGTGGTTGTGTGTGGTTGTGTGTGGTTGTGTTTGTTTGTGCGTGTTGTGTGTGTGGTTGTCTGTGTGTGTTGTGTGTGTTTGTGTGTGGTTGTGTATGCTGTGCGGTTGTGTGCGTGTTCTATGTGTGTGTAGTTGTGTTGTTGTTGTTGCTGTCGTGTGCATTCCGTGCTTCCGTGATTATGTATTGATGTGCTTGTGTGGTTGTGTGTGTCTGGGTGGGTGGGGGGGGGAAAGGCGTGCGTGCGTGCGTGCGTGAGTGTGTATGTGTGCGTGAGTGCGTGTGTGTGTGTGAGCATGTGTGTGTAATTCTGTGTGTGGGAGTGGGTGGAAGTGTGTGCTGTGTGTGTGTGTTTGTTCGCTGGCCCTCCACCGCCGGACCTCGGGGCACCTGCCGGCCGCTTTGCGCTCTGGCGGCGCCTGGCAGCTCCTGCTGCCTGCACGCGGACCCCCCCCCCGCGACGACTGCACCGCTTCCACGGTGGCCCCAACGCCGCTCCCCTGCACGCCCGTCTGCGGCTACCTGCTGCCACATCCACAACCTCTGCATGCGTGTCATTCGTCTGCAGCCCAGCCTACGGCTCCCCGCTTGCCCACCATCCACAGCGCTGAGGTGGCGATGCTCTTGCTCTCATGTGGCCCATGCAGGACTTTGCAACGGTGCCGTCACCTTGACGGACGAGGGAAAGTGCGTCGCCTCCTGGCTGCTCACGCAGGGCGACATCTTCCAGCTCTCCCTCTTGGGACCTGATTGCACCTGCCCAGCGTTCCCTGCGCCGCGGCCGCTAGTGCCAGCCTTCTTGTCGCCCACGCGCGCGCTCCCAACAGCGGGTGCGTCTCTTCCGCACCTTGGGCCAAGCTCTAAACAGTCCAACTGCACTCTGGCGACCGGTTCTACCGTTCTACCGCGCGCCATTAATCTACAATCTTGGGTACCTACAATTCATGCAAGTAGCCATAACTACCGAGGTGAGTTGCACCGAGGTGAAGTGCACTCCGAGTAAGGGGTGCTAACTAAGTATCTCCCCGTACTGTAATTCGCGGCGGTGTTGTCACCTCGCTGAGGGAGGAAAGTTTCGCACGTTGTGCACCAGCTATCCCTGGACCCATACGGAAGCATTGTTAAAAGGCGATTGTGACAGAGCACACTTGTGAAATCCGCAAGCTTATATTTCGACGCAAAAGTTGAACGCTTTCGTGGAAGGCGGTCGAGGGCGAGCAGCAAGACACCGCACAACACCCAGGGGCACGCGACTCGCGGCTTCTGCTGTGCCGCTCATGCTGCAGAGTGCGCAACTGTTTTTTCCGAGGGCCGAACGATGCTACACAGGATTTCTCCACCCACCAAACCACCCCAACCCAACCCGAAGGGTCGGATTTACCCTCGATTTCTAGTGGGGGGGGTCCGGGAACATCGACAAAAACACACATGGAGCCCATACCCCCCCCCAACCCGAAATTCGGGTCTTCGGGTTGGGTTGGGGTGGTCTGGTATCAGGACTCGCAAGTTCCAGCCCCGCGACTCCGGGGGCCCACCTCCGCTGCCGAGGCCACGCCAGAGCCCACGCAGGACCCGGCCCTGCCTTCGGCACGCCCCGCCTCCGGCGGTGGCCCACAGACAGCCGGCGAAAGAAATCGCAGGTACAAGCGACGGCGGCTCCGCCGGCGGCTCCGTTGGCGGAGGGCGGCGGAAGTCAACGCGGCACGTCAGCATCGACTACACGTAAGAGTGACCTTTCGCCGGAGTGACCTTTGGTGCGGGCTCATCGGGCTCCCCCCGATCGCCGAGCGCGATGCGATGTCAGCGGCCCGCGCCCTTGGGTTTGGCTCCCTCGCGCCCCCAAAAGCTGCGCACCAAAGGTCACTCTTACCCAGGGTCACTCTTACGCCTAGCCGACAACAGTTGCGGGGCGGGGGTCATCGAGAAGAAAAGGCAGCGGACATGGGGCCTACTAATGCGATGAAGACGCAGCCTCACTGAGGCCCCCGTCGTCGCATTCGGGGTAAGAAATCTGGGCGGTTTGGTTTGATGCATGTGCAGAAAAGACCCCCTATCCCTCATGCTCTTCGCCATCGTCACTGCGGTCCCCTCCCAGAGGGTCAGGGGAGCTTTTGTTGGTTGAACAGGGGAGGGGGCTCCTGGAAGCGGCCCACGCGCCTGCCGGGCCCGCGGCCAGGCACTCTGCCCGCAGGCCACGGGCGCCTGCGGGCGGAGCGCGCGGGGCTACCTCCCCCCCGAATGGCGCCGGCGCGCTCGGGCCGCGGTCCGCCCGGCTGCGCCAAACTTGGCACCGCTCGGGCGCGTGCACGCTCCTCGGCGAGGCCGGCGCCAGAGAGCCTGCAGCATCCTGGAGCACCCTGGGCCCTTTTGAGAAAAAACGGTTGTCTTAGTCATCGTTTTGCCGATCGGTGCTGGCCCTCAGACAACCTGCGACGGGCCGCACAGAGCACCAGCCCGGTGTTGCCGGCGGCAGTCATGCTCCTGGGTTCCATGTGCCCGGCTCACCTGGGCCACGTGCGGATGCTGCACCAGGCGACAGTGCGGCTTAGGCGCACATGCTGTTAGGTGCTCGGCGGCTGGCTCTCCCCGTCGAGTAGCCTGCAGGCTCCTCAAGAGCCCCTGCGCCGATCCGCCGCTGGACCACCTGACTCTGCTCAGCGACATCAAGCTGCGGGCGGCGATGGACTCCGGGGATCGCGCCTTCGTCAATCGGGCGACCACACAGAGCCTTGCACAGTTCCTGCTGGAACCCTCGCCAAAACTGCACACACACACACACACACACACACACACAGTTTTACGTAGATCTCGCGAGGCGGAAATCGACGCCGGAGGGCGCCTGGCCCAGCGAGAAGCTGATGCAGCGCCTCGTGACAGCCCCGGACAAATCTCCCGCGGTGCTGGTGGCGACGGGCGCGATGAGCCCGACCCACGGGGGCCACGTGCTGATGACGCGGCAGGCCAGAAGGCTCGGCTGGAGCGCTGCGGCTACGCCGTCGTCGGGGCCGTGCCTCTCTCCCGCTGGCGACATATAGGCCGAGGAGACGGGCAGCGCGCAGCTCACAGCTGGGCGTTCCGGCGGAGGGCGGCGGAGCTCTCGGCCTGCCATGGCGGCCTCGTGGCCGTGCGGTCGGAGGAGCCGCGCGAGCCGGGCGGGGCAACCACCGCACAGGACTTGTGCCGCGAATTGCAGCAGTACTTGTCGGACCGCTTCTGTGCCTCTTTGGATTAAGTCGGGCGTGTCCCCCTATTGGGGGATTTTGGGCGAAAAAAATACAAATACGGACAAATATTTCAAAATGGTTTTAAAAAATTACTCACAAAAAGGTCCCCAGACTATTTTTGACTATTTTTGAATCCTCCCCCTGTAGAGGGACAGGCCGGACTTAATCTTTGGAGGGCCAGACGGTGCGCGTCGTCTTCGTCGGCTGCATCGACGCGGCCGAAGAGGGCAGCCTCTACTCCGGCGTCCTGCACCACAGGGGAGCTCGGCGTGGTGGTCGTGCCCTTGGAAGACGAGGAGCCGCGCCTCGAGGTGCCCAGTCAGCTCGTGTACGTGGCGGATCCCCTCCCAGAAAACGCCTGCCCCTTCAGCTCCTCGAAGGTGCGCGCGGCCATCAAGGAGAGCAATGTGGAGGCCGCTTCCCAGGGCATGGCCCCAGCGGCAGCCCGTTTCTTGGTGGCCCCAACGGAGCGGAGCGCACGGAGGGGCCGGCGGACTACGAGACGCCGGGAACGAGGAGCTTGGAGCCCGAGGAGCTGGACCAGGCCGTGGACAGGCCGAAAGAGACTTTGCGAGCCTGGGCTGGTCCGCAAGGCTGCGCGCACACATCTGGCCTCGCCAAGCTGCTGCGCGCCGTCGACCCCTCGTGGACGGAGGAGGTGAACTCCTTCATGGACTGCGCCGAGATCTCGCCCAAAGACACGGTGCCATCAGCCGGGCTTGCCGACGGCATCCTCGTCCACTGCCACAGGCTGTCGATCTGACTGGCAGCCGGCCAACGGCAGCTTTCCAAGCGCAGCCTCGATCGCCCGGCGCCTCGCGGGAGCGGGCCCCTGCGGACGTTGGAGCGGAGGTTTGGTTGACTCGAACACCCAACGTGCGTTATGTGGCCTCCAACCCACCCCCGCCCACCCAGTAGCTGACATAACGCCCTCCGCTTCACCCACCCCCGTTGCAGCAGCGCCTGTTGTCTAGCGCACAGGTATGTTGTTCCTAGCGCGCGCAACGTGTTATATCATGTGCCAGCGAGCCCGCCCACCCACCCAGCCACATAACGCACGTTATGTTGTTTCAAACACAAACATACTTGAGCCCTTGCGGGATGGCGTGAGAGGCTCATTGGAGATGAGGACGTGGCCGAAGACCGACTGCGTTGGGGTATTCAAAAGCAACAGCTCTCCACGGTGGTCAAGTGCAAGGGAGCAGATCATTCGTCGTCCTCCCCTCCTCATCTGTGAAAAAAGCAGGCGTGGCTGACTCCTACTCGGTCCCCGCTTTCGATTGCTAATTCTGAATACCTTCAGTGTCGGAGCAAGCGGCCCCAGTCATTCAGCGATCTGACGATGTGGCAGTGTGCCCAACTGGCGGATGCTCAGACAAGATAGTCGGAAGAAATCTGGATTATGTTGTGCAGGGTGCGCAAGAATCCGCGAGAGTCCGATATGTTTAGCAATGACATCTCTTGTGTAGTGCACACCTGCGCATGCACATCCAGCTTCCCGCGGCCCGATCTGACTTGGCGGGAGTAGTTCACATAACTTGCTGGTTTTCAGTCACGTTCTTCCCCGTCGTCCTTCATATTCGGAGGTTCTTAGGGGTATTTCAACATGCTGGTCCGAATTCTCGTTTTCCCCCCTCTTCCTGCACATTCGGAGATTATTGGGGGTCTTTCCCGTCACCTACTGGTCCACAGTCTCGTTCTGCCCCCTCTTCCGTCATGTTTGAGTTTTCTTGGTGCCTGTCAGAGGACCAATTGGGGACCTCTATTATAAAAGGCGCCTTTGGGGAGGGGTGGGGGCGCTGACTGTCTCGGTCGTCGTTGGCGGGATGTTGTTGAGATCTCGCCAGAAGAGGTTCGGTTGAATCATCTGGGGAACGGTTGGGCGGGTTTGGGGGCCGTCCTCATGCGGCCATTTTGGGTCGTTTGGGCGTTTCGTTGTGGCTCTCGTGAGCCTTCCTGAGGCAGCCTGCAGCCAAACGTTCGTTTCAGAGTATAAGCCGCTTGAAGGAAATTCGTATGATGCCCCAGCGCCTGAACTTGCACTGGTGAACAAGAACTGGTATGGCTTCTGATGCAGCTCCTTCCCTTATTCTCCCTCGTTCCGCTCCCCATCGGTGACTGTCTGCTCCCTCCTCATGTTGCTGTCGGTGATCGTGTCGCAGTTGTCTGCTGCGCTGTTGCTCCTAGTCGTCGCCCTCCTCCCTTCTTCCTCTACTCGCGTCCCTGATCCCCCAACTCCTCCTCCTCCTCCTCCTCTTTCTCCTCTTCCTCCTCCTCCTCCTCCTCTTCCGCTTCCTACTCCTGTCTCCCGCATGCTGGTGAAGTTTTGATTTTTCGCACAGCAACTGTGCTCAAGCAATGATGCAGCCCATCCAGCAACGATGCTCAAGCGTTGCGTTGATCAGGGACGTTCGGGAGCACGCATTGGAAGAAAAAGGGGGCAGCCGTCAACCAGAAGATCGGGACCTGCCTGAGTAGGCCCAGGAGTCAGCCGTACATGCCTTCGCGGATCGTTCGATTCAGGAGCGTCTTGGCAGCCTACCCAGGCCATCCCAGGGCCCCGTTGGGGCAACGTTGGAGGTCTTTCGGTCATGCTGGGGCCGTCTTGAGGGACGTCGAGCCCTCTTGGAGCCTTCTTGAAGCCTTCTTGGGGTCTGGTTGGGTCCGCTTCGGGGCCTCGGGCGCCGTAGTGGGACAATCTTGGAGGACATCGGTCAAAGAGGGGGGTTCACTTTAGCCTCCTCCTCAGGAGTCGCGGCAAGCCCTTCCTTTCCACCAGAGGATGCGAGGAGCGACCCCCTGAGACACGAGCACCCGACGGGTCTGCTGGTGGGGCGAGAGTCCAGTTCTGAACAGGAGTTGCCCTGCATCCTTTTATCGGGTGTCACGCGACAAGGTGGACGAGGAGGAGGAGGAGGAGGAGGAGGAGGAGGGGGGAGGAGAAGGAGGAAGAGAAGGAGGAGGAGGAGGAGGAGGAGGAGGGGAGGAGAAGGAGGAAGAGACGACGACGAGGCAGGACAACACGGTCCAGCGAGGCGTCCAGCGAGAGCCCGTTGTTTTTGAAGAGGAACCGCCCCCCACCGGTGTAATTGTTGCAAACTGTTGCGCTTCTGGCCGTCCAAAGTAACGAAAGCTCAGAGGAGGGAGGAGGGAGGAGGAGGAAGGAGGAGGAGGAGGAGAGGAGGAGGGAGGGGGAGGAGGAGGAGGAGGAGGAGGGGAGGAGGGGAGGAGGAGGAGGAGGAGGAGGAGGAGGAGGAGGAGGAGGGAGGAGGAGGAAGGAGGAGGAGGAGGAGGGGCCTGAGGACCTCCGTCATGTTGGAAAGGAGCCGCTCTCCATCCGCACAGCTGTCACACCTGTGCAAGCTCCTCGCCGCTAGACTGGAGGAGGTACCAGGTGAGAGCCCGATTCGAAAGAGAAAGAAATGCCCGCCAGACGTGTTACTGTTGCACACGTGTACACCTGCGTTTGCATCGTGTGCAGAGGCACCAGGCGAGATCCGATGTGTGAAAGCGGGCCAGCCTCCAGCAGCATGACAACCATACGCCATTGACGACTGTGCACGCCGCTGGGACGAGAGAGCCTCGTCTCGAAGAGGCCCAGCTGCGTCAGCGCTGCAAGCTTCCAGAGCGAAAGGCGCGTGGCGCCAGGGCGAGAGCCCGGCGCTTGAAGAGGACCTGTGGGAAAAAACACACGCCGTGGGAAAACACACACACACACACACACACACCGTGGGACAAAACACACACACACACACACACACACACACACACACACACGCTGTGGGAAAAAACACCACACACTGTGGGACAAAAACACACACACGCACACAAACACACACACACACACACACACACACACACACTGTGTGTGTGTGTTTTTTGTGTGTTTTGTGTGTGTGTTTTCCCACAGTGTGTGTCTTTTTTTCCCACAGCCTCCATCCGTGCGACTGCAGCAAGCTTTTGCAACGACTGTGTGCGGCGCCAGGACGAGAGCCCCCTTTTGAGGAATGCCCCTCCGGACGTGCAGCGGCCGGCAATCTTCGGACTCTGGATCGCACGTCGCGTGGAAGTCGCAAGCGAACCGCCTGGCCCGACCCACGGACGCGTCCTTCCGTGCGACCAGAGGGATTCCGTGGGAAGGAAAAGGAATGGAGGAGGAGGAGGAGGAGGACGAGGAGGAGGAGAGCGAGCATGAGGGGGAGGGGAGAGAGAGAGGGAGAGAGAGAGAGAGAGAGAGAAGAGGCGGCGGGGAAGAGAGGAGGAGGAGAGGGACGGAGAGGAGAGGGGGCGGAGAGGAGGGGAGGGGGGGTCAGGAGGTGCACCAGTCTGGGGAGCAGGTAGGGCAGCGAAGGCCTGACCGCCTTCCACGCATTCCTCGCATGCCGCGGGCGGACGACGAAGGAGCCGCTCTTCGTGTCGGCCGTCCGCGGCATCGGGCGCTCTCGCATCGTGCGGGCGCCTTTCGAAGATGAGTCTGTCTCTCGTTCGCCGCTGCCTTCAATCTCGGCTTCTCTACGTGAGGCACTCGAGAAAGAGCCTCGCCCTCGAGGGTCGAATGAGTCGATATCGCTCCATCGGCGGGAGGCGGCGTAAGCAACACGAGATCGGCCTCCCCAGAGATGGCCGGTTTCTGGGGTTCCGGGTGTTTTGAACCGGCCACGTGAGGAGCCACGTGGGGCGCTCCAGGAAGTGGCCTCGCCCTCGAGGGGCCGAAGGATTGACATCCTTTCCTCGGCGGGAGGCTGGCGGAAGGCGGCGGGAGCAAAAGACGGCGGTGGTTCCGCATGTTTGTATGCAGTTCGGTGTCAAACCATGGGAGCCTCCTTGTATACACTCGCAACTCAGTCTTTAGAGGGCGTTTGCGTCGATTTAGCGTATGGTAGCCGATGAGGTAGCGACGAGGCAGCGTCGATCAGCGTCGACTAGCGCCGATTAGACTCGACTAAACGCCGACTAGCGTCACTTAGCCGCGATTCGCAAGAGCCCACAAGCTGGTACGGGAGACTCAAGAGTTGCTGCAGAAGACGCGGGATTTCCGAAGTCGTCCACATGGCTGTCTCTGTGACCTGTCGGGGGGAGTTCACCTGCACCTTGGCCCCTGCCCAGCTCGATGTGAGCGCACGCTGAAGGTCGAGTCGTCCAAGACCTGGGTCTCTGGCTCCGCTCCCTCGCTTTTTCCGCTCCTCGGAGGGGGGGAGGGGGGGAGGAGGGGGCGGGGAGGGGGGGGAGGGGAGCAGGAGGAGGAGGGTGGAGGAGAGGGGAGGAACTGATAGGGAAGGGGGGGAGGGGAAGGCGGACGGGGGAGGGAGAGGGGGGGGAGGGGAGGGAGAGGGGAGGGAGAGGGGAGGGAGAGGGGAGGGAGGAGGCGCGGGGGGGGGGAGCGAGGCACCCGGAAAACCGACTCGGGTAAGCTGGCCCGAAGGCGCTTCGCAGCCCCCTTTTTTCTCCCTCCTCCCTCCTCCCTCCCTCCGCCGACCCCCCCTCCAAGCACACACTCGATCAACGGTGGCTGCTTTGGGGGGTCTCCAGAAACCCCTGAGAGTCTCTGGACGTTTCTGGGGATCCCGAGAGGTCTCTGGAGATCTCCAGAAGCACATACTTTCCAAACAGCGCATGCACCCACACCCATCAGACATTGTAAGAAAACGCATCCAGATTCATGGGCGCTGGGTTTCGCTTACGAATACCGATGAACTGGAATGGGCCCTGGGCGTTCTCTTAGAGCTTTGTTTTATCCTCGGATCGTCGGATCTCTGGACTTTGACTTCTGCTTAAGAAACCGCTTCGGGTGAGTGCCATCTTCTTCGCCTGGCATGTTTTGACTCTAAGCAAGGGTGTATAGGTCGCCACTCGATTTCTAAGGAACTGGGCCTGTGCGTCGGTCTGGCGGCTCTGTAGTCGCCTTCGCCGCCCCGTCGCCGCCTCGTCGCCGCCCACTGTCTGGACCTGATCGTCGGTCTGGCGGCTATGTAGTCGACGTCGCCGCCTCGTCCCCGCCAGTCCCCTTTGCCTGCGCATCGGTCTGGCGACTGTGTAGTCGCCGTCGCCGCCTCGTCGCCGCCGCACATAATTGCGCCACGTTTGGATCTACCACCCCCACCCCCGGGTTGATAGACCCCCCCTGGGATAGACCAACCTACATGCGATGATGCCCCATCGTTTTCCCGAAATATGAATTCGGACCATCCCACCCCAGCCAGTATCGACCCCCCCCCCTCACCATCGTTAAATCGTACTTTGAACGCACACCCGTTTAGCAAAAATCATGCGTCTCCAAGAACCCATTGCAAAATCATGATGCGAAGTTTATACACACGCGCGCGCGCCGTCGCGCGCGCATGCTGAAATCCGTCAAACACGTGTTTGGTTTCGTACGGATTTCAAGAACGAGGGTCTTCGAAAACACACGAAAAAAGACAATGGTGTTGTAGAAAGTTCCTGTCACCATGTCTTTTTAAACTCGACCAAGCGGGCCTCTCGCCCGCGCATGTCTTCATCATTCGAACGCCCTTGCACGCTGGGGGGGGGGGCACGAACCCCATACAAAAAGTGCGACAAAGTCCACACGCGCGCGGCGTCGCGCTCGCATGCCGGAGGAGTCCTTCAAACACCTTGGTCCCCGCAGAATTTTCAAGATCGAGGTTTCCAGAGACATCTGAGAAGCGAAAACACATGGTTTCGCAAGATGGTTGTTCAAGAACGGTCTGCGCGCGCGCTGGCGCATGCTCACGAACAACAATGTGTTTTTCCCTACCTAGGCTCTGCCTAGAAGTGTTCTTACTCTCTATGTTAAAGGGGCTGGGCAGTGGGGCTCGCCCCGGGCGGTTCCCTCAGGATCCGCCCCGCGGTTCCCCCAGTTACGTCCCCTTAGCTTAGCGTTGCTTATCTCATCTTAGCTTAGCTTATTTCATCTTAGCTTAGCTTAGCGTCATCTTAGCTCAGGTGTATCTTAGCTTAGCTTACCTTCATCTTAGCTCCGCTGAGCTTTAGCATAGCAGAGCACAGCATAGCATAGCATAGCGTAGCATAGCATAGCGCAGCACAGCAGGTCATTGCATAGCCCAGCATAGCATAACATAGCGCAGCATAGCATAGCTTAGCTGAGCTTAACTTAGTTAAGCATAGCCTAGCATAGCACAGCGCATAATGACATAACATACCTGAGCATAGCATCGCATCGCAAAACATAGCGTAGCTTAGCTTAGCTTATCTTAGCATAGCGCAGCGTTGCAACAGCATAGCATAGCACAGCATACCATAGCCAATCATATCATAGCATAGCATAGCATGGCGCAGCATAGCATAGCATAGCATAGCATAGCATAGCATATCATAGCATAGCATAGCATATCGCAGCTTAACATAGCATATCATAGCATAGCATAACTTAGCATAACACAACGAAGCAATACATGTCATAGTTTAGTATAGCATAGCATAGCATAGCATAGCGCAGCAAAGTATAGCGCAGCATAGCATAGCGCAGCATAGCATGGTATAGTATAGCATAGCATAGCATAGCAACTAATGCTGCTTTCCTAGGGGCTCCAACTTCTAGGTAGGGTCACTGGGGTAAGTTTACAGTTTTATCACATGCGACCGAGCGGGCCTCTCGCAAACGCATGTCGAAGTCGTTCGAATGCCCTTGCGTGCGTGCTGGGGTGGCACGATCCCTGTCGCAAGCATCATGCAGGCCATTCGCGCCCGCCGGCCGCGCGCGCAGATCGAAACTATCCCAAAACCTTCATCACGCATGGACACCATCATTGTCATCGGCAAGGTCAGCATCGGCACCGTCATTGGCCTTGCCGTTGTCATTGACACCGTCGTCGCCAGCATCGTTATCATCATCATCAGCATCAGCATAGCCGTCATCATCTTCATCATCAGATTCATCATCAGCATCATCATCCTGTCTGCCGTTGCCGACGTCGCCATGATACCGCGCCCGCCCGAGCCACCGACTCGCACTGAAGTGCCCACGCGTCAGCGCGACCTGCGAGACGCGCTGGGAAGTGTCCAGCGGTCAGCGCCGCCGCGGCCGCGTCGGTCGCGCTAGACTAGCTGGCCGCTCTGCGCGCGAGTCTGCGCGCGCTAGCGCGGCCGCAGCGACGTGCCAGCCAGCGCCAGGCAGTCATTGCATTCGCCGCCGCATGGGTTTTACAAACCCAGTTGCGGGTCCAGCGCAGCTTGTGAGACGCATTGGGAAGTCCGCAGCTGTCAGCGCCACCGCGGCCGCGGCGGTCGCGCCGAACTAGCTGGCTGTTGTGCGCGCGAGCATGCTCGCGCAAGCGCGGCCGCGGGGATGCGCCAGCCATCGCCTCGCACCCGTCGCAATCGCCGCCGCATGGGTTTTCCAAATGAATTCGCGGGTGAGCGGGAGCGATGATTGCGCGAGCAGTGGGGTTGGCAATTCCAGATTGCTCAAAAATAGTTGCACCACAAATTGCACAACCCATATCGCGCAACCAAGGTGGCAAAACATCGATTGAGCTGCATGTATTGGACTACACTTGTCGCGGTCCACCTACACACACATATATTCATGTGTATATATATATATATGTATATGTATATTTAATATATACATACGCTTACGTATATTTGTATATATATATGTAAAATTACAGGCTGAAATAATAGATCGCGCAAAATTTATTTATCCGCATACATGGCACCGCGTACATTGCATTATCTACCTTTCACCACTAGCATGGTACACGATCGATTGCGCAACATACACTGCTCGACGCTCAAAATGTGGGGTCCACGTAACAGATGCCAAGCCGCTGCAGAAATCTGTCGCAGTCGAGCTGCATTGTCGTCGTAGGTACAGACATCGGCGTTCATAGCAACATCGCCGGGACATCCCGAACAGTCGAAGATAGGGACAAAACGAGTCAAACGCGTCAGGGTTTGAAAAAGGCAGCGTCGTCGTCAATCTCTCTTGGCGCACTCCCCCAAACGTATTCCCGCACGGGTGCCGACGGGGCTCGTCGCGTTTCCCTGCGGGCACCTGGTGGGGGCCACGGAGGACGAGCCGGTTGCTCACGGAGCTGCCTCGGCGAAGCACCCGGCGCAGGGCGGGGAACCCTCTGGCGGGGCGTGTCGCGCCGCCGGCTCCGGCCCTTTCGCGCCTCGTCGCGACACGCTCGCCGCGTCCCAGCTCGGGCATGGCCAGGACCCCAGGTAAGGGGGCCCGGTCAGTGGTAGGGCCCCAGAGCTTGTGGATTGGCCAGAATCACAAAACCAGGTTTGCCATATAGCTTGTGTGTTCTCGGGCGGCGGCAGCTCCGGTTCGTGGAACGGGGCCTGGGGGGCGCCCCCCGGTACACACCAGGTCCCACTAAACCCAGTTCTGCCAACGCCCGACCAGTCCCCAAGCGTCAACGCCCCGAGTTTTTGCTGTCGGAGCCTCGTCTTGCATGGCACGGCGTGTCGCCAGAGCCGCTGCCGCGACACTCCAAGCAGCCGGGCCCGGCCGTGCCCTGTCCCTCCGGCCCCTGCAGTTGCTCCTCGCCGAGGAGGACGAGGAGGAGGAAGGGAAGGAGGGAGAAGGAGGGAGGCATGGAGGGAGGGACGAGGAAAGGGAGGAGAAGGAGGAGGAAGAAGAGGAGGAGGAGGAGGAGAAGGAGGAGGAGGAGGAGGGGGAGGAGGAGGAGGAGGAGGAGGAGGAGGAGGAGGGGGAGGAGGAGGAGGAGGAGGAGGAGGAGGAATACTAATAATGATAAGAAGAAGAAGACGAAGACGAAGAAGGCGGATAAGACTACTACGAAGAAGCCCCTTCTCCTTCGCGCCGGGCGCCCGCCGCCCGCCGAGGAGGTGCTCACGGGGCGGGTCTCGCTGGGCGGCCGCGCCTCCTGCGCGCTGAGGGGGCCCTCGCTGATCCACGCGAGGCCGCCCCGCGAGCTTACAGAGAGGGGAGGGGTCGGGCCGAGCGAAAGGGGGGATTGGGAAAGGGAGGGCTACGAAATTTGCTGCATGCAGCTGGTTTCGGCCCCACCGAGGGGCCCATTCCTCGATACATAGCCTACAGATCGGGCCAGGCGAAAGGGGTGGATAGGGAAAGGGGGGGTTACGAAATCTGCTGCATGCAGCTGGTTTCGGCCCCACCGAGGGGCCCATTCCTCGATACACAGCCGCCTCCGGCGCCGGGAGGCGCCGGGAAGATCAGCTACGTGAGCTGATTCTCGACCCCCCCTTTGCTATCCCCCCCTTTCGCCCGACCCGAGAGGGGAGGGGGGGGCAGCGCGATATGTCGAGATCCCCAGCCCCCATCGCGTCGTGAAAACGTCACGACGGGAGTTGTCCTTCGGAGGCGAGCGGAGGGGGGGGAGGTGAGAAGGGGCGGGCCTTCTCAGAGGGTTCGGAAGTCCTCCGCCCTTCTGAGAAGTTTCCTGAGCCTTCCCCGAAGACACAGACAGCTTGTCAGAAGGCGCGAGGGCTTCTGAGAAGTCCCGCCGCCTTCTGAGAAGACCTGCTCCTTCTCATTTCCCCCCTCGCTCGCCGCCAATGTTTGGCAGGTTTCAGCTTCAGGGGCGCCTTTACGGGGTTCCAGGACCGCCAAAAGACGACTCAAGATGAAAAGTCGGTCCCCGGGCCCAGGGAAGGTGTCGAGAGGTTTGGGTACCCATATTTCGAACAGTCGAGCCGCCGAATTCTTTTGTCAGCAACAAGATCCGAGCCCTGCCTCCGCCACCCCTTGGTTTTGACGACAGGCAGTGCTTTTCCAGTGGGGGTTCGCTTCGCTCGTGTCAAATCGTAATTTCTGATCCCACAACGTGTGCCCTGGGCTTCCCAGTCGTAAGACCCGTGGGGCGCATTGGCTGTCCAACATATCTGTCCCCGCACGCCTGGCTCGGGAAGAGGAGCATGACCATGAGACTATGTCTGCAACTGCCACCGCGAGCAGAGCAGTGGCAATCATTATGGCGAGGTTCGCGAGCGTGATACCTTCAACAACATGTGTGCACTATGTTGCGGGCGAAGGCTCGCATGCCTTTGTGTGCATATGCGTGGCGTCCACTCGCTCTCTCTCTGAACGTGGGGGCTCCTAAGCATACCGATCCTTCGCCGTCGTTGGTGGAGGAGGAGGAGGAGGTACTTATGTTCTCAGTGGTATTCGATCGTGCCACGGTCAGTCACGTCTTCGCTCATCGCGCCAAGCAGCTCGACTAAGAGGACACAGCCCACAGTGCAGCTCGTGGAGGTCAGCTTCTCTCCTTTTGACGCCCGTTCGCTGCATTGGCCAGTCAAACCTCTTAGAGTGCGAAGAATGCCTAGCATACCACAAGAAAGGTGCACGCCATTCCAATCACATGTTCAGAGCAAGCGCATACAAGAATACTGTGCCAACTGACCGGCCACACGCATTTCGGCCATACCTCAGCGCCTGGTCCCTCCCCGTGGGATCCCCCCGGACACTCGGCTGCGCGAGCTTCGCCCCTGGGCTTGCTTCTCCACCCTCTTCCAGAGGCCGGTGTCAGCTGATGCACGAGTTCGGTAGCAAATCATGGGAGCCGCGCGTGTCCCCGTAACTCAGGAGAGGAAAAAACACACAGACACAATTAATCGTCGAGTCCCAGGAAAATATGGGAAAATATGGGAATTGGGCGGGAAGACAAAAACCCAGAAAATATGGGAAAATATGGGAAATCATTTTATTTGTGTGTATTTATTTGTGTGTCCCAGGGCCCCTTCAGTAACGCCGCCGTTGGACTGCACCAGCGTGCGGCAACCGATGAGAACACGACGACTTGGCGCCGACGCGTGTCCATGTCGCGTCGGTTGGCGTCGCCCTGGCGTCGGTCCGCGTCGATATTCGCAACAGCCCGCGAGATGGCACGGGAGGCTCCCGCGAGCTGCCTCCGAGCAGGAGACCCGGCCGGGTACCTGCTGAAGGCAGTTCCGGAGAGCAGGTACGTCGGGCCTGTCGCCCGTCTGCCTCGGAGCACTTGGCGAACAAGACCTCGGAGCCAGGGGCGCGCTCCGTCAAGCCTCTGGGGAGCTCTGCGCACGCTTCGGCCTCGACCTCCTTGGAATCTCAGAGGGCCCTGGTGGCAGAGATGCAGCGGCGGAGGGCTGCAGGGCGCCTACGACCATCGCGGCAAAGGAATCTGATATCCGACCGTGCCAGGGTTCCACTGGAGGCCCCCGCCGCCTCAACTCGAAGTGGACGGGAGTGGACTCGAGGCGGCGCGCGACGGACAGATTGCAGGTATATCAGCTGTGAGCCGTGTGGGGCAGGGGGGCGTGACATGTTGGCTTGTAGTGCGTTCCGGACAGGGTCTCGCCGTCGGCGCATCTCGCTCGTAGCGGAAGCCGGCGGAAATTTAACAGCGACGGCTCCGCTGGCGGAAGGCGGCGGAAGTAAAACCGAGACGACAACATTCGTGGGTCCATGTATGCGGGGACCAGCCATATCCATTATGCGGCAACCGTGGCTCCACAGCCGCAGGGCGCTTGGGACTAAAAGGGTCGGCCCCGCCAAGCACAGCGTCCGCTGTACGATTCCTGGGTCAGGATCCATACGGCGGCGCTTCGCCAGGCGTGCTGCTGCTGCCCAGGACACGTGGCCAGAACCTGCTTGTGGCTGAACCAGTCGGCGCTCGACTCGAGGCCTTTGCCCAGGCCCTGACGCTGGGCACGGAAAACCAGCCTGGTGACGCACTGCTCTCGCCAGGCCGCTGCCGTTTGCGCGAGCCAGGTGCGGAGCCGGGGTCGCAAAAGCAAGCGCGCCTACCGCGCGGCGCACCACGAGGAGGGGCGGTATGGGGACTTGCCTGCCTCCCTCTCGTCTTTCCTCGCTGTACGTTCATCTGCTGCCCAGTCGGCGAGCTCGCGCCGACGCTGGACCTGTGGAGGCTCGCGGCCGCACCCGCCCAGGCAGAGCATGCACCCCCCTTGGGGCTCCAGCGAGCCAGCAGATGGGTACTGCGGGCGGTCTGCGGATCCGGGGGGGCCCTCCCGCGCCCAGGCCTTCCCCCCTGGGGAAGGCCCCCCTGCCCTTCCTCCCCCCCTTCGCCCCTCCTCCGTGCTCCCTCCCCTGGTGCTGACTCCCTGAGGCCCTCTCGGCCTGCCGCCCTCCCTGTCTCCCTCCCTCTCCTCATCCATCCCTCCCTCCTCCATCCCTCCCTCCTCCCTCCTCTCCCCCGCTCTCCGCCCCCCCCTCCCCCCCAAATCCCTCCTGCCCGCGTGCTCCTGCCGCTCTCTGCTTCCTCGCCTTCGCCTCCTGCCCCAGAGGTCCAGGGTCGCCACGCCGGGGTCGCTCCCAGCCGTCGTCTGAGGCAGCGGGAGGGGTTCGCGCGCGGTCTCCCGCTGCGGCTCCGCGGGTGTGTTGTTTGTTGTTTTAAATGCCGAGCGAAACGAGGTGTGGCCATGTGATCCAACTTGTCTCGTAAGTTCCGCGTGGAGGACTGGCTGGCGTGGACGGGCAGGAGTGGGCCGTCCTTCGAGTGTGTTGGGGGGGGGCTTGGACCGGGAGGGGGGGCGGGGGGGTTTTAGCGCGCACGGGGGGCCCAGAACGGGCCGTCGGACGGGGTGGCACTGTGTGGGTGTGGTCATCGCGCAACTCTGAAGATCCAACATCGTGTCTGTTCCGCAAGCATCAGCGTGCACCGGAGTGAGTACATCAGCGGCGTCCTCGGCATATTGGTTGGCAGGCGCATGTCGTCGCAGGCAGGCGTCGGGCCATGCGATCTACGTAAATAGGCGGTACCGCCTGCCTCTCACTGCCCTGCATTGCACTCTCTGTGTCTTGCGGGGAGCATCTATCGATCGAGTGTAAACATGAGTGCTCTGATACCGAGCGAGGCCCGTGGTACTAAGGAACTGCACCGTGCTCTAAGGGTGATGCTGCGACCGTACAAGTTCCCAAGGGGGATGCACCTTTATTGATCGCTTTGCACAGCCGGCCACTCGTAATGCCAGGTGGGTGATGTGATGGTCTGTGTTGTCTGGTGGGTGGGCCCAATCGCTACGACCCTTGACACAAGCTTATAGCAGGACGACGCTTGGAACCGAAAGTAACACTGTCCACGCGTCCCCCGTGGACTCCACAACAAATGTTCGGCATGCAAAAGTATGCTAGTGTCAGACATCTTTCTGGGACTGAGAACATGATGCGTCCAACGTGCTTGGCCATGAATTATGATGCGCGCCAGCGGGAAACGAGCATGTTGAGGGTTGTGTGGCCTACAGAGTGCATATATGCGGCGATTCCCCAGCTGAGAAACTCCTGTATGAGTGTGAAAGACAGGTGCGCGCTCAAGTCAGAGGCGCCTGGTATCAGGGCCAATGTTGAGACGCGGCCCGTCGGGGTGGCCCATTTTGTTACACGGCACCACGCTGGCATGTATCTGGTGGTATCTGACCTCCCCTGCGACCGTCCCTGCGGGTCTCTTAGAGGTTCTCTGGGAGGCCCTCCGAGGGTCTCCTGGGGGCTTCCAAGAGGCGTCCAGAGAGGCTTCAGGGCTTCCAGAGCCACGAGGGGCCTCTGGTGATTACTGGGGGCCTCTTGGAAGCCGATTGGGGGCCTGTTGGGTGTATACTGGGGGCATCTCGGGGCATCTTGGGCACCTCGTGGGGGCCTACGGACGGTCGGGGGGGCCATGTTGGGGCAGGGGCTCGAAATGTCCGTTCGAGCTCCTCTTCTTGGGCCTCTTAGGGCCGTCTTGGAGGCCTCCTGGGGCCGTTTCCGGGTACATCTCGGAGGCCGTTTGTGGGCGAGATTGGGGGCCGTTGGTGCCGCATTGGCCTCTCAGATGTTTCCAACTCCGAAAATCTCCACCTCACCGTCAACCCGCACACTAAGCATGAGCGATGTTCCAAGGTTACCCTTGCATCTTTCCCCGCCGGCCCCTCCTGGGCCGCTTTCGCCAGCGGCGCCCCGCTCGCAAAGTGTTCACATGACCGTCCAGGGCCCTTGCAATGTTGTCGGGGGTGGACAGAACCCCCAACATTGACACGTCGATTAGTGAATTGTCCGTTTTCGGTTCTCGAGATGGCGCCGTGGCCGTTATTTTCCAGGCTTGCGCCCGCCAGGTTTGGGCCTCAGGTCGTCTTCACTAAACCACGTTTTGCTAAAGGGAGGTCTGTCCATCCCCGATATCGTCGCCCGTCCTGGTTACACGGGTTGGCTGTACCTCAGACGCAAGCGTGTTTCACTGCGTGTGTGCCCTCTTGGGCCAGCCCGCAGGGCTTCCCAGACGGCCCACGGTGCGCCCTGGAGGGCTCCAGGACGGGCCCGGAGCACGCTGGAAATGCGCAGGCCAAGTTTGCACATTTCCCACAGTTCCTCCTCCTCCTCGTTTTCGTCCTCGTTCTTGTCCTCGTCCTCGTCCACGTCCTCGTCCTCGTCCTCGTCCCCGAGGCACCTTGAAAAGTCACACGACGGCCCCAAAGAAGCGCCCAGAACTGCAGCCCCTGGCCCTTCCACGCAGTGAGCTTGCAGCACGAACTGCAGAGAGTTCAAGGGGACCTGATGTCTTTTCCACCCCGTACCTACGATACGGTTGCAGATAACCCAGGGTGTCCACGTGTGTGTGTGGAGGGTAGTGGCTGGAGAGGAGAAATCAGATACTCGACCGTGTAGAGGGAGCTTGCGAGGCCCGAAGAGTCGAGGATACGTATGCCTTTAAATATAGATATATATATATATATATATATATACATCAGCCCGCGAGGACCCCAATCCGCGGCACCTTGAATATATGTGCGGTGCAATCTGGGTGGTGCTCTCACTGTGAGTCAACCTAGATGGTACAATCCACTTTTTGGCGCAATGCAATGCAATGCAACGCCATGCAACGCAATGCAAGTCAATGCGCAGCAGCGCAACGCAATGTACAGCAATGGAATGCACTGCAAGGCAATGCAGCGCAAAGCAATGCACCACTATGCAAAGCAGTGCAACGCAATGCCAAGCTGTTCAAATCGATGCAACGCAAAGCAATGCAAAACAATGCAAAACAATGCAAAACATTTCAGCGCAACGCAAAGCAAGAGAAAGCAATACAACGTAATGAATACAGCGCAAGGCAATGCACAGCAGCGCAAATCAATGAAGAACAGTGCAAAGCAGCGAACGTCGAAGCAAAGCATTCCAAAATCGTGCAAAGGTGTGCGACGCAATGCAACGCAATGCAACGTAAGGCACCTCAACGCAAAGCAATGCAAAACAATGCAGCGCAATGCAACGCAATGCAAAGCAAAGCAGCGCAAAGCAATGGAACCCAGTGCACACATGCAAAGCAATGCAACGCAACACAAAGCGACGGAAAACAATGCAGTGCAACGCAAAGCAGCAAAAAGCAGTGCAACGCGATGCAAAGCAATGCAAAGCGATGCAAAGCGATGCGAAGCGATGCGAAGCATTGCGCAGCCTGCGGTGACGAGGTGGCGACGGCGACCACATGGCAGCCAGAGCGGCCCGCAGGCCCAGGCGGCGGGCGACGACGCGGGGCGAGGAGGCGGCAACCGCGGCCACGTGGCGGCCAGAGCGGCCCGCAAGCCCCGGCGGCAGGCGGTCGGCGCGAGGCGGCGGCGGCGGCCACATGGCGGCCAGAGCGGCCCGCAGGCCCAGTGCCTTCGAAAAGGATCGGGCCGAGCGAAAGGGGGGGATTGGGAAAGGGGGGGTTACGAAATCTGCTGCATGCAGCTGGTTTCGGCCCCGCCGTCGGGCCCATTTCCTCGATACATGGGCGCCGGGGGTGGCGCTGGGAAAATCATCTACGTGAGCTGATTCTCAACCCCCCCCTTTGCTATCCCCCCTTTCGCCCGGCCCGAAAGAAGTAGGAACCCGTCAGTGCAAGCACTGCGCGGGATACATATATGTACATGTGTACATATATACAGAGAGGAGTGTTCATGAGAAGTTGTATTTGGAATTCGGGTTCAGATGGACATGCGGATCACGACACATTTAGAAACATGGCATGGACATCGAAATGACAAGCTGTTGGTAAGTACCTTGGCAGATCTGCATGCGCATCCAGATCTGAACAACACGGAAATAACAATACATGCAATACGTATTTACAATGCGTTTGTGTGTGTGTTGATATCCGTGATGGGCATGTGGCAATTTATGAGGTCCGAAGCCACCGTGTCCAATTGTGTCTGCTGGCGTCTCCAGCGTTTTTCCCGCTGGCGCGCGGAGTCGCAAAGGATTTCCGTCGCTTTGCGGTGGAACTTTCCACGCGGCACTCTTCGCAGACGATTGATTCGTCCGCGTCACGGGCCGGAGCTTCCTCAGATTTCCACGCAAGGGCGTGGCGAGCGTGCAGCTGATGCCAGCCATCGCACTCGCGCGCTTGCCGAGCCTCGCAAAAGGGGGCTGTGCGCCGCCGCTACTGGACGGCCCTCTCCCCACGCGATACGTTTCACATAGGACAACCCTTACGGGCTCAGAAGTCAAGGCCCCCCCCCCCTGATGGGAGGAGACAATGTTTTGCTGTTCCAAACAATGAGTATGCAAAGTGGAAAAGTATTTGTTGACGACCAGTTGTCAACAATGACACATATTTGCCAGCACGCTGGGTCTTACACAAGATGGAGGGCAGCCGAGCCCCTGGTTCCCTGTACCTGAACCTGTGGCTCGTTTTACGTGTTTATTGCGATTTGCTGAATGCTTGGTCGTACCGGCCACACACACACACACGGGGTGATAGTACCACGCCATTTCTTGACTTCCCATGCCCCGTCCTCCATTGTCCTCTTCTCTTCTCTTCTCTTCTCTTCTCCTCCTCCTCCTCCTCCTTCGGCCTACGCTTGTCGACTGCGTGCCCGCGACGGCTCTTGGTTGCCACGGCATTACGAGGATCAGGGCAGGCGGGGGGCTTTTGCGCGGCAGCTGCTGGAGGGGTGCACGCGTTCGGGAAAGGGCTGCCGCGTGTGGATGGATGTTGTCTCATGTGCTTCGGAATTTGGGGAGGGGGTGCGCCCCAATCTGCTCCTTGAGCTCGTGAGCCGTCACACCCCCCACTCTGCTGCACTTCAGCCTGCGACGAGAGCAGGACGATGTACTATGAGTGGTAGTGGTAGTGGTATCTGGAGAAGAGCGACGGCGATGAATACGACGTTGAGGGGGGAGGAGACGGGCGGGGGTGCAGGAAACATGGAGTACCAGAGGAAAAGAAGGATGAAGAGGGTCCGGGATTGAGAGAAAGGAGGGCACATGGGAAGTACGGAAAGCGGCTGCAGCGGGAAAAGAAGCAAGAGAGCAGAGTGAGGGACGGCGGGGGAGACAGAACAGGGCAGGCAGGAATGGAGAGATCAGATGGCAGAGGGAAACCAAGGCGGAGAAAGGAGGAGCGGGGCGGGATCCGTACAGGGGAAAGCAGGCGAGAGGAGCGAGGAACGACATGCGAGGACAAACGGAAGAAACCAGAGCATGTAGCGAGCAGGACAGAGCCAAGAACTAGTGGAGCACACCGTAAGGCATGATACGTGACGAGCTGGTCCGAACATCACACGCAGCTGGCGTTGGCGAGCGACAATCCCAAGAGGCATCGCGGCACGAATCCACAGTGTTTTGGCAGCGCCCTGGCAAGAGCTAGAATTCGAACCCGCGAGAAGCGCGCGCGCGCTGTTTTGGTACATCCGGAAACGATGAGGTGCAAGCCGATCCATAGTTCATAACCTTGATTTGCACATGATGTCCACTACATAAGTCCAGGCGCCTTTGACTACCAAACAAACGTGTATCTATATGTGATCGAGCACCTGATTAAGGAACCTCCTCCCGAAAAGTTGTGCCAGCGAATTTTGACCAACTTGCCGAAAAGCTGGCCCATATTATTGAGCACGTTCACCCCTTCAGCACAAATAACAGAACTTAGCCCAGGTCTGTTTTGATAAATTGTTGACGTAGAGCTGCGAGGGAATCTCCAGGGAACGCAAGCCTAACTCGGGGAAGAAATGCGCCGCATCGGTGTCGGTGTCCTCCCCAGCGCTCAACCGCTCGCCACTCGCGGCAGGCCGTTTTGGGTCACTTCAGGTTCATTTTTTTAGGCGGGCGACGGCAGTGCGCCCGCGGCCAGCTGTCCAGGCAGGGTTGCGCGGGGCGGTGGGGAGGAGGAGGAGGAGGAGGAGGAGGAGGAGGAGGAGGAGGAGGAGGAGGAGGGAGAAATGAGGAGGAGGAGGAGGAGGGTTTTATGAGGTCTCCCTCGTCTTTTCTCCCCCTCCCACTTATGTCCGTTCGTCTCTTCTCCCCGCTCCTCCCATGTCTGTCTGTCAAGTCTTATCCTCTCTGATGGCTTGCCTCTTCCAGCCAGCGACTCCTGGAGCGGTGCTCCAGGAGTCGACTGGCTTTAGCTTGACCCCCCCCCCAGGGCCGACCAGCCTTGGCGGGGGAAGGCGGCGTCGGCACGATTCTTGCGCCTTCATGCAACGGGCGCCAGGAGGAGGAGGAGGAGGAGGAGGAGGAGGAGGAGGAGGAGGAGGAGGAGGAGGAGGAGGAGGAGAGAGGGATGCAGGAATGAATGAATGACCCCCTTCGCGATGCGACTCCGAAACGGAAACGCATCATCACGACTCAGCTCGGTTCGAGCTTTGGTCCTTGGGCCATTGCCAACCACGGAGCCCGTCGAGATATCCCCGACGGGCGGCATTGAGAGGCTTAGGACATTGTTGGGCCAGCGGTTTCCGAAGCTGTTCGCTGCCAACTTCTGCGGTATCGCGGCAATCATCATCGTGTCTGCCGTTGTCGACGTCGCCATGATACCGCGCCCGCCCAATTCATCGGCTCACAATGAAATGCCCGCGCGTGAGCGCGGCTTGTGACACGCGCTGGGAAGTCCCCAGCGGGCAGCGCCACCGCGGCCGCGTTGGTCGCGCCAGACTAGCTGGCCACTCTGCCCGCGAGCCTGCGCGCTAGCGCGGCCGCGCCGATGCGCAAGCCAGCGGCAAGCAGGCATCACAGTTACCGTCTCATTGGTTTTGCAAAGCAGGCGGGCGAGTGGGCGGTATGACTGCGAGAGTAGTGGAGTTGACACTTCACTAGTGGGTATTGGTGGAATTGCACCCCGTAGTTTGCACCACGTTGGTTGCACGTCATAGTGTGCAAAATGGATTGCAGGACGCACGTTGCACCACATATGTTGCTTCACCGAGATTGCGCAACGTAGATTGCACAAGCTAGATTGCACCACATATATTGCATCACGTAGTTTGTTTCACATCGATTGTAGCACCTTGTGGACCACATGGATTGTTTTGCGTGGGTTGCACAACAGAGGCCGCGCACCATACACTACCCCACAGATATTGCACCACGTAGACTTCATCACAGATCTTGCACAACATATGTTGAACCACATAGATTGCACAGTTCATATTACACAGCCGAAATTGCACTACGCAGGTTGCGCAACATGTATTGGATACTTGGCGTTGTACAACCGAGCTTGTACCACACTTAGTGTTCCACATCGACCCTCCTTTCTAAAAAGATCATAGACTCTGACCCCCCGGCGTTATCCGCCCCCCTTTTCGGGTATGTAGATCATATATGATTATGACCACATGTCCATCCTAAATATGAATTTACAGTATGCGTGAGGGGCCAGGATCGATCCCCCTGAGGTCCCTTTGTAAAAAACGATACGCGGAGACATCTCTCGGTCTAACATAAAAGTTGTTCACGAACCCCTTGCAAAAAATAGGACGAAGTGCGCACGCGCGCGTCGTCGCGCGCGCATGCCGAATTCCTTCAAAAACCTTCGGTGTCGGAAGGAGTTCGCAATCGAGTGCCCAACAAAAGCCTACAAAACCACAGGGTTTCGCAACATTGAATTGCTAAAAAAAGCTTGCGCGCGAGCTCTTGCGATATCGTAAAAAAACTATGGGTTTTCCAAGAGTTTCACAAAATGCTACCAAACTGGCTCCGCGCGCGCGCATGTCGAAATCTGTCGAACGCCCTTGCGCGTGTGCCGTCGCGAGAATCCTCTACACAAAAACAAGACGAAGTGCAGACGCGCGCGTCGTCGCGCGCGTATGCCGAAATCCTTCAAAGCCCATCGGTTTCGAAAGGATTTCAAAATCGTGTGCCCAAAAAGCCTACAAAAACATAAGGTTTCGCAACACGGATTTCCAACCAAAGCGTGTGCGCGCGCTCTTGCGTCGTCGTCGTCGTCGTCGCCGTCCTCCCTCCTCCCGCGTCGTCGTCGTCGCCTACGTCGTCCTCTGTTTTTTTCTCTCGTGTTTGTCGTCGTCGTCCTCTTTGGCGTCGAGGTCGTTTCCGTCGTCGTTGTCGCCGTGGTCGTCCTTCCTCCTCCTCCCTCGTCGTCGTCGTCGTCCGTCGTCGGCGTCTCGTCGTCGTCCCTCCTATTTCGTCGCCGTCGTCGTCGTCGTCGGCGTTGTCGTCGTCTTCCCTCCTCCGTCGTCGTTGTCGTCGTCGGCGTCACCGACCTTCCTCCTTCTTCGTCGTTCGCGTCGTCGCCGTCCTCCCTCCTCCCTCGTCGTTGTCGTCGTTGTCGTTGTTGTCGCCGTCGTCGTCTTCCCTCCTCCCTCGTCGTCGTCTTCGTTGGCGACGTCGTTGGCGACGTCGTCGTCGTCGTCATCGGCGTCGGCGTCGTCGCCGCCGTCGTCGTCGTCGTCGGCGGCGTCGTTGACGTCGTCGTCGGCGTCGTCGTCGTCTGCGTCGTCGTCGTCGTCGTCGGCGTCGGCGTCGGCGTCGTCGTCGTCGTCGGTGTCGTCGTCGTCGTCGTCGTCGTTGTCGTTGTCTTCGTCGTTGAAGTCGTCGGAGACGTCGTCGGTGTCGTCGTAGTCGTCGTCGGCGTCGTCGTCGTCGTCGACGTCGCTGTCGTCGTCGGCGTCGGTGTCGCTGCCAAGTGCCATGTGGTACCTACCGTCACGATCTTAAGATGTGTTGCACACCAAGTTGCGGGTGGGTGGGTGGGATGTTTGCAAGAGCATGGGATGTGTCAAATCATGGGTAAAAATCAATTGCACCACATATATTGCACCACCTGCGTCGCATTGTAGCGGTTACACCGCATAGATTGAACATTATATTGCACAACAGAGTTTGCAATCGCACAACATAGACTGTACAACCGAGGTAGCACACAACAAATTGCACACAACAGAGTGCACAGCACATATCGCATAACGTAGATGCGTACAACAGACTGCACAACACCTATTGCAACAAATAAATGGCATCACGTGCGCTATCGTTGTAAATGAATGTGACTGAATATGTGAAATGTCATAGAGTCTCCGGTCGAATCCTTATATCTCCCCCCGGAATCAACGGTTCTTTTTTCCACAGTGTAATGTACATACTAGGTTGCCTCATCGTCAACCTTAAATGCGTACCATACCGTGCAAGCCGGCAACCGTCCCCCTCAGCTTTTGGAGAAAATGTCATGCGCGCGTACTCGTTTATCAAAACAGTAAATGCCCCTTCAAAATATCTCGGTGTCATACGGAGTTCTTTCAAAATCGAGTGTTCCGAAACCAGATCATATAAAACATGTGTTCGCATCAAGTCTGTTCAATCCAAATTGCGCTCGGGCTGTTGCGAGTACTCCAGAAATCCGTAGGACTGTTTTCAATATATTCACAATTTGCTACCAAACGGGCCTCTTGCGCGCGCGTGTCGGGATCGTTCGTACGCCCGTGCGCGCGTGTTGTCGCAAGAATCCCTTTTTCAAACGTCGCGCGCGCACTTCGAAATCCTTCGAAACCCGTAGGTGTGGTAAGGATGTCAAAGTCGCGTGCCCCGAAACATGTAAAACTTACGCATGCGTTTGCAACACGAGTGTTCGAAAATGGCTGCGCTGGCGCCCTTGCGAATTCTTAAGAAAACCATTTTGGTTGGTTAACATGTGCATCTAATTCGGCTAAACGGGCTCCTCGCGCCGCGCGTCAAAATCATTCGAAAGCCTTTGCGCGCGTGCTTGGGGGCACGATCCGTGTCAAATAGTTCCATGAGGGCCACACTCGCGCTTTTTCCGCGCGCGCATGTCGAATTCCCTCCGGAACTTCCATCTCCGACGCGAGGGTGCCGTCATCGCCTTCGGCGTGATCAGCATCGGCGCCGTCACTGGCCTTGCCGTCGCCGTTGTCATCATCGTCACCAGCACCGCTACCATCATGATCGCGTCTACCGTTGCCGACGTTGCCCTGATACCGCGCCCGCCCAAGTCGCCGACTCGCACTGATGTGCCCGCTGGGAAGTGCCCAGCGGTCAGCGCCACCGCGGCCGCGTCGGTAGCGCCAAACTATCTGGCCGCTGCGCGTGCGAGCATGCGCGGGCTAGCGCGGCCGCAGCGATGCACCAGCCAACCCCAGGCACTCATCGCAATCTCCGCCGCATAGGGCATAGGGTTTGCAAACCGAATTGCGGGTGGGATGATTTCGCGAGCAGTGGAGTGGACAATTCACTGCGAAGAGAAGCGCATTCTCCTTTCTCAAAAGAGAATAGACTCCGCCCCCCCCCTGGGACTATTGACGCCCATCTTTGTGCATATCGCAATTTACATACGATTCTGCCCCATCGTCCATCCTGAATATAAACTCGTACCATCCCAGGCATGCCGGTATCGGCCCCCTTTCCGCCATCCTCTGCAAAAAATTGTACGCGCGCGTTTGTTTATCAAAAGTCATAAGTGTCCCTGAATCTTTTGTAACAAATGAAACGAATTGCACACGCGCGTGTCGTCATGCGCGCATGCCGGAATCCGTCAACAACCTTCGATTCTTGAGGAATTCCAAAATCGAGTGTGCACAAATCGCATCAAAACACATGGTTTCGCAACACTGATCTTTTTTATTATAGTACACGTGCGCGCGCGTTCTTGCTAATACTTAAGGCAACCATATGTTGTTTACCACTTTCAGAAAATGCTACCAAACGGGCTTCGCGCGCGCGCGTCGGAATCGTTTGAACGCCGTTACGCGCGTGCCGTCGCGAGAGTCCTTTGCAAAAAGACCGGACGAAGTGCACGCGCGCGTCGTCGCGCGCGCATGCCGGAATCCGTCAAACAACTTGCGGGGCCGTAGCGATTTCAAAACCGAATGTCAAACACCATACCAAAGCATATGGCTTCGCAACACCAGTGTTCAAAAAAACGTACGCTCGCGCTCTTGCGCATTCTTGGGGAAACCATTGATGTTCCACAATATTCATGGAATTCTGCCAAATGGGCCTCTGGCGCCGCATGCCGACATCATTCGCACGCCCTTGCGCGCGTGTTGGAGGGGCACGAATTCTTAAGGCAACCATAGGCTTGCAACATGTTCATAACATTCTACCAAACAGGCTTCGCGCGCGCATGTCGAAATCTTTCGCGCGACTTTTCGCGCGTGCTGGGGTGGCACGATCCGCGTCAACTAAGACTATGCGGGCCACCCACGCGCGTCTGCCGCGCGCGCATGTCGAACTCCTTCCACAACCTCCATCACCGACGAGAGGACGCCGTCATCGTCGTCGGCGTTATCAGCATCGGCGCCGTCACTGGCTGCCCCGTCGTCGCTGTCAGCATCGCCATCCGCATCGGCACTATCAGCATCGTGTCTACCGTTGTCGACGTTTCCATGATACTGCGCCCGTCCAAGTCGCCGACTCGCAGTGAAGTAAGTGCCCGCTGGGATGTGTCGAGCGGTCAGTGCCACCGCGTTTGCGTTTGTCGCGCCAAATTAGTTGGCCGCTGCGCGCGCGAGCATGCGCGGGTCAATGCGGCCGCAGAGATGTACCAGCCAACGCCTTGCATTCATCGCAATCGTTTCTGATTGAATTTTGCAAACCAAGTTGCGGGTGGTTCAAGTTCGGCAAGGTGAAATGCACCACATAGATTGCACAACCTAGATTGCACGCGGGCTAACATTGATTGTTTTCTGCACCTAGCGGCCCGTTCTCCGTTTCGGGCCCCTGGGGCGTCGAACAGTTTCCCAGAGGGGAAATATTTGCCAGTCTGGTCTGCTAGATGGGTCCGCGGACCGACTTTGAGCGGAAATCTGTCGGATCAGGAGGATAATGGGGATGAAAGAGGATAAGGAATGGATGAGGAGGAGGAAAAGGAGAAGGAGGAGGAAGGAGGAGGAGGAGGAGAGATAAGCAAGGAGGAGGAAGAGGGAGGAGGAGGAGGAGGACGACGACGACGATGAGAGTTGTTTTCGCCCAGTCCTACCACATCCCCATTTCGCCACGGGATGTTTGTTTTTGCTCTGACCCGGTGGATTCAATAACAGGTGGCCAGTCGTCAGGTAAGTGCTTATGCATCTCCCCATCGGCAAGGCTAGGGACCAAGGGGAAATCCAAGATAGTGTTCTCTCCAGTTTGCATGCGTTCTAGCTGTGCGCAGTCGTTGGTTGTACGTTCAGCCATGGATTATAGAGGACTATGTCGGCAAGCTTGTTGAACTTTCTGCTGCTGACTGCAGTTGCCAGTCTGGCTGCACAGACCGCAGCCGCGCACTGTGACAGAAGAAGGATTCGGGCATGCATCCGGCAACGGTGGTGATGACATTCGAGGAAAGAAGAATGACATAAACATAATACCTCGGAGGTCCGCGCGGATTTCTCGGATCGGCGCTGGATCCCCCTGGCGGCGCCTCCGGCGCCGCCCTAGGCGCGCTCCGCGCGCCAGGGAGGCGGGTCCAGCGCCGATGCGAGAAATCCTCGCGGACCTCCGAGTTTTTATGTTTATGTCAGGGTTCGTTCCCCTAAATACAGGCCCAGGCCCCAGTGATCGTCAACCAGATCCAAGTCGTGGGCCTCGACCCGAGAATTTGGGCAACATAACTTCGGCACGGGCAGGAGCGAGGCCTGGGACTCCAGCAGGGACGAGCGAGCACCCCTGCAAGGACCCCAGCATGATTCTGGAGTCGGCCACGGCTCCGGCCAAGACTACGACAATGGAGACTCCAAGACGGCGGGAAGGAGGGTAGGTAGAAGGGGGAGGAGAAGGAGCGACAAGGCCAGGCGCCTGTTGACGATACGCCTGCCACAAGGGGTGGCCGCCTCCGCCGAGAAGCACCACAGTTTCACCCTCCCGCCGGGCATTCACCAAGGCATGCTGGCAGAGTGCTGGTAGTGCCCTCAGCCAGAAGCTCCGTCAGAGCGAAAAAGGCTATGTGCGAGCACGGCATCGTTCGATGCAGATTGGCTGGACTCGGCAGTCGAACTGTTCAAGCAGGACTGCGTCAGGGATGCGGAGCAGCAGTTTTGCCACATTGCAACGTCATTCGAAATGTTTTCACGAGCCATTCCAGAGTTCACGACCCTTGTCTTGGTCGAGTCAACTATTACGTGTAGTTTTGGGACATTGGCTCAGTGCTAGTGGCTAGCGCGACCCGTACTCCATTATCTAGCCGACTCTCTTCTGAGATGTGTTGACCTTGCTGCTTCCCAGGGTCTTCTCTCGCCTCAAGGAGCTCGGTCTTGCCACATACCACGGTACGTCCAGCACTTGGAAAACCGATGTGTCTTGGAACTCGCCCGGATCTTCGCGTGACCTTGCGCCGGAAGTGTTGTGCCCAATTGTCGTTGGGTTCGGCTCGAAACTCCTTGTCTCATCGCTGGGCTCGGCTTTTTGGACCGTGGTCCCGTCTTCATGTCCTCCTCGACGGGCTGGTGATACCCTTGCACATGCACTCGCCACTGCGGCCTCCCTGGGGGCTCGGGGAACACTCGTGTCCGCCTTCTCCCTGAGCCTAGGCATCACCGAGGACGAGGAGGAGGAGGAGGAGGGAGGAAGGGAGGGAGGGATGGTCAGTTTTTCTCCCGCGCCGGATCCTGACCCCCGGATGTCCCGGGAGGCCCCCGAAGGTCCCCAGAGGTCTCCGAAAGCCCGAACAGGGCAGAGGACGTGCAGCAAGCGCCCGAAGACGTCCGAAAGCCTCCCTCGATCCTCGAGGAGGGCCGGGGCCCAGGCTTCGCGGCGGAGGGGGGTTGCTGTGCTGAGCAGGAGGCGAGAGGCAGGCGGAGGCAGTCACGAAGGCAGCGGGGCGCCGCGGCCGCCCCTCGTCGCCGCCTCCGATCCTTGGCCGCGTGCCGCCCCCAGGGCCGCCACGGCCAGGCCCGCGTCTGGCCGGGAGGCGGCGCGCGCCAGGGCCGCCGAGCGTCTTGCCAGAGGCCTCCTAGAGAGGCAGGTCGGGCAGGTCCCTCTGCAGGAGGAGTATGCCAGGGTGGTCGAGCAATGATCTGGGGGACGAGGCTTCGACTATATGCTCGGCTATGTTTGAGCATGTCGTGACGATTTTTGTCGTGTTTCTACCCTGATCCGCCTGCCAAGAGAAACCCTGCTTGCCTCCAGGGTGCCCTCGGTTTCTTGGGTTTCGATGGTTTTGCTGTGGAAGGCGTGACGCTCCCACACCAAACATCAACGGAGGTGGGGTCTCAGGGTTGGGTTTCCTGTGGAAGGTTTCTTGTGGTCGGGCCCCTACTGTAGAGGCCTCCTAGATGGGGTCGGAGTAGATGGGGTCGGAGGATCGCGCCACATCGCCGATGCATCGGCGATGCATCGCCAATGCATCGGGGGTGCACTGGCGACGCATCGTCGACGTCGGCGACGCATCGGCGACGTCGACGTGAAGCTCATCGGGCTCCACATCGAGCCGCATCGGCGATGCATCGGTGATGCGGCGCGATCCTCCGATCCTGTCTAATCTGACGCCATCTAGGAGTCATACACTTCTTTCCCTCTCCCCCCTCTTTCTCTCCCCTCCTGCCCATCTTCTTCCCATCCCTGCCGCCCTCCCTCTCTCCCTCCCTCCTCCTCTCGTCCCCGCTCACCTCATGCTTACTACTCCTCCTCCCTTCCTCCTTCTCCTCCTCCTCAAGTCGCGATTCCCTTCCCTGTGTCCTCCTTCCTCTATGGTTCATCCTTATTTTCTCTCTGTCCTCCTCACCCTTCTCATCCCCTCCTTCCTCGTCTCACCTCTCCTTGCCCTCCTCGCCTCCCTCTCCTCACTCCCCCCTGTTTGAAGCTATGTGGAGGGTCGGACCGGAAGAGGGGAAGGGGAGGAGGTAGGGGAAAGGAGCGGAGAGGAGAGCGGGAACCTTGAGATCCGACGTTGCGAACAAAAATGCAGCATGGCGAAGATTCACGACCTGAGCTCTAGACCTCACCATCCTGGACGGTATTCGTCCAGCTGGATCGACCTGCCATGGTCCCTGGGTCCGAAACCAACCGAAAACGCCCGGCGTGAGCCCAGTCCCGTGACGTGGCCCTCGGATCGGGCTGGCTCGCCCTCGCTCGTCCCAGCGAAGACCTCACGGGAGTTGCCCCCCAGTGAAAAAACGACAGCGGAGGGAACGGGGAGCGAGCCGCGCCTCAGCGCCCCTGCGGCAGGCACCCCCCGCCCCGGCGCGCGCGCGGCCATGCCCAACTACCCCCCGCAGCTGCACCCGCAGCCCGGGCACCTGGGGGCCGCCGGAATCGGAGTCCAGGCGCGCGGCCGGGCTCCGCTGCTGCTGCTGCTGCCGGCGGCCTCCCTCACGCGCGTGGCGAAGCGTCCCGGCCCGCCTATAGCCCCACCAAACAGTGTTCTACGAACCTTTTGTGGTTTCCACGGAATGCTCTTAGGGCATGTCTGGCGGAGTCGTCCGTCTAAGTTTTGTCACGTCGGGCTCAGGTTCCAAGAACATCGGTTTTGTTTTGGAGCACTTCTGGGTGCTAAGAACACTTCGTGGTAGGACTACAGGAATGCCGGGGCGGCCGGTCCCTGCTCAGCAGGCTTGCTCGCGTCGTGAGCGGCGGAGGGCGGTTGGCCGTCTTCGGCCTCCGAGGGCCCCCGCAAGGGCCTCGGGCCCGTCAGAAGGAGGCTCGGGATTCTGGGGGGCCCCGTGTTTCAAGATCAGAAAGAGCGTGTTCTACCGCTGCTGGCGGAAAACCGAGGGGGGTCACTACCGGTTCGAACCCCTCCCCCCCCCCCCTCCGGAAACCCGGGGGGGGGGGGGGGTCACTACCGGTTCGAACCCTTCCCCCCCCCCCCAGTTCATCATGAAAAGAGGGGGGTTCATTACCCGTTCGAACCCCCCCCCCCCTCGAGCTCGAAAACCGGGGGGGGTCACTACCGGTTCGAACCCCCCCCCACCCCACCCCCCTCGAAAACCGAGGGGGGTGCGGACAGTGGTGGGGACGGTGGTGGTGGGGACAGTGGTGAGGGGACAGCGGGACAGTGGTGGGGACAGTGGGACAGTGGTGGGGACGGTAGTGGTGGGGACAATGGTGATGACAATGGTGGGAACAGTGGGGACAGTGGGACAGTGGTGGGGACGGTGGTGGTGGGGACAGTGGTGTGGGGACAGTAGGAATGTGGTGGAAACAGTAGGACAGTGGAGGGTACAGTGGTGGTGGGGACAGTGGTGAAGGCGGTGGCGAGGACGGCGGTGGGACAATGGGACAGAGGTGCAGTGGGGACAGTGGTAGGGACAGTGGGGACAGTGGTGGGAACAGTGGGACAGCTCAGTGGTTCGAACCGGTAGTGACCCCCCCCTCCGGTTTTCGAGGGGGGGGGGGTTCGAACCGGTAGTGACCCCCCCCGGTTTTCGAGTTCGAGGGGGGGGGGGGGGAGGGGGGTTAGGGAGGGGGGGGGGTTTTGCCGGGGAAGGGGGGGGGGGGAGGGGTTCCAGCAAGGGGGAGGGGGATTTTCGGAAGGGGGGGGGGACCCCCAGGTCTCTCCAAGATCAAGACGCCGGGTGGCTGGCGGTGCGAGGGTCGGGGTGCGAGGTTCGGTTTGTGCTGCTGTTGCTGTCGTCGGTCATGTTTGCTGATGTCCTTGTCGCGCCTGCAGTAGCTTCTCGTCACCACGGCCAGACTGCTCCTCGAGGTTCTGGCCAGCGCGCACCCCAGGACAAGTCCAGGATCCGGCTCTTGAGTCGGGATGGCGCAGGTTGGCGTCGCGCCAACAGTGGGCGGCGCAGGGATTTGGGCGGCGATTAGCACGAACCCTTTTTTTGTAGTTTGTATGCGTGCGCTGATCTTGCGGCGGCCAGATTTAAAATATTGTGTGACAGCCTTCCGGAAGGATTGGATTCAAGGCAGCCTACAAGGAGTTCTTGTGCAGCAGCTTTTGTAAAAGGGCTGTCGTGTGTGGCGATCTTGCAACGAGGGTTTTAAGGGCAAGGGTGTTCAGAGGCAGCGACGTGGGGCCCTGGAAGTTGCACAGGAAAACACCAAGAAGCAGGGAAACTATTTAGAAAACATGTTCCCACAAAGGAGAATCATGGACACGATGACAACCTGTGGGCGTCGCCAATTTTATCGTGCTGATTCCTCTCCCTTGAAGCCCTTGTGTGAGAGCCCTTACAAAAGGAATCCCTTGTGTCTTGATCCCTCAGCAGGGTTATAATCATGGGGGGGTCGCAGCGGCCTCCGCTTTGAATATCCCTCGTCTGCAGCCTCCATCAAAGGGAGTCGTATTGTGGTGGTTTTATTGGATTTTCAGAGGCAGCGCCGTGGGGCTGTTGAAGCTTCACAGGAAGACATGACAAAAGCACGAGCACACAATCAAACAGTTGGCTTGCATGGAAGAATGGGCAAGAGCTAAGATATCGGTGGCTGCAGCTGTTCGTATGTCGATCCACGAAGCCTACCTAGGAGCTTGATTCTCGTCCGTCCAGATCTTTCGAATGGATTTCCAGGGGCGGTGCTGCGGGGCCGTGTAAGCTTTACATGAGAAGAGCGTGAACCATAACACTGAATCAATGTTCCCATAGGGAATACCAGAGATAGCAAGGAACACTGGTGGCGGTAGTTTGTTTGTTGCGCAGCCCCCCATACTCAAATGCAGTGTAGCTTTTGCAAAAGTTTGCCCCAGACTGCCCAAACAGTGCTTGCACTTGGGGGTGATGTCGTCTTTGCTGGGGAACTTGGCGTGTGTGGCGGTTATGCGGCTATGTTGTCGCTGTCGCCGCCCAGTCGCCACCTCGTCGCCCCCTCGTCGCCGCCCGTCGTCTGGGCCTGTTTGGCGGTCCTGCGGCTACGTTGTCGCCGTCGCCGCCTCGTGGCCGCCCGTCGTCTGTGCGCCGCTGGCAGTCTGGCCGCTATGTTGTCGCCGTCGCCGCCCATCGTTTTGGCCTGTGTGGCGGTCCGGTCTGGCCGCTATGTTGTCGCCGTCGCCGCCCCGTCGTTGCCTCGTCGCCGCCCGTCGTCTGGGCGTGTGTGGCGGTCTGGCGGCTATGTTGTCGCCGTCTCCGCGTCGTCACCGCCCGTCGTCAGGGCCTACATTGGGTTGCGTTGCTATGCCGTGCTGTGCATAGTCGCTTCGCTTTGCATTGCCATGCCGCACTTTGTGTTGCTCTGTGCTGCTTTGCAACACTGCGCATGACGTGGAATTGCCTCGCTTGGCGTGCATTGCATTCCGCCGCATAGATGGCAACACGTACATTGCGCCACAAGGGATGCACCACACAGATTCCACACCACAGATGTTAACCAGCATAGACCCCATATCCTGTGTCTAGCGCTCTATGGTGTGCAATCTATGTGGTGTAATATCTGTGGTGCAGCACAGTTGATCACTCGGAATGGTGCAATATATAATGTGCAGTCCACGTGGTATTGTCTACTCGTCTGAAAATGTGGTGCGCAAGCAATGTGGTGCAGCCTAGTTGGTGCAATATGTGTGGTGCAGCCTCTGTCGTGCAATATACGCAATCCATGTTGTGCAATCTTGGGCGGCGACGGGGTGGCGACGGCGACAGTATAGCCGCCAGACCGAAAGACAGGCCCTAACTACGGGCGGCGACGGGGAGGCGACGGCGACAACTTATCTGCCAGACCAATGGACAGACCCAGACGACGGGCAGCGACGGGGCGGCGATGGGGCAGCGACGGCGACAACATAGCCGCCAGACCGACAGACAGGCCCAGACGATGGGCGGCGACGCGGCGGCGACGGGACGGCGACTGCGACAACATAGCCGCCAGACCGACTGACTTGTCCAGTTCCGACGGAAAGAAACAAGAACCCCCGCACCGTGCTTGGGCCGTGGGTATGACGCCTATTGGATGTTCGTTGGGATCTCGTGGGAGGCCTTTCGGGGGGCCTCTTGGAGACAGTTTTGAAACCCTTGGGGGGACCTTTTGGATCCTCTGTTGGGTTTTATGGGGGCCTCTTGGGTTCCTCTTGGGGGCCTCTTGGGGCCTCTTGGGGCCTCCTGGTGGCCTCTTAGGGCGGACAAATGGAATGATCTGTCCGTGCTCCCTCTTTTGGACCCCTGTTGGGGCGGTCGTGGGGCCCTCTTGGGCGCCTCCTGGCCGTCTTGGGGTGCTTTTCGGTTGTTTGGGGGCCCTCTTGGAGGCCTCTTGAAGTGTCTTTGGGAGGTCTTGCGGATCTCTTGGGCCGCCTTTGAGCGTCGGAAATCAGGAAAGGCGAGAACGCCAAAATCTGTTCATCAACATTTTGAGGAAATTCGTGATTCTTGCCTCTTGGGCCATCTTGGGAGGCCTCTCGGAGGCTTCTTGGGGCGTCCTGGAGGCCTCTTGGGCCGTCTTGGGACCACCTTGCACGTGTTGGAGCGGTCTTTGAACGCCTCGGGGCACTCTTGGGCCGTCCCTGGGGCCTCTTGAGGCCCTCTTGACCTGTCTTGGGGCCCTCTTGGGCACGAAACAGTCACGCGAGAAGATGGGCACCCCAGGGGGCACGGGAGAAGCCCTGGCAGAATTGGGAAGTCGGGCTCCGGGTCCCCTTGGAAGAACCCTCAAGACCGAGGAGTGAGGCTCAGTGGATTAGGCAACGGACCTGAGGACACGACCATTCCGTTCCCAAAGGCACGGGGGCGGACTACGCGCACACATTCTTGCATCAAAAGTCAGCAGCTTGCATGGAAAAAGTTGGCCTAGTCGACGCGCGCGCGTCGTCGCACGCGCGCATGCCGGAATCCTGCACATGTGTTGGCTTCGCACGGACTTCAGAATCAAGTGCACCGAAACCATATTGAAGAACCAACGGTTGTGCAACATGAATTGTCAACGAATGTTTGCGCGAGCGCTCGAATTCTCAGAAAAAAACATCGGTTGTTAAACATGTTCACAAAATGCGACCAAACAGGCCTCTCGCGCGCGCATGTCGAAATCATTCGAACGTCGTGGCGCGCGTGCTGGGAGGGACATGTTCCTTGTCAAAAATTACAAAGCGGACCATGCGCGCGCCTCCCGCGCGCGCATGTGAAAAATCCTTTCAAATTCAAGAACACCAACACCAGGACACCATCATCGTCATCGGCGAGATCAGCATCGGCGCCATCATGGGACTTGCCGTCGTCATCATCATCCTCGTCGCCAGCACCGCTAATATCGTCTTCGCGTGTGCCGTTGTCGACGTCTCCATGGTACCGCGCCGGCCCGAATCACCGACTCGCATTGAAGTGCTTGCGCGTCAGCGCGGCCATCGAGGCGCGCTGGGAAGTGCCAAGCGGTCAGCGCCACCCAGGCCGCGTCGGTCGCGCCAGACTAGCTGGCAGCTCTGCGCATGAGCCTACGTGCGCCAGGGCGGCCGCAGCGATGCGCCAGCGAATGCCAAGCAGTCATCGCAATCGCCGCGCGGGCGGGTGGGCGGGTAGGATGATAACGCGAGCCGTGGAGTTGACAATTTCAAGTTTGGCAGGGTGATTGTTTCTCGAAGGAGATCGGGTTCGCCCCCACTTCACCCCCGCCCCGGGATCATCCGTTCGCCGCTTTGTATTGCAATGTACATGCGGTTTGCCTCCTAGTTCGTTTTCCTATTCAAATCGCGCCATCCCAGCAGCGCCGGCATCTACTCGCCCCGAAAGTATGTTGCATAACCTTTTCTGCGCGCACTCCCGTTCATCCCAAGCCAACCATATGCACGAATTACTTGCACAAAAAAGGACGAAGTCCACGCGCGCGCGTCATCGCGCGCGCATGCTGGATTCTTTCAGACAGAAAACATAGGTGTCGAAGGAATCTTAAATTCGAGAGCCCTTGTAACACATAAAACAAACAGTTTTCAATGTAAGGCGTCCAAAAAATTGCGCGCGCGCGAATTCTGTAAAACACCAGCGGTGGTTTCGACATTTGCAAACGCTACCAAACAGGCCTCTCGCGGGCCATGCCGAAGTAAGTGGAACGCCCGCGCTCGCGCGCGCGCGCGGGTGTAGGCGGGGGGGCGCGGCCCACATCGAAACATACACCGCGGGCCACTCGCGCGCGTCGGCCGCGCGCGCGTCGACATCCCCCCAAAAACCTTCATCGCCGACGCGAGGACACCATCGTCGTCATCGGCGCGATCCGCATCGGCGCTGTCCTTGGTCTTGTCGTCGTCATCACTTCCACAATCGCCACCCGCATCGCTGCAATCGTCGTCGAGCCTGCCGTTGTCGACGTGGCCACAGAGCCGCGCGCGTTCGAGCCACCGACTCGGACTGAAGTGCCCAAGGCTTCAGCGCGGCCATAAGGGGCGCGCTGCGCAGTGCCTGGCGGTCGGCGCCACCGCGGCCGCGCCGGCTGCGCCAAACTGGCCCGCCGCCTTGCGCGCAGGCCTGCGCGCGCTGGCGCTGCCGCAGCGATGCGCCAGCCAGCGCCAAGATTGTACCGCAGTCGTCGACGCATGGGTTTATCGAGCCAACTTGCGGGTGGGTGGGTAGGATGATCCTGCGAGCGTTGGCGTCGACAGCAGGGTGTTTTGTTCCGTTTCAGGAAAATCATAGTCTATCCTCGCCACTCGGATTATCCATTCACCGTTCTTGCACAGCAGTGTGCATCTGAGTTCCTGTCCTTGTCGATTTACCATTTGAAATCGTACCACCCCGGTCAGGCCGGAACCGACTCGCGCAACGACCCCTTTGCAACAACTCTATGCGCGCACATTCGATTATCACGAATCATGAATTTGCTCAGAGCCCTTGCACAGAAAGAGACGAAGTCCGTGCGCGCGCGTCGTCGCACGCGCATGCGGAAATCTGTCAGAAATCGTCGCCGCTTCCGAACATATTTCAATATCGAGAGCCCCAAAACCTATAAAACACATGGTTTGCAACGTGAGTTTTTAATGAAAAATGCGCGCGTTCTCGCGAACTCTGCAGAAAAACCATGCGTGGTTCCGCATGTGCATCAAACGCTGCCAAACGGGCCTCTCGCGCGCCATGTCGACATCATTCGGACGCCCGCGCTTGCGCGCGTGCCGAGGGGGGGGGCGCGATCTCCGTCAGAAAACTCCGCGCGGGCCACTCGCGCGCGTCGGCCGCGCCCGCCCGAATCACCGACTCGAACTGGAAACGCCCGCGCCCCACCGCGGCCGGTGGGGTGCGGTGGGAAGTGCCTGGCGGTCAGCGCAACCGCGGCCGCGTCGGTCGTGTCAGATTAGCCGACCGCTCTGCGCGCCAGCCCGCGCGCGCTGGCGCGGCCACAACGATGCGCCAGCCAGCGCCAAGAAGTCACCGCAGTCGCCGTCGCAAGGGATTATCACACCAAGTTGCCGGTGGCTGCGTGCGGCGAATGCACGAGCATGGGAGGGGGTCACGCGCGGTGAAGGGTGGACAACTGCACCACATAGCACCACGTAGGTTGCCCCACTTGTTCTGCACGACTTAGATCGCGCCACATGCATTTATATTTCTACACGTGTTTGGATATACCCCCCCTCGTCGCGCATCTCATTGCAAGGAGGATATCGATGCGAGGATGAGTGATGGAACTCAACATGCATGTGCGCGCGTTCGGTCAAGTACACATGATATGCGCCGAAAGCCCTGAGGTCCCATGAAGCCATCGTCCTATCAGCAATTCCGGTTGTGGGTTGAGAATCCGCCCCGATAGTGGTTCGCGGGCTCACTGTGCAGGTCGGAAGCCAGCAAAAGCCAAGACAAGGCCCTGATGCATGCTGCAATATCCGATGCTGCGTTGCTGCTCTTGGCTGGCAGCGCGTCTGCGGGTAGCACGATGCATTCTTCCCTACAACACCTGGCAGTGATGCCCGAGTCCAGACGCATTTGGCAGACTACGAAGCTCCATGCATCTAGCCCAGGGTCACTCTCATTATGCGATTCGTTCGCTTGGACAGCAGCTCTGGAGTCTAGAGAGGATGACGGCATGGTGACTTGGAGTGCAAAGAGAGCTGCTGGATGGAGGCATTGCAAATGTGGTAGCATAGATTGATGACGCCAAAGTGCTTGTGAAGCCCTTCCAGGACCACGTCAGTTGGCTCGAGAATCTTGCATCGAACTGTCCGCTCGTCATTCCCTGGAGCTTCGTTCGACACTGGGGAGACTAGTTGTGGGATGTCACCTTCGCCCCAGGAATCCTGCATTTTCTCATTGGGGCCGTCCTCTTCGCCCCTGAAGGGCAGAGGGTCTGGCAAGAACATCGGCGGAGCAAATCTGCCCAACGTGCACCCACTACTCGGGACATGGAACGGCTCCTTCGCATCTGATGGTGTGGTTGACGCTTGCCTTGCGTCGTGAGAGGCGCGTGAAACTGGCGCCAGATGGTGCAGATGAAGGGCTATCTCCATGATATAGTCCCCCCCCCCTGGAGGAAAACGCAGTTGCGAAACATATTTCGCTGACTGTGATAGAAATGTTGGGGTGACTGGAACTGGCGCCGCCGCTGCCGCCTCCAAACCTGCTGCCGTCACACTTGCCAGGACTGTCGGGGTCGGCGTTCCCAAAATTGATGCCGTCGGATCTGGAGGGGCTACCGCCAGCGCCGCTGCTAGAAGTTGATGCTGATCTGGTGGATGTGCTGCCGCTGGTGCCGGGTGAACAACTGTCTGGCGCTGTTGCGGCGGCGTTTGCGTCCCAGGCTGCATGCTGTGAATACGCACACTCGCTAGACTCCATGTCGGGTGAGACTTGCCGTTTCCCTTGGCAAAATCATCCAGCGAGTGAGTTTCGCGATCGTGGCCTCCATTTGCTGATGTTTTTCGCTCATGAAGTGCATCGCGCGCTGCATCTGCACTTTCCCTGCATGCACGTCCGTCGGGCCTTGGGGCGGCGATGGAGGCACTGTCGTGCAGTTTGCGAACGGAGATGAAGACTGCGCACCAACATACCAGCTGTTCCTTGAGCGAACATGCTTGGCGGCCCTGGTGGTTTGTCTGCACTCGCTGCCGCTGGTGCCCATCCCGACTTCTGTAGATTGGCCCGTGCTGTCTGGATTGGGGTGCCCGCCATGCCATAAGCGAAAGTGCCGGCGGTTGTGCTTGCCTCCGCGCTTGCACTGGCGCCAGCTGCCGTCGAGGGCCGTGCATGTTCTGGTCGCGCATGTTGTCTCCCCCTCCGCCTCCTCATTCTCTTTCTGCTCATATCCCTTCGCATCGACTACAATGGTAAGGGATGGGTGGAAGGGGCAGGATGTCAAATATGGCGCGCGAGCGCGCCTAGCGGGCCTCCCGCCTCTTTCAAATCGCCTCTTCCCTCCATTATCCTTCCTCCTCCTCCTTCTCCTCCTCCCCCTCCTCCTCCTCCCCCTCCTCCTCCTCAGATTCCTTCTTTCTCCCTCTCTCCCTCTTTTCTCCTCCAGGTCCATGTGTCCATGTCCTTCCTCCTCCCTCTCTTCCGTCCGCCCGCCTCTTGCACCGCCAGATGCTCTCTCTCATCCGTTCTCCCTCCATCCTCCCGCCTCCCTTGTCCCTTCCCGCCCCTCCTGGCGCCCCGGCAGAGCCAGCAACGGTGCCCAGATCCCGATCCTCATCGATCCCTCCTGCCCCCCTGGCGACGGGGGGGCGGTGCGCGCCTCGCTGACTGCACCGCTCCTGCGGCCGCGCAGCGGACCCCAGGCCTTCGCTGCCTACCCGCCGGCGGCCCCTGCAGGCCAGGCTGCGGTCTCGCCCGCCCGCCCGGGGAGGGAGGCGAGGCCGGGGTGCGGAGCAGCGACGCACGCACGGATGAACTCACACGGGCTTCGAGAGAGCGCGCTGCGCGAGCGGCAGCGACACGAGGGCGGCACCGCGGAATGGAGAGCACGTCCGTGCACCTGGTTGGGCACGCACGTCCTTCTTGGGCTCCTTGGGAGGGTAATCCGTACGCCTCCCCTCCCTCCGACGGAGCCTCCTCAGCTGCATTGCTGTTGCTGCTGCTAATGCTGCTGCTGCTGCTGCTCCGCCTCCGCCTCCGCCCATGCCTCGTCGTGGCTGGGCACTCACGTCCTTCTTGGGCTCCCTGAGCAGGTAATCCTTACACCCCCCAACCTCCGACGGATCCTCCTAAGCTGCGCTGCTGCTGCTGCTCTTCCTCCTCGTCGTGGCTGGGCACGCACGTCCTTGAGGGGCTTCCTGAAAGGGTAATCCTTCCACTACCACCCCTCAGACGGAGCTGCACGTCCTTAGTGGGCTCCGTACGGGGATAATATTTCCGCCCCCCCCCCTTCCGACGGAGCCTCCTCAGCTGCGCTTCTCCATCTGCTTCTCCTCCTCGTCGTGGCTCGGCATGCACGTCCTTTAGGGGCTCTGTGAAAGGGTAATCCGTGCCCCCCCTTTCCCACAGGAGCCTCCTCAGTTGCGAAGTTGTTGCTGCTGCTGCTCCTCCTCGTTGTGGCTGGGCACGCACGTTCATCTCAGGCTCAGTGAGAGGGTAATCCTTGCACCCCCCCGTCCGACTGATCCTCCTCAGCTGCGTTGATGTTGCTGCTGCTGTTGCTTATCCTCTCCATCTTTCTGCTCCTCCTCCTCCTCCTCCTCCTCCTCCTCCTCCTCCTCCTCGTCCTCCTCCTCGTGGCTAAGCACTCACGTTCTTGTGGCGCGTCCTGAGACGGTAATCCTTCCACCCCCCCCTCCGACGGGGTCTCCTCAGCTGCGCTGTTGCTGCTGCTGCTGCTGCTGCTACTGCTGCTACTGCTGCTGCTCCTCCTCCTTCGCGCAAGACGTGCATTCCTACTACATCTTTGGTATTCCGGTTCTCTCCCATCTGTGGCAGCTTCATCCTCTGACCAAGCACGAGTACCGTCTTGTGCATACCGCTTTGCAGCGTTTGATTGCTTCGTCGCGGCACGCTATACCCAGCTCCATCATGTGGGATAGACCGCCCGTTGGCATCGAGTTTGAGCCGAGGAGTTTGGAATGCTCCGCTCGTGCAGCTATGTTCAGAGCCGCTGCAGGGTCCCGGGAGCTCGGTGATGCCATGGCCAGTTTACATCAATTGTTCGTTTGTGTGCGTGATCTGGATGTTCTCTCTCTTCCTTGGTATACACAGTGGTGGAAGTCGTCTGTCATTTTCAGCCTGATGAAGTGTTGGAGAGAGCTAGCAGCCATTGCCCCGCACCTTGAGGACCCCGGAGACCTCATGAGACAAAGAATGCCCGATTTCGCGGTTCTCCAGAAGCTTCCTCCATCGGTAATCGCATGCGCCTCAATTTTTTCATCGCTAATTCTAAGCTTGTCCCCATCCATCGGCTCTGCCTATCTCCGCACTGTCTGTAATGCGTGGGCCACCTATCGGAGATTCAGGCATGGGGCCGAAGTTTGCAGGTGTGGTTGCTGCGCCGTCGGTGGTGACATGGTGGACCATTTATTCTCCAGCCCTGCCAAGTTTCCTTTGCTGCTGTCTATTGTTAGTTCCCTCCCCTCCTGCTTTCTCTCGCTCTCCAGTTACCGAGTCATGTTTGCTGTTCAGCTCGCGCAGATGTGCCCAGTGGAGTTTCGCCCTGTACTCCTAACTCATGACCTTACTTCTGCAATATATAATTCCTTGCGTGCGTGTAATGAATTCGGGCCCAATTGGGTTCGGAACCTGATTGTTGCCCGAGCTAGGGTAATCACTAGCCGTCGCCCGAAGCTGCGGGGACGCCTCACTCGCTCGTGGGCCAGCGGACCAGACGCACACTCAATGGGGGCTGCTCCTCCTCCTCCTCCTCCTCCTCCTCCTCCTCCTCCTTGTTCGCCTTTTTCTTCTCCTTTTCCTTCTCCTCCTCGTGGCTAAGCGCGCACGTCCTTAAAGGCCCCTGGGAGGGTAATCCTCTCCCCCCCTCCGACGGAGCCTCCTCAGCTGCGTTGCTGGTTGCTGCTGCTGCTGCTTCTGCTGCTGCTGCTGCTGCTGATGCCGCTGCTGTTGTTGCTGCTGCTGCTGCTCCTCCTCCTCCTCCTCCAGCCCCTCTGGTTCTGGCCTGTTTGGAGGAACTGGGGGCACCTCACACCGAGGCAGAGTTCATGCAGGTCGCCCTCCCACAGGACCTGCGCGAGCCGCCATGGCGCCAGTGCTGAGGTCGATCCTCCGCCTCCTGGCGTTCAACCCGCTCCACGCCGTCGGAGCTCGGCTCGAGGAGCTGCTGATCGGCTGTCGGGCTGCGGACGTGCTCCTCCTCGCGGGTACCAAGGTGCAGTGCCACGCTGGAGGAGGGGGAGTGCTCCGCCGACGATGCGAAGGACGGCTAGTGCTGGAGGCGCCGTACACCGAGGGGGCGTACACCAACCACAGCGCGGGGTGCGCCATCGCGCTGGGGGAGAGATTCCGCGACTGTCACGTTGTCCGAACGTGGGGGTCGTCACCTGGTGCGGGAGGACGGGCCCTCGCGGCTCGGATTCGCAAGGGCTGCCTCGACATTTTTGTTGGGGCCACCTACTTCCCGCCACAGCCGAGGGAACGCATCCAGGTCAGCCGCTACCTTCATACCGCGCGGTTGCTGAGAGACTGGTGGCAACAGATACTTCAGGAGGCGCCTACGAGGACTTTACCATTTTTGTACGCCGACCTGAATGACGGGCTGGGGATCCAGAAGCAGGCGGGGGGATGGTCAACACCGCCGTCTCAGGCTCTGGGACACCAGCGTTGCCGCGAGCAGCGACGAGGAGGTGCTGGAGAGTTGGTGAGGTACTTATTGGATGCCCAGCACATGGCCGCCCCGTCCACGTTCGCGAACAAAGTTGAGTACACGTACTACACGACCAGGACACCATCCTCGGGCTCGGTCATTGATCATTTTTTTCGTCCCGCAGGATTGGCTTCCCCGCGTGCTGCGATGCCATGTTCTGCACGGATTGGGAGCACAGTGGCAAGTGTTGCCTGGGGCGCCGCCGAGGGACCACCTTCCCCTCCTGCTCGAGCTAGCGTACGAGAAGGATGCCCGGGCCCTGCCGCCAGCGCTTCCACCGCGCCTGGACTCCACGAGGTTGATGCAAGCTGTCCGCCACGGAAGGGGAACAAATGATTTCTTGGAGGACGTTCTGAGGCGGATTCGGGAGAGGAGTGAATATATCGATGGATGTAGGATGGAGGGTACCCCCGACGCGATCTGGGAGGAGCTGGAGAACATCCTCACGGCGTCGGGAGCAGCGCACTTTGGGGGAACACCTGGGGGAGATGCGCGTAGCAAGCGATGTGCTAGACGACGTGAACTTCTCCAGGGACGTTCCCGACTTCGACGAGCACGACTGGATGCAGATGAGGATCGACTTCGGGAGCTGGAGGCCGAGCTCAAGACCCTCTCGGCAGAGCTGAAGTCGGAGCACCGTGGCCGCAGGGCCGCAGAGAGGAACCAGCTGCAGGAGGAGGTACATGAGGCTTGGGAGAGGAGGGGCATGGCCGAGGCGATGCGTCTTTCACGGCTACTCGGACCCCTTCCGCTGCCACGGGCAGAGTGGGTCGAGGCTTGGGTGAGGCCTGGCGCCCAGGGGGGTATGAGAGCGCACGAAATCGACTGGAGTGAATGGCGCGCTAGCAGAACAGGCACTCCCCCCGCCCCACCCGCGGGCTCCATGGATACCAGTTGCGCACAGGAGGACTTCAAGGAGCTGAGGCGCTACGTCCGCCGCGCCAAGAAGAGGCGCACAGTTCCAAATGGCACGGCGGCGCTGGAGCTCTGGGACCTTTGCCTCTGGCCCGACAGGGCCATGGATCGTCTTCCCCACGGCGTGGGCTTCGAGAGGACAGTGCAGGGGATGCAGCTGTTCGACGAGACCCTCCTGCGCGCGCTGACGTTGGTCAGGCGCGCGGAGAAGACGCCCCTGTACTGGCGCCGCAGCATGGGCATCGGACTCGCCAAGAATGACAAGCCTGCCACGAAGGGAAGGCGAGTTGTTCACTCTCTCCCTGCGGTGGGGAAGGGCTATTTTGCGCACAAGCTCAAGGCGCAGCTGGCCCCACAGGATCATGGATTCACCCCCCCATCGACGCGGGGGGGGCGCGCTGCTGGCGACTCAGGCGCTGGCCTGGCGCCTGAAGCAGTCGGGATGGTCGCGGGTGGCAACCCTCAAGGATATGGCGAACGCCTTTGGCACTGTGTCCCGGGACAGGCTCGATGGGGTTATCCTAGACGAGGGTCTGGTGGAGCCGCAGAACCAGAAGCTCTGCCGCGATAGGTACCGCCTGTCAGTTGTGGAGGTGGACGCGAGCGACGGGGCCCTCTTCTTGAAGACGGGCGAGGGTGGCCTCATGGGGGGCCCGTTTGTGGTGAAGGCGTTCGCGGCGGCCTTTGTCGCGCCTGTGGACAAGTGGCCCCAGCAACTGACGCAGGAGGGGATCACAGGACCGTTGCACGGGGGCTTCGAGGACCACTCGATCGACGTCTCGCCGTCCAAGTACGCCGACGACCTGTACCGCGTCATCCCCCTGGAGGTTGGGCGCGACATGGACGAGGCCCTCAGGAGGATGAAGCGCAGCGACGACATCCTGGACGAGTGCCTCTTGCAGCATGGGCTGGCGCCGAATCGGGACAAGCAGGTGGCGTGCTTCATGATTCAGGGGGCGGGCTCGCAGCAGTGCAAGCGTTGGCTCCAGCATTCCATCGCACGGGGTAAAATTGACGGACGAGTCGAGGAGGCGACGAGGTACCTGGGGCCGATTGTCACGCAGGACGCCTCGGCGGCGATCGAGGTGGAACGTAGGATGGTGGCCGCCCGCGCTGCTTTCTATGCCATGGCGGGCTTTTGGTCTGCCAGCGCGCCGCGACGCTGGCGGCGCACTGTGCTGATCGGCCTAGTGCAAAACACCCCCCTGTCAGCACTTGAGGTTTTTTTACTCAGCCCCCGCCAACTCTCGCTCCTTGACCACTGCCTCGCCTCCCTCTGTAAGATCGCCACGCATGGAGCCGCGTGTGAACGCAATGAACAAGGGGAGGTCACGGACCGCATGGGTTCTCTAGAGATTCTAGCCTCTTGGGAATTAGTGCCGTGCGAAACGGAGCTCCGTATCCGAAGGCTTGTCTGGTACCAATCTTGGGCCTCTCGGATTAGGGTGCACGCGCACGGTTTGGCAATGCTCTGGGGGGGCTAGTTTTTGAAACTGCAGAAAAGCGGCCGTGCACAGTTGACGGCCTTAGTCAGTTTGCGAGTCCCTGGGCCAAACGCATCCAGGATGGCGCCCGAGCCGCGATCGAAGCGATGCCTGATGACAGGGATGTGCTTTTGCGCGTTGCTGACTGCCCCTGGCTTCTTATAGAAGACAAAGAATTATCTGAGGATTTCGTTCGCCTCGATTTCAGACGTCTGCGCAGTTGCCATTTCACTGCCACGATTGCGCCCCCTGGCCCATCCCGCGGCGTCTTTGACCCTGGGGCCCCTGGTGGGCTCGACCCCCCCCCTGCCCCTGCTGCCCCGTATGTTTGTTCTTGGGCGAAGGGGGAGGGGACGCAATGTGGCGATTCTTTCTGCACGAAGCGGGGTCTCACCGAACACTTGAGACACAAGCACGGCGTCTTTAATTTAGCTGTTCTGCTTTGCCCGTCTAATGAATGCATCGTGTGTAGGAAGATTTTTTGGAATAGGCAAACGGCCCACCGACGCCTCGAGGGCCCGATGCTCAGGGGGCACTGCGGAACGAGAGGGCCGAGTGCGATTGCGACCAGAGCTGAACCGAGGGATCTGGGGTGCCGCATTTGTTCGTATGAGTCGGCCGACTACGACGACCTCTGTAGCCATCTTCGGGCTCATCTTCCCTGGTCGGTTTCCTCGGGGGCGTGTTTTCTCGCGCGACAGCGTCGCCGCCATGACCTCGGACGTGGCGATGCCCTCGTGGATGGCGAGGTCGGCCTCGCCCCCTGCATCGGCGCCGCGCCAGCAGCGGGGCAAGGCAGGCAACCGCAAGGAGAAGGCCGGCCAGCTCCTGGTCGTCATCGCGAAGCTCGCCCTCGCCACAGCCCGACAGGCAGCGCAGCTCGAGAGCGCGTGCTACACCACGATGTTCATCAGCGAGGCCGACGGCAGCCTGGGACAGGTGCGTCGCAAGAGTGGCATCGAGTACGACGGCGAGAGCAAGAGGCTCCGCGAGAGGGTCGCGGGCGGCGAGTCGGTCGACTTCAAGGCCCGCGGGCCACCTCACGCCCACATTTTCGGCGCCATCATCAAGCGCAGCATGGAAGTTACGGCGTCGGGGGGGGGGGGGGAGGGGGGCGACTCCGAACGCAGACGGGCGCAAGATCTTCCTCGAGTACTGGCAGCAGGTAATAGTCGTCAAGAAGCCTCAGGAGATCGCGGAGCAGGTCCTCCACTGCAAGTGCCGCCAGGCGAGGACCACGGGGGGGGACGCCAAGGGGGTCCTGTCGTTTGTGCTGAACTCGAAGGTGCCGACCGCCAACTCTCTGTACCCGATCCTAGTGGACTACCTCTCGAAGGTGGAGAAGGCGGAGGCGGTGCACGGACCAGCGCCGAGGGGCCCCTTGGAGCGAGAGGCAGGCAACCCGCTCCAGGCTCTCAATCAGCTTTGATGGCCAGCAGTGAGAGGCTCGCATCATTGATTGCCAGGGGAATTGTCAGCCCTGCAGTTTTGTCCGCCACGAGAGTGGCGACGGTGTACGCATCACCGCTTTTGCCCACATCTGTCGTCCAAGTGGTGAGTCCGACCCGCCGTGCACGTAGAAGGAGAGGAGCGGGAGGTGGGAGTGCCGCCGCCCCGAGCCAGCCTGTGCCTGCCGCCCCTGAACCAAATTGTTTAAGGCGTGTCTCGGATAGTGCATCCCGACCCCCTGCGAGGGAGTTTATTTCTTCGAGGGAGGTCAGGGCGGAGTGTGCCAGCAACAGCAGTACCCACGGGGAACGGCTCGCGGATGGGACGGGCGGGACGTTGGAGGGTGGGTCGGGAATGACGGATCCGCGAGCTGGTCCCCGTGCGGGGGGCACCCGCCTGGCTGCGCGCCAATCGGCGGGCCGCTCCTTGGGGCCGCGCGGGCGGCGCCCGACAGGCCATGGTGGCCACAACAATTGACCAGTCCTCTTTCGATTGTCGCGAAGCGACGCCCAGGTGCGAGACAGCCGCGAGACTTCCGTCCTGCCGCGCCCAAGGGTTCCGAGCCGAGCCGAGCCTCCTCCTCCTCCTCCTCATCCTCCCCCTCCTCCGCCTCCTCCTCGCCTCCGCCTCCGCCTCCGCCACCTCCTCCTCCTCCTTCTCCTCCTCCTCCTCTTCCCCCCCTCCTTATCTTCCTCTTCTCTCTCCCCTCCCCTTCCTCCTCCTCCTCTCCTCCTCCTCCTCCTCCTCCTCCTCCTCCTCCTCGTCGTCCTCCTCGCTTTTCAATAAAAAAACCTAATATGTTTTTTTGTTTTTTCTCTCTCTCTCTCTCTCTCTTTCTCTCTCTCTCTCTCTCTCTCTCTGGTTTCATCCTTCTCCTCCCGGTTCCCTGCACCACCCTACATCTGCCGATGTGTGTTTTACATCCGTGGATCCAAAGGTCCCGACCGTTTCTACCAGGGTATGTTTTCTCTTAGGCCAATGTTTGACTCCCTGGGGCCCGATACCCAAACCCCGACGTCGTGATCCCCCGGATGTCTTGACCCATTCACCTGGATCGGCTTTTCATCCTTAGTTGTTTCTGACGTTCCCGGAGCCTGGCGAGGGACCCCAGAGGCCGAAATTGAATAAAACACCCGTCGTGATCTTTTCACGATGGTGCCGAAATCGAGGACAAACGTCCGGATTGAGACACAGTGCAGTCGGGGCCCTGAAGAAGGAACACTTTTCGTTGGGGAGGGGTTCGGTGTTCCTTGATCGTTTTACAGTTTGCCTCGGGTTTCCCTTAGGTTTTTGCATGGAAAATCGGAGTTCAACTTATGGAAAAGAGGGGCCTCGTTCCTTATTTAGGGTTCCTTAGGTCAACGCCCCGACTGTATCAGATCGGCGCAGAGCTGGACTGCTCCTCCTCGCCCCCCATCCCTTCCTGTACGTGGTCGAATATTGGACCCCCTTCGTGAACCGCAACCGTCCAGCTGCCCCGCCGAAGACCGACGAAGGTCGCCGAAGACTGTCAGAAACCCGCCGAAGACCACCCGAAGACCGCCGCGAAGAGGGCCCCCGATCGAAAGGGCTACCAAGCCTGCTCGGATGCTGATGTGTTTTGTGTGCCAAGCGCAGGTAGCTTTCACCATCTAGGGGCTCTTCAGCCGAAATGGCACTGCACAGAAGCATCGGATGAAAGGTCGCTCGCATGTACAATTTTCTAAATTGGAAAATTAGAGAATTGTTTAGGAAATTGTACGAGCGACGGGCAACAAGGGGCTCGTGGTCGAGCACGGAACTACTAGGTGCGGCCTAACCGACCCCTAGCAGACACTCCCCTTCCGGGACGTCCCCCTCGCCTCGCCCCAGGGCTTCTGCGTGGGACCGGAGGGAAGCTCGAAAGTCGAGGGGGGCGTCACGGGGGGGGATGGTCTGCTAGGGGTCGGTCAGACCGCGCTTCAGACCGTGGGAGATTCCTTATCTAATGAGCGCGGCGGTGATGTCCATGGCCGAGCCTCCATGTGGAGTTCCGCCAGCTTCAGACCATGGACTCCTTATCTACAGTCGGACCGAGGTATATGATCGAGGTCGGTTCGGGGAGGGTACCTAATGCTCTTATTGCTTGTTGGATGCTCTTGTGCATCCTGAGGGTACCCTCGAATGCTCTGTGCGTTTTGGCGGAGGGTTTCCTGTTCTTCAAGTTTTGTTATTCTGCCTTGGGTCCAGCTGCAAGACCCTGAGATCCGACGCTGCAAAAAAATGCAGCATCGCACAAAAAGTCATGACTGGACCCCTGGACCCCCTCTTTCTGCGCCATATGGCTTCGAGCCAGATCGATCTGTGAGGGTCCCCGGGGCCCGAAATCGATCCAAAACGCCGGGCCCGAAAAAATCGAGCCTCC
>CAUYUJ010017260.1:436820-473202 GCA_963575745.1 Prorocentrum cordatum | reverse complement strand
TTTCGCAGACTTCCAGGGGCAGCATCGCTGTGCGACCTTTCATCACGCGGTCAAAATGATGTGCATTCAGCGTCGATTGTGTTACGATATCGCCATCCAAGAGCTCGCGGCAAATTCCGCCACAGTGCCATTGCACACGGTTTGACGCCCTTCGTAGCTGGCCTGGAGTGCCGTAGCATGTGGCAGAGTTGGACCATCAGGCTCCAGACTGCCGCACTTGCGGCGCACTCTTCTGCAGGCCCGAGAAGGCCGTGAGACGAGACAGCTGTCTTCCTCCGTGCCCAGAGAGCCGTACAGTGGAGACCCATGCCAAGGAAACATTCTGCTTGCCACCAGGGTGCCCTGGGTTTCTTGGGTTTCGATGGTATGGCTGTGGAAGGCGTGACGTTCCCAGAACAAAAACCAATAGACGTCCTTGGATCTCAGGGTTGGGTTTCTTGTGGAAGGTTTCTTGTGGTCGGGCCCCTACTGTAGTTGTCTTCCTCTGTGTTCAGAGAGCCGAACCATGTGGCACTTCTCTTGCGTGGCTCCAAGATGGCCCCAACATGGAAGACATCGCTTCCCCGAAGTAGAGGCGGCCGGAACATATGAAACTTCGATCTCACCCCCGATCAGATCGCAGTAACACGTGACATCTCGGTTTCAGGGCTTCCCACGAGCACGTTGGATGGGTCTTTGGAGTTTATGTGAGGGCCTTTTAGTAGTCAGCTGGGGGTCGGTCGTGTCATCCTTGAGTTTCTCGCGGCCGTCGGGAGGAGCCTGAGGCAGTTTTGGAGGGTCACTGGCCGTCCAGCGGGCGTCTTGGGGTCGCCTTGGCTTGGTCTTGGCCCGTCTTGAGCGGTCTCGTGTCATCCTGGATTCGTCTCGGGGTGTTGTTGCGTTGCCTTGTGATCGCCTCTGCGCGTTTGGAGTCTTAGGGACCGCTTGGCTCCTGAACGTGCATGCTGACGCGGGGAGGGAGGACGAGAACGAGTCGGCGAATGAGTGGAGGGAGAAGCAGGAGGCAGGAGGCTACGTAAGTGAAATTATGGGCGGCAGGAGGAGCAGAAGGAGGATGTGTGGAATGAGTGGGATCAGGAGGGTGATGAGGGGAAAGAAGATGGTGATCAGGATGAGGATTACCTAGGACCTCTCGCGCAGCGCGACCCACAACCCCGCGGCCTGGGCGCTGCAGCAGGACAGTGTGTGCGTCAAACGGAGCAGCATACGTAAGGTGCATAGCGCAGGGCAGCAGCCGCGCAGGCAACGGAGTTAGTTCAGCCTGCCTCGCACGTGCATAGGCATGTGCCTGCACATGTGCAAAGGCATTACGGTACACGTGCCACTGCATGTGTTTGGGAACGGGCAGGTGCACAGCATGTGCCCGTGCATGCGCATGTGATTGTGCGTTCTCATTCATCATTCACGTCACTCCCACAGAGGCACGCGGGGCAGAGTGGCGATGTATAGTATCCTGCGCATCGTCCGCGTGAAGCGGCAGTAACTTCTTCCCTGTTGCGGACTGATCTTATAGACGTTTCTTTACACGTGCAGCGTGTTGCTATAAACAGGCATGCATAACGTGTCTTTTTCCGCATGGCTCTATAGTTAGACTCTGCTGGTGCGCTCCACGAGTGGAGCAAAAGGTCGATGGGCGGGGTGGTGGGCGTTGACGCTTGGCTTCCTGGACAGGCTCGTCTCATGGACCGAAAAACGAATTCGTCGTTTTCGTATTACATGCTCGGGAGAGTTTTGTCCTACCGCAGAATGACGGCCAGACGAAGCACATGGGTTTGTATCACCCAGTTTACACGACTTAGCTTGGAACATATAGCCTGTACCGCGCGAAACCCAGCCCGAATCATTAGCCATACACGTTATAAACATGTCTGATGCGAAACCGCGCCCTACCAAGCCAAACCGGGCAAATCGTAAGAACGTCTCGGGCGAAATCGCGCCCAAACCAGGCCCGACTGGGCAAACCGTCAGGAAGTATCAGGAGAAGTTGCGTCCAAACCATATCGAGCCAGGCAAATCGTCATAACACATCAAGGGAAACCGCGCCCAGACCAGGCCCAAACTAGGCATTTTTTAGCGGAACTGCGCCCGAACCAGGACAAACCAGGCAAGTTGCGAGGATGTCTCTGGCAGAACCGCGCCGAACCAAAGGGAACCGGCCCGACACCAGACCAAACCAGGGAATAATCCAGGGAAATTATGATGATGTCTCAGGCGGGTCGCCATGACCCAAGGAAGTCCCACCGCAGCGGAGTCATTCATGTAGACATGCATAGGAGCGTCAGTGGGGCGCAACAGCATGAATGTGGCTGGGGCGCAGCCGCATGCATTTGCCAGTCGGTGGTTATTCTGGATTATTTGTGACGCTCGGAGAAAGATTTCCCAGCCTGTTGTACTACGCTTTGTCTTCCTCGTGTCCAAATGGACTTAGTATTTTCGTGCTCCTGAAATGTCATATGATTCCGCATGTTTCATCCGACGCACTACATTTGTACGTTGTACACGCAGCCATATTGCCAGTGCCGTGCTGGATCCCTGGCCTCCCGGCGTTATTGCATTAGTCGTGATGATACATCTGTTGTCTTGGTTGGCAGTCGGCTACGAGTCCCCATTGTCGTCTTCTCTCTCTCTCTGCCTCTCTTTCTCTTTCTCTCTCTTTCTCTTTCTCTCTCTCTCTCTATTCGTGTGTGTGTGCCTCTTTCTCTCTCTCTCTCTCTCTTTCCATCGCGCTCTTCCCCGCTGTCTTCATGTCTCTATTTCTCTCCCTGCTCCGAATCTGCCCGAATCGAATCCCACCCATGCTGAGATGTTCCTCCTGCTTCTCTTCCTCTCGCTCTCCCCTTCCTTACGCCTTTGCTATCCCGCTTCATCTTCATCTCTCCGTTACTCTTATGTTGTGTTTACCCCTTCTACTTCTCAGCATCGTCCTCTTCGTATGCCTCTTCCTATCCGTGCTCCAACCCCTCTCCACCATCCCCCCTCCCCCCCCCTCGCACCGTTCCTCTCCCCGCTCCTCCCCTCCGCTCCCGCTTCAACTACCCGATGTGAATCAGACTCCCCTCGATCCCCTCACAGTGCGTGCGCGTGCTCCCGCCTCGTGTGCGTATTGCCTGCACGTGCAGGATTTTTCCATTTGTTGCTGCATGCTGTGCTGTTGTCGGTCGGAGCGCATCTGGCACTCCTCGTGATACTCCCGTTTGCAGCGTCGGCACCGGTTCCGGATCAGCGATTTGCTCCAATCGTCAGTCGGAACGCTTCTGGCACTCCTCATGATACTCCCGTTTGCAGCGTCGGCACCAGTTCTGGATCAGTGATTTGCTCCTATCGTTCAGAATGGGTTTCTCGCCCCAGCTTGGGCAACACTTCTGGATCTGAGTCCTTGATCCTGGTTGCCGTCCTTGTGCCCCCTCCCTCTCATTCCTCTGCTCCTCTCTCCTCTCGTGATCGTCCTACTGTTCCTGCTCATGTTGCTCCTCCTCATCCATCCTCCTCTTCCTCCCCCCCCCAGACTTTTCAATGTTCACAAGCTCCCATGCCGATTGTGCAGCGAACGAGGGGTCACTTCCTACAAGGCTGACCCATGCACGGGCCGTTCGGGGATGGGGCCTTTTCGGACACCCGGTCGGCGGGCAGCCCGGAAGCATTCGGCGTACCTGAAAAGGCACGGGTGAGGGGAAGGGCGCCAGGCGTGGCACGAGCGCACCCACCCTGCCCCCATCTCCCTCCTCCTCCTCCTCCTCCTCCTCCTCCTCCTCCTCCTCCTCCTCCTCCTCCTCCTCCTCCTCCTCCTCCCCTCCCGATTTCTCCATCCCCCTCTTCGTTTCCCCCACCTCTCCGTGCCCTACTCCCGACCGATCTCGGTTCGGCATCGGCCCAGAGCCTCTCGCCGGGTTCCATTCTGCCCAAGCTTTCGGGCCGAGTCCAGCCGTTGCGACTAGAACGCCCCGAAGCGCTCCTCGAAAAACCAGCCCTGCATCCCCTCCTTCCTCCCCCCACTCCCTTTTGCGTTAGGGCATTGTCGTAGATGCATCAATCTGGGAGCACAGGTAGACTGAGGGCAGCTGCACGTCGCGCCCTCGACGGCGACCGCGGCACCAGGGGTCCTGACCCCACCCTGGACTGGTGACCTCGAAATCCCAGGAGACCGGTCGTGGGACCTTGAAGGCCCTGGTCGCCCAAAACGCCCTCGGAGAACGACCCGAGTCCAAAAATCGGGCGGTGGCCCCGAATCCCCGCTGACTCACCACACGGTGTGGTCACAGCACCGTTTGGATCGAGACGGCATGGTCTTTCAACATGTTCGCAACCCTTCCTCCATCCTCCTCCTCCCTCTTCCTCTCGTTTGCGTAATGTCAACAGTGCTGCTGAATCAAGCTTGGGGCGTGCCCTGCGAGGAAGAGGCCGCTGGCTTCAAGGCCCGAGTAGACGGTGCCAAGCATCGTCTACAATATCTTGGGACTTGGGGGCTCACAGCGTATGCAAGCGCTCTGTTGACGCAGAGAATGAGGAAGGAGTTCAGGAGTTTTGTCGTGCTGGCCCAAAAAATGATCGCCGCCTCTCGAGCGGGTGGTAATGGGGGGTGGCCCAAAGGGGGGGTGAAGCAGCGAACCATAAAAAGGCACCCTCGAGGGCCGCTTTCGGAGCCAGCAGGGGCCCAACAGGGGCCCGAAAGGGCTCCGATGGGGCCCCACCCGCCCGATCCTCCTCCTCCTCGCCCCCGCCCTGGGGGGTGGATCGAACTGAGAGCCGGGCGACCCCTGGAGCGGTCCCTCCAGGAGTCGCCGGCGGGCGGGGGAGACGCATGACACGCAGGACAGCGACAGAGGCAGAAGGGGAGAAGGAAGGAGGGATATGAGAACAACCGATATCCGCCGCCGCCGCCTCCTCCTCCCTCCTCCTCCTCCTCCTCCTCCTCCTCCTCCTCCTCCTCCCCCTCCTCCTCCTCCTCCTCCTCCTCCTCCTCCCCCCCCCCCTCCCCTCCTCCTCCTCCTCCTCCTCCTCTCCTCCTCCTCCTCCTCCTCCTCCTCCTCCTCCTCCTCCTCCTCCTCCTCCTCCTCCTCCTCCTCGCCGCCCTGCCCGCCCCGCATGCCCAAGCCGCCGCCCGCCAGGGCGCGCAGCCGCTGGCGACGCCCGCGCCCGCGGAGGGCCGCCCCGCGGGGGAGGGGCTGGGGGCCAGGCGAGGGGGGGGTCGTGTCTTCACTCCGCCCCGCCTTCTCCTCCTCCTCCTTCCTCTCCTCCACTCCCTGCTCTCCCTCTCCCCTGGTGACGTCCGGGAAACATCTGGCCCGCCTCCGCGTGCGGATTTTTCACACAGGATTCCCGGGAAACGGGTTTTCGCTTGGGTGTTTTTTTTCACAATGCTGCTCTCGCTGAAGCTCTGGCTTTGTTTTCGGGCTACCGGTCGTTCCGAATCGTACTCCCGCTGCAGCGTTGGCCTCATTTCCGCGCTTCCGCTCGTTCCGAATCGTGATCCCGCTGCAGCGTTGGCGTCATTCTTTCCAGCGCCATGCCATGGCATGATTTTCGGTCCTTCCAGATAGGACTCAAAATCTAGAAACTGCCTCACCGAAAAAAAAACATCGGAAGTGATTATACAGTCGGTGCCGATTCGTTGGTTTTTGAGGCCGCAGGCGCCCCCCCCCCCCCCCCCCCCACACGTCGGGGCGTCGCCACGCCATGCTATGTCATGCTACGCGTTGATCTTCAACACCATGTTATGCCATGTAATGCTATGCCCTGAAGCGACATCCGAGTGTGCGAATAGAGACGAGATCTACGCCATAGTAAGGGATGGGAGGGAGGTTTAGGACGTCAGATATGACGCGAGCGCAACTAGCTTGTCTTCTCCCCCTCTCCTTCCTCCTCCTCCTCCTCCTCCTCCTCCTCCTCCTCCTCCTCCTCCTCCTGCTCCTCGTCCTCCTCCTCCGCCTCTTCTTCCTTCTCCTCCTCCTCCTCCTTCTCCTCGTCCTCCTCCTCCTCCTCTCCTTCTCCCCGTCTCCCCCTCCACTCCACCCCTCCTTCTCGGTGATGTCAGGGGCGGCCGAACCTCGACTACACGTAAGAGTGGCACTTCGGCGGGGTGACCCTTGGTGCGGGCTCATCAGCCCCCCCCCCCGATCGCCGAACGCGATGCGATAGCAGCGGCCTGCGCGCTTGTGTTTGGTCTCCCCGCGGCCCTTCAAAAAGCCGCGCACCAAAGGTCACTCTTACCCAGGGTCACTCTTCCGTCCAGCAAGTATCCGGACCCTAGCACCCCATCCCCGTCCATGACTCCATGACGTCCCCCTCGCCTCGCCCCAAGACGTGTGTACGGGGCCTGAGGGAAGCCTGAAAGGCGAGGGGTACGTCACGGATGGGGATCAGGGGTCGGTTAGGCCGCGCCCGATGATCACCAGTGGGGGTGGGATATCCTGGCGGTGGCCACGATGTCTCCCCGGATGCCGTGGCCCCTCGTCTCATCTCGAGGCGTCCCGTGCCCCCCCCCCCCCCCCCGTGGGCCTCGCACCTGCCTCGGGCCATGATTTGTGCGATCCCCCCACGTCCTTGGACGCCCTCCCTTGTGGGCGCCCGCCCCCGAGAGGGGGGAGGAGGGAGCGGGAGAGGGAGGGTGTGGAGGAGGAGGGGGAGGGGGAGGGGGCGGAGGGAGGGGCGCAGGGAGGGTGAGGGGGAGGGGGAGGGAGGGGCGGAGGGAGGGTCGGCGGAGGGAGGGGGATGGGGAGGGGCGGGAGAGGGAGGGGGTGGAGAGGGGCGGAGTGAGGGGGAAGGGGAGTGTGCGCTAATCGGAGCAAGACGGGGCGACTTCTGCTTGTGTCTGCAGCTCGGCCTGGCGGTCCGTTTCGACCGCTGTGAGCACCGCGTGGGCGATCGGAACGCCCGAGCCGAGACGGCAGCGGGCGCCGCACGAGGGCGAGAGAAAGAAAGTCACGAGGGCACGAGAGGGGGGTTGGGAAGGGGGGGAGGGGGGCGGGGAAGGGGGGCGGGGGAAGGGGGGGGGAGCAGAGGGGGAGGAGGGGGAGGAGGGGGAGGAGCAGTAGGGCGAGGGGGGAGGAACGGGGGAGGAGAAGCATCGAGGCTCGAGGAGGAGAAAGAGAACAAGAGTGAACCCAAGATGCATCAAAGATGCTACAGTACACCCTCCCGTCCCTGGTTCCTGCTTGAAAAGTCCTGACAAACCTTCCTTTTCACGCGGAGGAGCGCCCCCTCGAAAGACCAGCACCCCATGGGCTTGCCATGCTGGCGAGAGCCCTGCCATTCTGACCGGGCAGCTGTCACACATGTTCAAGCGACTGGTCTCTTTAGAGTCCAGCGAGAACCTACTTCTCGGAAGGCAGCGTCCTTCATTCTTGCATGTGTCCTGACATTGCCAGCCGATGGTGCGCGGCGCTCAAGCGGGAGTCCCATTGATAAAAGGAGAAGTCTTCCTTCCTTGCAACTGTTCCACTGTTTTAGACGGGTGTTCGCAGCGCTAAGGCGATAACCCCACTTTGACAGGATCCGCCCCCCATCCGTGTAATTGCTGAAAGAGGTTACGACGAACCTTCGCAACGCGAATGCGAGAACTCCATTTTTTAAACGGTCCACCCTCCAGCATTATGACGTACGCGGGTTTGTAGCACGAATGTGCACAGCGCCTAGGCGAGAGCTCCATGTCCCCCCTCTCCACGCAAGGTTAAAAGCAAGAGCCCCATTCTGAAAGGGAACCTCGCTCTATCCTTATAATGTCTAGAGCCGAATTTTGAACATCACCCCCTCCAGCCGTGTATCGGCTAAAGTGTCAAGCTTCGGGGTCACAAGTGGTGAGGAAGTCTCAGGCGAAACACCCGGCCCGCCTTACCAACACGTCTGGGGGTGTGGCCGGGATGAGTTCTCTACAGGGAATAGAGACGCGGAAGGTGGATGCAGAATTGTCGACGGTACAGGTAAGCCATTGCATGGTAGTTTGGCCACTGGAAATTATGCCATCTCGAACCAGGGGAGGTCAACTAAGACACGGCCAAACCCGCCCGAGAGCCTCCTAGACAACCACCAAACGCCTAGACGCAGGATTCGGATGGGTGGGGCCCAGTCCCAGGCATGAGGAGGAGGGGGAGGAGGAGGAGGAGGGGGAGGGGGAGGGGGAGGGGGTGGAGAGGGAGGGGGAGAAACGAGGTGCAACGATCGATGCCGTTGGACGTATTTGTTGTTCTTTCATGGACATCCCAGCAGCTTCTGGTCGACATGGCTGGATGTTCCTCGAAATCATGTTCGAACCCGTTCCCAGGACGGTTTTGAGGGTAGATGTTAGATGCGGGGAGGATGAGGAGGCCAATGATCATGAGGAGGCGGAGGAGGAGGAATTGCAAGAGGAAGGGGGATGAGGAGGAGGGTAGTGACCAGAGCAAATCCAAGTTCCATCAACGATTTCGGAATAAACCCTCCCTCCAATCCGTGAAACGCCTGCAAGTTGTTACGACGAGTGTGCGCGGCGCCGAGATGAGAGCCACGTCTTGAAAAGGAACTGCCCTCATTCCGTAAACAGTCTGCAAGTGTTTTTTAAAACGAATGTGCGCTGCGCTTTGATGAGAGCCACATCGTGAAGAGGAGCCGACCTCAGTCCGCAAAACGGTTGCACATGTTTAAGACGAGTGTTCGCTGCGCTAAGGCGAGAGCCGCATTTGTGAAAACCGCCCGACGTCGATCCGCAGAGCTCTTGCAAATGTTTAGGACGAGCGCGCGCGACTTTAAGGCGAGAGCCACATCGTGAAAAGGAGCCGACCTCAGACCATGAAACCCGTGCACATGTCTAAGACGAATGTGTGCGGCGCCAAGGCGAAAGCCACGTTTTGAGGACCACCCGCCCTGAGTCCATGAAACGTTTGTAAGCTGTTCGGGCGAAGGCGCTCGGCGCTAGGCGAGAGCTACATCTTGAACAAGAGCCGCCCTCCATCTGTGAAGCTGTTGCCAACTGTCAAGCTCCAGGGTCATAAATGGTGCGTGAGTCTCTGGCGAAACGCGCGGCCCGCCCTTTCGACCGGCCTGGGGGTGCGACAGGGAAGAGTTCTTTACACGGAAAAGGAATGGACGGCGAGGATGGGTAAGAAGGGAAAGAGAGAAAGAGAGAGAGAGAGGTTAGATATTCGACGATGCGTTGCAAGCGAGTCCTTAACCTCACGTTGAGAGCTTGATATTATTGGCCAGCTTCGTGTGGCCTGGCACCTGGCGCCCGTCCTTCCTCGAGCGCTCGCAAAGGAGGGGGAGGCGGGAGGAGGGGGGGCAATGGGGGGCTGAGGGATGAGGAGGAAGACGGGGTGGGAATGCGTTCGGTGCCATCGGTCGGGGAAGCCCGCCCGAGGTTCATCCCAGTCAGTTGTTACGTTAATTGTTCTATGTTTACTGGTCCTGGGTCCAGAAACAGGCCTCCAGGGGCCAAACACCACAAGAGATCGCCCTTGATGTTCGATCCTCGCCATCGTTACTCCGCCTTCTTATCCTCCCTTGGGAGGACTTGTCGTGGGGCGCGTTCTAACTTCATTGCGAGGTGTATCCAGTGGTGGTGACGAAAACACCCCTCGATTCCAAAGCTTTCACAAACCTCGATCATCGATCCTCCCCCTCCTATTCTCATGAGAGACGAACGTGTCCATGTCCGCGCCCTTGCTGTCTGGAAACCGAGGCTCGATGCCGTGGACATTCCGCACGGGTCACCCGCGCAGAGCCACCATTTAGCCCTTGATTCGTTGCCGAGGAGTTCAATACGGTGGGGGCGTTCGATGCAGAATGGTCCTAGGTGGCTTCAGACCCTCGAGGATTCTTCTCTGATGGAGGCGGCGCTGATATCGATGGTCAATCCGTGATCGGAGTTCCACTGGCTCCCAGGCCCTGGAGTCCTTAGCCAATGGATCCTTACGTATCCAATACAGTGGGAACCCATGCCAAGAAACACCCTGCTTGCCTCCAGGGTGCCCTGGGTTTCTTGGGTTTCGATGGTTTTGCGATGGAAAGCGTGACGCTCCCACACCAAAAGTCAATAGACTTCCTGGGGTCTCAGGTTTGGGTTTCATGTGGAAGGTCTCTTGTGGTCGAGCGCCTATTGTATCCCCACCGAGACCCATCCCAGTCCTCGACCCCATCCTCCTCCCCATCGCTCGTTCCTCTCCGTCCTCCTCCTCCCCCTCTCTTCCCCTCGCCGGCGTGGAGAAGTGTTGCAGTCGCCCCCTTTCTCTACCTCCTTCTCCCCCTCAGAGAGGGTTTATGTATTTGTTTATATATATATATAGATAAATAAATGAATAGATACATAAATAACTCCCATCCCCGCCTCTCGGAGGACCTCGGGCGAAGCCTGCCGCACGCCCGCTTGGCGCGCCGGCTGAGCCAGCAGCAGGCGCCGCCGCCGGCCTCTCGAAAGAGGGCACGACGATACCCCGGGGGCAGCCCCAGGCAGCGAAGCGACCCGAGGTCCCCAGACCTGCGGCGAGGTGCGCTCTGCGCAGTCCGCGCGTGCTCCCGCGGCCCCTCGGCCTCGGGGGCCCGCGGTCGAGCCCCATGGGCCCGCAGAAGCGGATCCGGGACGGAACACCACTCCCGGGGAAGCCGTCGGGACCTCCTCCTCCTGCCTCCTCCTGCCTCCTTCTCCTCCTCCTCCTCCTCCTCCTCCTCCTCCTCCTCCTCCTCCTCCTCCTCCTCCTCCTCCTCCTCCTCCTCCTCCTCCTCCTCCCCCTCCCCCTCCTCCTCCTCCCCGCCCCGCGTCTGCAGGTCCGCCGCCGGCTCTCCGCGCGCACGCGCGGGCGGACGGAGCCGCGGATGCTAGTGCTAGTTTCGGCGGGTGTCAGGGTGTTTGCAATCGGCTTCCAGAGACTTCCAGAGGGCTCAGGCTCCAGAGGCCCCCACGGACCTCCCTGCAGTGACCTCCAGGGACCTCTTCGGGACCCCTCGGAGGGTTCCACAGGGTGCAAGACATCCGGCGGCTCGAACAAAATCAGGGCGGCTGTGTTTTCACAACTTCGTGCTTGGTGGTCGGGATTCGAAGACGGCGCCGGGGAAGGGGTCGAGAGGTCTGGGGTGCCATCACCAGAAAAGTGGAGCTGCTGGCTGCCTGGGGTGCCCTTTTGGACAGGGTGTGTTCATGTCGCTGCAGAGGCCCCCCCCTTGAAAAGTGTCTGCCCCACCAAGATGCGGGTGGGTATTCGATGCCTCTGTCGGGAGGGCTCCTGTGGATTGATTCCTGTTTTGCTCAGGGGTGTGGACAGTCTTCAACCTCCCTGGGTGCACCACCTTCGCGGAGATCTCTGGTGCCCAACGGCAGCGATCACACATTTCCGAGCCTCGAGGCGGGGAGGCCCGACGGGGGTCCGCAGCCTGCCCGAAGGGGGGGGGGGGCGGAACACCAAGTCTTGCACGCGTGACGCCAGGCGCTGGAGGCTGGGAGGGGCGCGGTCGCGGCGGGGGGGGCGCGATCGAAGCGAAACAGCGCCCCCAGACCGGGAGCAAATTGTTCTGGCTCGCGTCGTGCGTGCGTGGCGTGCGCGCGGGCGAGGCGAAGCTGCGCGCGGGCGAGCATGATTCCAGCTTTGTTCGGACAGGGTGCCATGATGTGTTGCTCCCCGTCGGCGAGCGGTGAGACCCAGGATGTCCCGTGGTTGTCCCGTGATTGCTCTGCGGTTGTCCCGTGGTTGCCTTGTGGTTGTCCTGTGGTTGTCCCGTGGGTGTCCCGTGGTTGTCGCGTGGTTGTCCCGTTGTTGTCCAATGATTGTTCGCGGTTGTTCTGTGGTTGCCACATGGTTGTCCCGTGGTCATCCCGTTGTTGCCCCGCAGTTGTCGCGTGGTTCCCCTGGGGTTGCCTGCAGTTGACCCGCGGTTGTCCTGTGGTTGTCGCATGGTTGCCTTGTCTATGGAGAGGTGTGCAGTGACACAGACACGGCTCACCATCCCGGGGGGCAAGCCTGACACCCCGAAACCCTCGCCCCGGGGACCTCTTGGACGCCGACGCCCGTGCAGAGGGTTCCCAGGGTTTCGTTGACCGCCTGGACAGCCTTGCTGGGCATAGGCAGTGGGCCCACAGCGGACAGGAAGGTGGCCAAACGGCTATCTGGCATCAATCACATGCTTCTCCTACAACTAGTCCGCAACATGTTTTTATGTGGTTGATGCAAACGTGCGGCAGATAACCGTACACCTCTACAGGGTGATTCACGATGCCAGCGACTTGCTCTCATTATACCGTGTACGTTCTAGCGCAATTGCTGGCTTACTACATGTTGTTAAGACGATGAAGCAATCTTCTTGGGCCGTATCACAGTGTCAGCGATTATTTCTTGGATTCCCTCGGGTGATTCTGTCCAACAACCTCGCTTCCGGAGAATCGCGCCCCGTGGCGCATGAGGCACATGACTGTAGTGGGGAACCCCGCGATGTCGCACGCCCGAGCATCCTTGCCTCCTGGACGCGGCGGGTCCACAAGACGTGGTGATGGCCTGCACCGCGCTTACACCGGACGGGGCTAGGACGAGGACAAATCCGTTCCAGAGCGCTCCGGATCGCTCGCAGAGCGTTCGAGAACGCTCTGAGAATGCCGCGGCGCCCGAGACATCCTCCTGAGCCGCCAGATCTCAGAGTTTCTCGATGTATCCTCATCTGGTGTCATCTTCGACCTGGCTCCGTCTTGTGACAGACCTCCCGCTCTCCGCGAGCAGCGTGGCGCCCCGTGGCCCCACGGAGGCTCGGAGGTGGGGCGCCGCGCTGACCCTCGGGGTGCCGGCCAGGGCCTCCTGGGCCCGCCCCCTGGCCACCACCGCCGGCAGGCCGGGAGAGGGCCGGCCCACCGTGCTCCTCTGGGAGCGGCCGCCGCCTCGCGCCAAGAAGGCACCGCCACAGGTCCGTCCCCCCCTCCTCCTCCTCCTCCTCCTCCTCCTCCTCCTCCTCCTCCTCCTCCTCTTCCTCCTCCTCTTCCTCCTCCTCCTCCTCCTCCTCCTCCTCCTCCGGGGCCCATCCCGGCGGCAGTGACTCGGGCGTCGCATGCTGTAGGACCGAGGTGTGAGAGCGAGGTCGGTTCGGGGAGGACACCCTCGTGTTCTTCGTGTCTGTTCGTTTGTTGTGCATCCTGGGGGAGGGCGCCCTCGAGTGCTCTTCGTTTTGGCCGGCGGAGGGCCCCATGTTCTGGAAGGGTGTTCGTCTGTTCCAGGTCCGACTGTAATGGGGGGGCGATCAATTGGGGGGCAACGAGGGCTGCAGAAAAGGGGCCCTGCTGGGCCCCTAAAGAGGCCCTCTAGGACCAAGAGGGGGCCTCTGGGGAACGAGAAAACGAGAAGTGCACCTTTCTCCCCTCCATTTATCTTGGGAGCGCACCACCACCACCACCACCACCACCACCACCACGACCACCACCACCACCACTACCACCACCACCACCTGGGGAGGGCCGGATGAGCTGGCGTGCGAGATGCGGGTGTGCACGGTGTCCCGCGAGAGCGCCCAAAACGATGTACACCACCACCACCACCACCATCCTTGACCACCCTCTGCCTCCATCCCCCAGGTGGTGGTGGCGCGTTTCCTTCTCCCTACTCATCGCCCCCCCATTCAACGACGCCAGAGTGAGGGGTATGCAGGCCTCGACGTGCCCACGTGGCTCAGACACGGCACCCTCGCTCCGTGCGCCGGCCGCGGCCCTGGGCTCGGAGCGGTGCTGCCGCCTCGTCGCCTGTAGAGCGCCACTGCTGCTCGGGGCGGCGCCCTCGGCGCAGCGCCAGCCTCATCGCCCGCTCGCCCCGCGTTGCCCCCTCCTCGTTTAGGGTTTAGGGTTCAGGATCAACAAGGGCGCGAAGTTGTCAACATACTGGACTTGTCACACACGGGCGCCGTGCTCACATCCCACCCACCCTAGAAAGCCATGGCACATCAAGGCACACGCTCTGGCGCATGCAAGCCATCAGGGAAGGCCGCGTGGATCAGCGAGGAGCAGGAAGGAGCAGCGCGGAGCACGCGGGAAGAACAGGCAGGAGCAACAGCACAGGAGCGCGCGGCGGCCCTCGGGAGGAGCGCGCGACATCGTTTCGGAGTCGATGGAGGGGGGCATTCCCGAGCGAGAGGGGCCCGATCCTCGAGCGGGCACGCGTGGGATGGGGGTTTAGGAATTAGCCGCGACGTGGGATCGGGCACGATCCTAGAACGGCAGGGGCACGATCCTCGAGCGGGCACGCATGGAATGAGCGGGTTTGGAATTAGCTGCCCCGCGGGAGGGGCGCGACCCTTGAGCGGGATCGGCGCGATCTTCGAGCGGGCACGCATGGGGCAGGGGTTCAGGGCAGAAGGGGCGCGATCCTCGAGCGGGCACGCATGGGATAGGGGGGTTATCCGTGTGCGGGCACGCATGGAATGGGGGTTTAGGAATTAGCCCCCCCAGAGCAGAGGGGCGCGATACTCGAGCGGGCACGCATGGGGCAGGGGGGTTACGAATTAGCCCCCCACGCGGGAGGGGCAGAATCCGCGTGCGGGCACGCATGGAGTAGAAGTTCAGGAATTAGCCCCCCAGGGCAGAGGGGCGCGATCCTCGAGCGGGCACGCATGGGAGAAGGGGGTGATCCGTGTGCGGGCACGAATGGGGCAGGGGGGGTTACGAATTAGCCCCCCAGGGCAATGGGGCGCGATCTTCGAGCGGACACGCATGGGATAGGGGGGTTAAGAATTAGCCGCCATGCGGGAGCGGGAGGGCAGAATCCGTGTGCGGGCACGCCAATTAGCCCCCCAGGGCGGGCTCCAAGGGTCATTTTGCGGTTGGGATTTAAATTGAAAAGGGGTGTCCAGGGTTTAGGGTTTGGAGTTTAGGATTTAGGGTTTATCTTTGCCCTCGCGTCCTCTTCCAGGCCTCTCTCTGCCCCTCCGTCCTCGTCCTCCCCTTCCTCCTCCTCCTCTTCCTCCTCCTCCTCCTCCTTCTCCTCCGCCTCACCCTCCTCCTCCTCCTCCTCCTCCTCCTCCTCCTCCTCCTCCTCGTCCTCCTCGTCCTCTTCATCCTCGGATGTTTCTTCCTCCTCCTCCTCCTCCTCCTCCGTCCCCTCCTCCTCCTCCTCCTCCTCCTCGTCCGTCCTCCTCCTCCTCCTCCTCGTCCTCCTCCTCCTCCTCATCCACCTCGTCCTCCTCCGCTTTCTCCTCATCCTCATCATCTTCCTTCTCCTCCTCCTCCTCCTCCTCCTCCTCCTCCTCCCCTCCTCCTCCTCCGTCCGTCTCTCCTCATCCTCTTCCTCCTCCTCCTCCTCCTACTCCTCCTCCTCCTCCTCCTCCTCTTCCTCCTCCTTCTCCTCTCCCACCCCGTCCGTTCCCCATCTCCGTCGCCGCCCCCTCTCCGCTCCTCATCCCCATCCCCCTCCTTCCACGTTCCCTGCTCCATCCCCGCTCTCGTCTCCCTGCCCCCCCCTCGCCCGGCACCGTTACCATCCTGCGCCTGCTCATCATCCTGTTTCTCCCGCTGTGCCTCCTGCAAGTTTCCTGCTTGCTTTCACATTGATTACTTTTCCTGGCCGTCGTGCTGTCCCTCCTCCCCTTCTCTTCGTCATCCTCCCCCTCATCTTTCTCCCATGTCTTTCCATGATCGCTGGCCTTCTCCTCCTCCGCCTCCCTCCTCCTTCTCATCCTCCTCCTCCCCCTCCCACTCATCTTTCCCAGATTGGCTCCCTTTTCCTTTTCCTGTGTCGTCGACATCCTTCTCCCCATCGCAGGTTCAGGCACTGGCAGCACCAGACGACCGGGCACCGCAGCAGGCCCCGACCCCCAGCGGCACCATGGCGGGAGGAAGTTCATGGGCAGCATCCTTCCTGGGAGCGAGGGGGGGGGAGGGCACAGGCAGATGGCAGTCGTGCATGGGCAATGGCAATGGGCTTCGACTCCCCCAAACACGCAAGCCTCTCTGCCCGACTCGAGCACTGCGCCGAGGCAGGGTAGCCGCCGTCGCAGGCAGCACGGGGGGGCGCACACTGCATGGTTGTCCCTGGTCTGGCAGGTGCTCGCACCCTCTCCTCTCCGCGGCCGCTTCACTGGATCAGGCCAGAGCCCGACAGGGGCGACGGTGGCACCTGACATGCAGGAAGGAGGAGGAGGAGGAGGAATCCGAGGAGGAGGAGGAGGAGGAGGAGGAGGAGGAGGAGGAGGAGGACGAGGTGGATGAGGAGGAGGAGGAGGAGGAGGACGAGGACGAGGAGGAGGAGGACGAGGAGGGGAGAGGAGTAGGGGAAAGGGGGAGGGAGGAGCAGGGGAGAAGGAGGGAGAGGAGAGAAGGAGGAGCAGGCACAGCGTTTGGGATAACATGTACCGCAGACCGAGCTCTGCGCCCAGCCGCCGCAGCGGCAACGAGGAGCCCGAGGGTCCCACCAGACAGGTGCACCCCAGCAACGACCCTCCCAACGGGTGAATGCCGTGGCCGGGGCCCCACCGACCCCGCGGGGACGGAGACTAACGGGCAACCGATCGCAGCCACCAGGCCCCCCTCCAATAGCCCCGCGGGCCCGACACGGAGCAGCCCCCAGGCCGTCCCCAGAAGGACACCAGTTTCCCGAGCCGAGTCCACACAGAAGAAAAGGCAGAGGAAGATGAGGAGGAGAACTAGGGGGGCATTGACCACGACATGGAGGCAAACACTATGACAATGAAGATGAGGAGTAACTGGACAAGCAAAAAGAACAGGGCGATGAGGAAGAGGATCAGGAGGAGTGTAAGAGTGTGATGTGGAGGGGGAGGGGGAGGAGGTGGAAGTGAGGAGAGAGAAGGATAGTCTGCAAGAGTGCAGGTCGAGACTTCACGCATCGCAGTCATTCTGGCGATGCGCGTTGAAATTGTCAGGAAGATCACAGAATCATTCACCTAGGCGTCTTGGTCAGCACGGCGGCCATCCATAGAACCTATGCTGGACGGCTCGCGAGGCCCCCGGGACGGCCCCAGGAGGGCCCCAGAAGCGTCAACAGGTCGAAAACATGGACAACGAGAGTTTCGGGAGGCGAACCCGTCTGCCTGGGAGGCCTCCTAGATGGCCCACGAGTTCCCACGTGTCACCGAGAAGCGCACAAGTGAAGTCCATGGAGCCGCCCAAGAGAGATCCCGCAGAGCCCCCCTCGGCCGCCGCCTGGGCACGGCTGCCTGTCCAGACAATGCTCCCCGATCACGGTTTGCGGCGCCAGAGATTGAGTATGCAGCGCCAGCACGCTGTTCGAGCCAAACGGCATGCCGTGGGTTAGCGGCAGGTGCCCTTTTCCCATCTACAACATTTGTTGCATGACTATATACAGTGATGAAGTACACTCGTTGCCGCATAGTGTTCGGACAAGGACTTAACGCGTCACGTGCTCGGGGCACACGTGAGTGAATAATTTTGTTGTCTGGCCGGGCCCAGACAAGTTGTATCAGCTCGTGCTGTGCGCGCCCAGAAAGATCCACGGAGCCTCGCCGCTGTGTGAGGTGATCTCAGGGCATCGCTCGGAAGTTGCACGTGTGTATATATATATATATATGGTTGCCTGCTGGCTTTGGTCAGGAACGTGGTCCATTCTAGATGCTTCGCGTAACCCCGCCAGCCCGTCCGCCGACTCTGGCTGGCGGCGAATTGTCTTGCAAATTAGCCCCGTACCGTGACCCGGACGCCGCTTCCGCTCCCTGACCGTTGCCTCGGAGCCGCTGACCAAAAAAGTAACCCCGCCAGCCCATCCAGAAACGATGGCCAGACGAGTTGCCCTGATCAGGAATGTGGAGGATAGCGCAGTGGAATATGGGGCTGGGTAAGACGTCGTACCCCAAGAGGAGGAGGATGGAGGAGGAATCGGAGGAGGAGCAGGAGGAAGAGGAGGAGGAGGAGGATGAGAAGGAGGAGGAGGAGGAGGAGGAGGAGGAGGAGAGAGAGGTGATGGAAGGGGCAGGAGGAAGGAGGTGAAACAGGCGGATGAGCAGAGGAGGAGGAGGAGGAGGAGGAGGAGGAGGAGGAAGCGTAGGAGGAGGAGGCGTAGGAGGAGGAGGAGGAGGAGGAGGAGGTCGAGCAGAAAAGGCCAGAGGCCTCTTGGACGCCTTGCGGAGTCTCTATGGATTTCTTTCAAGAGTGCCTTGAAGTCCTCTTGGGGCTTCTTGGGGATCTCTAGGCAGTCCCAGGGGGCCGCGTGGCCTCTTGGGGGCCTCTTGGGGGTCTCTTGGGGGCCTCTTGCGGGCCTCTTGCTGGCCTCTTGGGGCCTCTTGGGGCCGTCTTGGGACACCTCCAGGGGCACCCTTGGGAGCCTCGGGGGCTACCTTGAAGCCCTTGGAAGAGATCGATCAAAGGAGGGGGGCTCCCTCACTGGGGCCGTCCACCCCAGGAGGCCAAAATGTAGCCAACGCCTTAGTCAAATCAATGTGTTTTTATTTCGAGCCTCTTGGGGGCATTTGGGGGGCCTCATGGGGCCTATGGAGCACCTCTTGGGGCCGTCTCGGTGCATCCTTGGGAGCCTCAAGGCCATCGTGGGGCCATCTTGGAGGAGGTCGATCAAAGGAAGGGCCGTAGTACATTCGGGTCCCTCCCTCAACACTTTCTAGTAAAATGAATGGTTGTGGCCTCCTCGCCGATGCCTCCTGGGGCCTCTGGGGGGCCTCTTGGGGCCTCTTGGGGGTCTCCTGGGAGCCTCTTGGGTGCATAATCGGGGCCTCTTGAGGCCTCCTGGGCACCTCTTCGGGCCGTCTTCGGGCACCATTGTGAGCCTCGGGGCCATCTTGGAGCCAACTTGGAGGAGAGCAATCAAAGGACGAGCCGTACTGAATTAGCGCCCCCCCCCAGGAGGCCAACATGCGGCTCTAACCGTGTTGCATTCAATGATGCTGGAATTTGTCGCTGATGCCATCTTGGACGCTCTAACTGGCCGCGCCCCCCCCGCCCTCCAGACCCAGGGGAGGAGGGGGAAGGGTAAACCCCTCCCCGACGGGGAAGAGGGACGATGAAAGGGGAATCTCCCCAAACCACTCACGCCCAGAGGGCTGGTGGGAGTCCTCGTATGCGTACTGCTTCGCACCGAGGCCAGCCCCCCCCCTCCCCCCCACCCTTTCGAGCCAGGTCCGGCACAGCCATAGTCTGAGGAGTGGCTTCAGGTATTGTCTCCCTGGTCATGCGCATCCTCTTCCTTCCTCCCCCCGTGCCTCTTCCCCCACCTCTTGTGGAGCCTATGGGGCCTCAGACAGGTACACCTCGCATCGCTGAAAAGCTAGCCTGCGCAGAGCAGAACAGTGAAAGGAGGCGCTTCAGGGGCAGGGCTCGGAGCCGCACATCTGCTCGTTGGGGCATGATCGCAATTCCTCCTCCCTCTCTCCCTTCCATCCTGTTCCAGGTGCCCCCCAAAACAAAACAGACACATCTACTTAGGTAGGTGGATGCGAACTCTAAGGGCCCGATGCTGCTGGGTGTGATCCTTGCCTGTTCACGATGCAAGGGGGTGTGTGTGTGGCCCCATCTTCTGAGGGACCGGCCGCACGCGCGTTCATTTCCCGTCTGACCGATTGGCTTCGCCTCGTCGCTGCGCGCGAGGCCTCGACCACCCAAAAGTGTGTGTGCGTGTGTGTGTAAGTGTATATGTGTGTATTTGTGTATGTGTGTGCGTCTGTGTGTGTCTGCGCGTCTGTCTGTGTGTTTGTGTGTCTGTGTGTCAATGTGTCTGCGTGTGTCTCCTCTTGTTGTCTGTGAGTCCGTGTCTGTGCGTCTGCGTGCGTGTTTGTGTGTGTGCATGTGTGTCTGCGTGTGTCTCCGTGAGTGTGTGTGTGTCTGCGTGTGTCTGCGTGTGTGTGTGTGTGTGTCTGCGTGTGTCTGCGTGTGTGTGTGTGGGTGTGTGTTTGTCTGAGTGTGTGTGTGTGTCTGTGTTTGTGTCTGTGTGTGTGTCTGTGTGTCTGTGTGTGTTTGTGTGTGTGTCCGTGTCTTTGTACGTGTGTGTGTGTGTGTGTTTGTGCTTGTGTGTTTGTCTGTGTGTGTCAGTTTCTATGTGTGTCTGTGTGTCTGTGTGTCTGTGTGTCTGCGCGTCGGTGTGTCGATGTGCCTGTGTGTGCCTGTGTGTGTCTGTGTGATTGTGCGTGTCTGCGCGTCTCTATGTCTATGTGGCAGATGTGCGTGGAAACGTGTCTGCGTGTCTGTGTGTATGTGTGTCTGTCTGCCTGTGCGTCTATGTATCTGTGTGTCTGTGTGTACGTGTGCTTGTGAGTGTCGATGTGTTTGTGAATCCCTGTGTTTGCGTGTGTGTCTGAGTGTGTATTTGCGTGTCTGAGTGTGTCTGTGTATGCCTGTGTGTGTCTGGGTGTGTGTGGGTCTGCGTGTCTGTGTGTGTGTGTGTGTCTGTGTGTCTGGCTGTGTGTGTCTGGCTGTGTGTGTCGGTGTCGTTGTGTGTGTGTGTGTCTGCGTGTCGGTGTGCCTGTGTGTGTGTCTGTCTGTTTGTGTGTCTGTTTGTCCGTCTTTGTGTATGTGCGTGTGTCTGCGCGTCTCGGTGTGACTGTGTGGTTGTGTGTGTTTGTGTGTGTGTCCGTGTCGGTGTGTGTGTGTGTGTCTGTGTGTGTCTGTGTTTGTGTCAGCGTCTGCGTGTGTGTGTGTGTCTGCGTGCCTGAGTGTGTCTGTGTATGTCTGTGTGTGTGTCTGTGTGTGTGCGTGTCTGTGTGTGCCTTTGTGTCTGGCTGTGTGTGTCGGTGTCTCTGTTTGTGTCTCTGTGTTTGTGTCTGTGCGTTTGTCTGTGTGTGTGTCTGTGTGTGTGCCTGTGTGTATGTGTGCGTGTGTGTGTGTGTGTGTGTCTGTGTGTGTCTATTTCGGTGTGTCTGTGTGTGTGTCTGTTTGTTTGTCTGTGTGTGTTTGTGTGTGTGTCTGTGCCGGTGTGTCTGTGTGCGTGGGTGGGTGTGTGTGGGTAGGTGTGTGCGGATGTGTGGGGGCGTGTGCGGGTGTATGCGGGTGCGTGCGCGCGTGTGCGAATGTGTGTGTGCGTGTGTACGTGTGTGTTTGTGTGGTGTGTGTGTGTGTGTGTCAACCTGCTTTTCGCCGCGCCGCTGCGAGCGCGCGGGCGCGCGCGTGTGTGTGTGTGTGTATGTGTGTGTGTGTGCATGCGCGTGCCTGCGTGCGTCGTGCCTCTGTGGGTGGGTAGGTGTGTGTGTGTGTGCGTGCGTGCGGGTGGGGTTGGGGGGTGGAGGTGTGCGCGTGTGTGTGTGTGTGTGTGAGTGTGTGTGTGTAGCAACGCGGCGGAGTCAGGCAAGCGGCAGGCAAAAGGTGTGCGCGCGGCGGGCCCAGCTCAGCGGCAGCAAGGCGTGCAGGGCCTGTCCATAAGGGAGCCCCGCTGCACGACCTCCAGGGGGCGCAGCCATGAGGGGGGAAGACGGGGGCCGACGTGAGCACAGGGGGTTAAGCGAGTTGGGTGAAGGACCCGAGCGGAGGTGTGCGGTCAGTGCTCGAGCGCACCCAGTGGACAGTGGCGGACCTGCACGGGTCGACAAGTGCGGCGCAGTGGCGCGACACAGCTTCTCTCCTTTGCGGCCGCGTGGTCCAACGCAGCGAGGGCAAAAACGGGAGTGGTTCCCATCGAACGTGTGCCGATGGGGGGTCAGACCGACGAGTGGGTGACGGATGCAGGTAGAAAGTGCCGGCACGACACACACACACACACACACACACAGACACACAGACACACAGAAACACAGACACACAGACCACACACACCCACGCACACACACACACACACACACTCGTCACACACAACATACACACACCACACAAACCACACACACCACATACAGACACTTGTCTTTTCGGGCGCATGCGGCCAGGGAGACGAGCCACCTGTGCGATCCAAGGTCGAAACAGCGTTACACGCGAGCCGATTACTCGGTCAGAGTGGCGGCGAGAGCAAGGTCGCCCGGGCCCCACGCGGCGGAGCAGCGGCGGGCCAGGAGGCAGCAGGGGCCAGGGGGCCCAGGTGAGCAGGGTCGCGTGCCAGCGTTGGGCGTGCGGTGAGAAGGGCGCCCCTCCCCGCCTCCCGGGCCTCTTCCGTCCTCTGGGAGAGATCCCCGGCCCGGAGGCCTCCGGAGGTGCCAGTGGATCCTCGATCTCCACCCACGCACCTTCCCTCTCCGGTGCCCAGCCCCTGAAGGCCCACAAGGAGGGGTCAGAAGTTTGAGTCTTCGATCCTCGACCTTTCTCCTCTGGCACTTCATGTGCGACCCCGCGTCCAGCCTCCACTCCCTCACCCAGTGCCAGCATTGGCTTTTAACTCGGGAGGGCCGACACGGGGTCCACCTCTTCTGTCTCTTCAAGCCTGCGCTAAGGGCGAACATCAAAAAACGGGGGAGGCGGAGGTGGCGGAGCCAGGGGGGTCCACGGCCCCCTGGACTCCAGATGCCCTCCCAGCGGGCCAAACCCCTGGATTATCCATCCTCGACCCTCCTCCCTAGGTCCCTCTCTCCTTTCATTCCCTCCATCCCCTCCTTCTCTCTCTCTCTCTCCTCCTCCTCTTCCTGCTCCTCCTCCTCCTCCTACTCCTCCTCCTCCTCCTGCTCCTCCTCCGATTCCTCCTCCTACTCCTCCTCCTCCTCCTCGTCCTCCTCCCTTCCTCCATCCCCTCCCTCTCTCTGCCCTTCTCCTCCTCCTCCTCCTCCTCCTCCTCCTCCTCCTCCTCCTCCTCCTCCTCCTCCTCTCCCTCCTCCTTCTCCTCCTCCTCCTCCTCCTCCTCCTCCTCCTCCTCCTCCTCTTCCTGCCCTCCTCCTCCTCCTCCTCCTCCTCCCTCCTCCTCCTCCTCATGCTCCTCCTCCGATTCCTCCTCCTCCTCCTCCTCCTCCTCCTCCTCCTCCTCCTCCTCCTCCTCTCTCCTCCTCCTTGTCCTCCTCCTTCCTCCCTCCCCCCCTCTCTCTGCCCGCCTCCTCCTCCTCCTCCTCCTCCTCCTCCTCCTCCTCCTCTCCCTCCTCCTTCTCCCCCTCCTCCTCCTCCTCGTCCTCCTCCTCCTCCTCCTCCTCCTCCTCCTCCCTCTCTCCCTCTCTCCCTCTCCTCCCTCTCCCCCTCCTCCCCCACTGCCTCGTGCCGTCCAGGCGCCGCCGTCGAGGACCCACGGCGTCGTGCGGTCTGCCGCCCAGCCTCCACCCGACGACCACGGCCTCGGGCGCTCCGCCGCACACGTCACGGCGACTCCGACCACGCCTCCGGCGATGCAGATCCAGGCTGCCGGCGACAGAGGAAGGGAGGAGGAGGAGGAGGAGGAGGAGAGGAGGAGGAGGGGAGAGGATGAGGAGGGGAGGAGGAGGAGGAGAGAGAGAGAGAGGGAGGGGATGGAGGAAGGGAGGAGGAGGAGGAGGAGGAGGAGGAGGAAGAGGAGGAGGAGGAGGAGGTGGAAGGGGAGGAAGAGGAGGAGGACGAGGAGGAGGAGGAGGAGGAGGAGGAGGAGGAGGAGGGTGGGGAGGAGGAGGACGACAACGACGAGGAGGACGAGGACGAAGACGAGGACGAGGGCGAGGAGGATCGAAGATCGATTCTTTGCTATGGTTTGGTTTCGTCGTTTTGGGCCGCCTGGGGTGCCTTCGTGACCACAGCTGGATTCCCCCTAAAACTCTTGTCGGAGCGCACCCCAGGAGAGAAGGAGGGAGGGAAGAAGGGAGGGCTGATGGGGGGGAGGGAAGGAGGGAAGGGACGGGAGGGAAGAGACGGGAGCGAGGGAGGGAAGGAAGGGATCGATCGATGGAGAGCGACGGAGCAGGAGAGAGAGAGAGAGGGAGGTGGATCGAGGATCGAGGATCGAGGACGACGACGACGAGGACGAAGACGAGGACGAAGACGAGGACGAAGAGGACGAGGATCGAGATAGAGAGGGAGAGAGAACGGGAGAGGGAGACAGAGACAGAGACAGAGAGGGCTCGCCATCTACGGGGCCGACTGGCCGCCGGCGCAGGGCTGGGCATGGGGGTGGCAAGGGCCACCGGAGGAGGGAGGGATGAAGAGGAAGAGCAGGCGAGTGTCCTCCTGAGTCGTCCTCCTCGTCCTCCTCCTCCTCCGTATCCTCTGTTCTCCTCTCTCCTCCTCCTCTGTCCCTCATTTCTCTCTCTCTCTCTCTCTCTTTCTTTATGTGTTTGCTCTCTCTCGCTCTCTCTCTTTCTCTCTCTCTCTGTCCCTTCCTCGCGCTCTCTCTCTCTCTCTCTCTTTATTTATATATGTATGTATTATTATCTCTCTCTCTCTCTCTTTCTCTCTCTCTCTCTTGTTCTCCCCCTCTTTCTCTCTCTCTCTCTCTCATTCTATATATATATATATATATATATATATGTATTGTGGCCTTCGGCCCATCACGCCACCGTGCCTGGGTTGTAGGTCAGGGGCCTCCTAAATGCCTGTGAAGATCTTTTAGGAGGCATCCGGGATGCCCGTTGGAGGCGATTTGGGAGGTGTTTGGGGGCGTCTTGGGTATTCCTTGGGGCCCGATTTGGGCCTCTCGGGGCGCCTTTGGGGCCTCTTGGAGCTTCTTGTGCGCACATCGGGGGCTTCTGGGGGGATCCTGGAGCAGAGGGCTCAAAATGCAAGTTCGTGTTCCCCCTCGTGGAGCCGTCTTGTGGGCCCCTCGGGAGCTCTTGAGGCGATTTTGGGCGCCTCCTGGGCCGTCGTGAATTCTCTGAAGGCCGCAATGGTGGTAATGCGAGAAACGCACAAGGGCGCCCTCCAGGGCCTCCAAGACGGCCCAAGAGACGCCCAAGAGGGCCCCGGGACGGTCCCCGGAGCAATTTGAAGCCATGTTGGACACGCATGTTCCGAACAACGCGCTTTTGGCCTGTGGACAAGTCACGCGGGCACCCCCCGAGAGCGCCTGGGAGCGCCCGGAACTCCGGGCCGTGGGCCCCTGAAAGAACAGTTTCACAGTTCGATGCAGAGAACTCGTAGCGACCTCGGGACAGTCCAGCTCAAGCCTCAAGGCACTGTGGCAGATGTTCACGCATTCCCCTAACAGTGCTTGCGCTGAGGGGTTCTTACTTTTGTGCCAAGGAACTGGGCTGGTCTGGCGGTCTGGCGGCTATACTGTCGCCGTCGTCACCCCATCGCCGCTGCGTCGCCGCCCGTCGTCTGTGCCGGTGTTGCGGTCTGGCGGCTATGTTGTCGCCGTCGCCGCCCCGTCGCCGCCCCGTCGTCGCCTCGTCGCCGCCCTGTCGCCATGTAGATTTTCTTCTTCTAGAGAGGAGATAGGATCTGCCACCCCTCCGAGGCCAGGATTAACGGTCACCCGGGGAAAATGCAGTTTGCGAACGATTCTGCCCCATCGTTCATTCGAAATATGAGTTCAGACCACCCCAGCCAGGCCAAATTCGACCCTCTCTCGCCAGTCTTTGCAACAGAACTCTACGCGCGCACACTTTTCATACAAATCAGCCATGTGCAAGAAGCCCTTGCAAACAATAGTACGATGTGCCCACGCGCGCGTCGTCGCGCGCGCATGCCGACATCAAAAACTTGCTCGTTTTCAAGGATTTCAAAATCGACTCTCTCGAAACATCTGAAAACACATGGTTTTACAACATAACCTTGTTCAAAACAGTCTGCGCGCTTTTGCGCGTTCTTTTTCAAAAAGCCATCGATGTTCGACACTTCGTCACATGCGGCCACACGAGCCTCTCGCGCGCGCGTGCCAAAATCATTGGAACGCAATTGCGCGCGTGCTGGGGGAACACCAGCCCTGTCAAATAATACCATGCGGGCCACTTGCGCCCGCCGGCCGCGCGCGCATGTCGAAACCAATCCAAAACCTTCATCACAGACGTGTGGACGCCATCGATTTCACGGGCATGATCAGCATCGGCGCCGTAATTGGCCTTGCTGTCGTCATCGTCATCTCCATTGTCGTCACCCGCGACCCAACCGCGCTGTGTTGACGGAAAAGTTGCGCCTGTTGCGGGCCCTGTGTGTAGTCGACCCCCATCCCGCCTTTCATCCTTACCCACACCTGGTGGAGCGATGATAGTTATCAGACGGCCATGTGTTATGCAGCTGCTCGAGGAATAGCCAGGCGAACGGTCCATTCCGATGCCATGTGCGTCCCACGCAAGCGCTCCCAGTTTGAAAAGGATCCGCTCTGCGCCCGTTGTGCTGTTGAGCATTTCCTAGATCGCGAGGGTCCGGTTTTGAAAGGAATCCGCGCTCCAGTTTGTGCACCTGCTGCAATACTAAACAAAGGATGGGCGCGGCATTGGAGGAGAAGGATAAGAAGAGAGATGGAGCATGGAGGCCCAGGATCAGACAGTGAGGGAGTAGCAGGAAAAGCAGGGAGGAGGAACAGGGAGGAAGTGGAGGAGGAGGAGGAGGAGGAGGAGGAAGAGGAGGAGGAGGGAGGGAGGAGGAGCAAGAGTAGGTAAAGACAGGATGAGGAGGAGGAGAAGGAGGAGGAGGAAGAGAGTGGAGGACGAGGGAGAGCAGGAAAAGGATGAGGAGGACAAGACGGAAAATGACAGGAAAGAGGGAGGGAGTCAGGGACGGAGGGAGGAGCTGGTGATGGTTGATGTCGGTGATAATGGCGATGATGATTGTATGTATGATGATGACGGGTATGAGTATTACCATGTTGATGATGGTGGTATTGAGGAACAAGCTGGTTATGGTGACGGTGTGGAGGATGAGGAGGAGCAGGATGACGAGAACGATGAGAAGTTGAACAAGAGGAGGAGGAGGAGGAGGAGGAGGAGGAGGAGGAGGAGGAAGAGGAGGGAGGAGGAGCAAGAGTAGGTAAAGACGGGATGAGGAGGAGGAGGAGGAGAAAGAGAGTGGAGGACGAGGGAGAGCAGGAAAAAAAATGAGGAGGACAAGACGGAAAATGGCAGGAAAGAGGGAGGGAGTCAGGGACGGAGGGAGGAGCTGATGATGGTTGATGTCGGTGATAATGGCGATGATGATTGTATGTATGATGATGACGGGTATGAGTATTACCATGTTGATGATGGTGGTACTGAGGAACAAGCTGGTTATGGTGACGGTGTGGAGGATGAGGAGGAGCAGGATGACGAACGATGAGAACAAGAAGAGAGGAGGAGGAGGAGGGGAGGAGGGGAGGAGGAGGAGGGGAGAGGAGGAGGAGGAGGAGGGGGGGAGGAGGAGGAGGAGGAGGGGGAGTTGGAGGAGGAGGAGGAGGAGGAGGAGGCGGAGGGATGGAAGGCATAGGAGGAGTTTTAGAAGGAGAAGGAGGTTGAGCTGGAGGAGGGGGATGGATCACAAGGGAGTTAGGACTGACCTAAATAATGAAGTAGGAGCAGGGCTTTTGATGATGATGACGACGGTGATGAGAATGTTGACGAACAGAGTGATGATGATGATGATGATGATGATGATGATGATGATGATGATGATGATGATGATGATGATGGTGATGATGATGTTGATGTTGATGTTGATGTTGATGTTGGCGGCGGGGCCTACCAAATGTTGGACGAAGATGACGATGAGGAGGGGAAGGCGGAGGAAGAGGATCAAGAGGTGGAGGAGGAGGAGGAGGAGGAGAAGGAGGAGGAGGAGGAGGAGCAGAGTTCTGCGTCGCCAGGCACTTGGCGGGGCGCCAGACGACTCCTCAGCTCGCCTGAGGCTGCGCCATTGTGGGTTGTCGCCCCCGCATTCCCATGCTTGGCATTTGCCCCTGAGGGGCCGCGTCGTCGGCCGCCAGAGATTGATTTTTCCACCCAGGAAGTGATTACCGTATTCTTTCGAGCCCCCAATCTGACAGGGCTAGACACGCCCCTTCCTTGGGGGGCACTTCCTGGACTCGCGGACGCCCGCGACGCCGCGCACCCTCCGGCTGTCATCCTCGACCTTCGCGACGCGGCCGGCGCGGAGGGCGAGGTGCTGGCATCGGCGGCAGCCGCGGTCCACGGTCCCTCCCTTCAATCGGCGCCACCTCCAGCCACGTCGCCTCAGCGCCCGCGCCCCTCGCCACAGGCATGCCGGAGGGATGGCGGCTCGCGCAGGCCTTCCTCGCGCGCCCTACCAGGCGCTTTTTGGTCGCCACCGCGGCGGCCCATCTCGGCGCGGGCCTCGACCCACCAGAGGAGGCCGCGCGAGCATTTCAGCGGGGCCGCAGGTGCGCGGGCGACGCGGCCGAGCCCGACCGCGAGGCGGCCGGGGGCGGCGAGGGCGGCAACGGCGGGGGCAGAGAGCTGGTCGTCTCTGGATCGTCGACGCCGCGGCCCCCGCAAAGGTCGGCCTTGCGCAGTTCATGGATGACAACGGCAATGCCTTCCGATCCCCCTCGCGGGTGGCCCAGGCCGCGGGCGCGCGGGCGCTTCGGGCCGCGGCGGGCAGCTTCCGCGCAGAGAGCCGGCACGGGCCGGGCATGACGGAGTGCCTGGCGGAGGGTCTCCAGACCCGCCCCCCGCACGGCGGCGCGCAGCGCGTCGACGCGCGCGCGCGCGTGCGGCATAGATGAAGCAGCGCGCATGACGGCGCCCATGCAGCACGTCGAGCACGCCGCAGCGCGGGGCTGGGTGGCCGCCCGAGCCGCCCTCACCGCCCTGGACGTCCACGACGGAGGCCCTCCGCGCGCTGGACGCCAGAGCCTGGCCGCAGGCGCGCTAAATGCCGCCCTGGACCGATGGGCCAGCCGCCCCCTGGACATCGACGCCCCCTCGCCCAGCGCCCCGCCTCTGAGCGCTCAGCTTCCCGCGGAAGCTCTCCAATCAGATCCGCAGAGCAGCGGCGGAACTGGCTGCCAGGATCAAGTCTACCACGCAAGGGGCCCAGCCCAGCCAGGTCGCGCGCATCGCTGCTCAGACAGCCCACATTCATAGACGCGGTCGCTGCGCGCCCTCTTTGAGGAATACGCCATCCCGCAGTGCGCGGCATGGTCCCTCAAGAGGTTCCAGGAGCCCGCGTGCGCGCCAGCCCGGGCGGACAGGACGCGGCGCGTTCGCGCGAGCCTGCAGTCGATCCCACTTGGTAGGGAGGTCGAGCTGCGATGGCGCGCCCGCGAGGCGGCCGCCTGCCCGCCGCGGGGCGAACGCACGGCAATTCAAGCGACGACCGCCACAGCAGCCCCATGCTCTGCCATCAGGGCGCGGGCGCAGCTACGCCGGGCTGCCTCGCCGCGCGCGCGGCCGCCCCTCCAGCTGCGCGCGCGCTGCGCGGGGAGCTCATTTCCCGAGACGGGCCCCGCCCACTGGAGGGGCGCCGCCTGGCCGAAGAGGCGGCCCGCGAGCTCGCGCACGGCACGGCGCGGGCGGAGCTCCCGCCGGCGGCCATCCTCACCTTCTTGCGCGCGGGCCTCGACGCGGAGGCGGGGGCGGCGGTCGACGCGAACCTGGCTCGGGAACCCCGCGCCACGGCCGCAGCAGGTCTGGGCACGGAGCCGCTGACGCTGGCGCCGCCCGCCGTGTCCGAGGGGCTCCAGCCACCGCCGCGCCAGGGAGGCGCCCGCCAGTGACGCGCCCGGGCCCGCCCCCCGCGACTGCGCCGGTACGCCGCTCGCCGCGCCTCGGGCTTCGCGCGCGCCCCGGCCGTCGTCGCGCCAACGGGGGGATGGGTCGCGGGCAGAGCCACGGAACCCATAAAACAAAGCTCCCAACATGCTTCATGCTTTTGTTTTTTGTTGCCGCCCGCGTCGCACCCACGTTCGCCCACCTCGTCGCAGGCTCTTGTTCCCCGTCTGTTTCGAGGGGTTGTTGTTTCCTTCCCGCCCGCGTCTCGCCCGCGCCCCCTCTGCATGCTTCCACGCCCGTGCGCGCAGTAGGCACGCGCACACGAGACATACGAGTACGCTCTGGGTGCGCGGGGGGGGGGCGGTCTCTATCCGTCGCACGCTCGCAAAGCGCGACAAGCGTGGCAGTTCCTCGGCACCAGAAAGGGGGTGCGCGGGGCGCGCGGTTTTCCCCGTCGCACGCTCGCAACGCGTGGCAGGCGTGGCACCTCCTCGACACCAGAGGGAGGCCGCCGCAGGGGGTGCGGTTTCCATCCGTCGCGCGCTCGCACAGCGTGGCAGGCGTGACAAGTTCCTCTACGCCAGAGAGGGTGCGCTGGGGGGTGTGGGGTGCATTGGGCGTGGTCTCGTTTCGTCGCGCGTTCTGAAGGCGTGGCAGGCGTGGCGCGTCTTCGACACCAGAGGGAGGCCGCACGGGGTGCGGTCGCTATTCGTCGCACATTCGCAAAGCGTGGCAGGCGTGGCACTTTCTCGAAGTCAGAGGGAATGCGCAGGGGGTGGGGCCTTCATCCGCCGCACGCTTACAAAGCGCGGCAGGTGTCGCAGTTCCTCGTCGCCGGGAAGGGGTGCGCAGGGGTTGCGGCTTCTAGCCTTTGCTCGCTCGCGACGCGCGGCAGGCGTGGCGCGCCTGTGGCACCAAAAGGAGGCCGCAGGGGGTGCGGCCCCTATCCATCGCACGCTCGCAACACGCGGCGGGCGTGGCACTTCCTCGAAACCAGAGGGGGTCCGAGCTTTTTGTCCCTGAGCCGCGCCGCGGAAATGTTTTCTTGAGACCGGCCTCTTCTCTGGGCACCGCCTCCTGAGTGCGAGGAAAAAAGACACCGGAGGGGGTCCGCAATGGGTGCGGTCTCTATCCGTCGCGCGCTCGCGCAACGCGGCAGGCGTGGCACTTCCTCGGCGCATATTTCCTCGTCGCCACAGGCGGCGCGCAAGGGGGTGCGGCTTCTTGCCGTCGCACGCTCGCATAGCGTGGCAGGCGTGGCTGGGCACCAGAGGTGATGTGCAAGGGGTGGGGGGGGCGATGTCAGCTGTGCGTTCGCAAAGCGTGGCAGGCGTGGCATTTCCTGGGCGCCAGAGGGGTTGTGCAGGGGATGGGGGGGCCGCCATGCGTCGTGCGCTCGCACAGTGTGGCAGGCAGGTAGATGCCGATGTGTTGATGGAGTTGTGATGTGGGTAGCTTCGCTTCGCCACCGAGGACTGCATGTCGAAGGTGCCATTCTCATGGGCTGACGCTTCGCCGCAGCCCGCAGACGAGCGCCCATAGCAAGTTCGAACAAAGCAGGGTGCAAGATGAAATCCCAACGCAGGACCCAGCGTAGGTATGTGGGGTTCTTCGGTAGCGTACTGTTTGATAATGTATTGCTTTTCGTTCGCCAGCCCGCCGGCGAGCGCCCAAAGGCAGAAGGCTTTGGAGGAGGAAGAGGAGGACAACGAGGGAAGAGCTGGACGATGAGCGTGGAGGAGCAGGGCGAGGGAGGAGGGGGGAGCAGGGAGGAGAAGGAGGAGCAGGAGCGGAAGGGAGGAAGGAGGAGGAGGAGGATAATCATGAAGATGAGAGGGATGCAGCAGGGAGGAGGAGGAGGAGGAGGAGGAGGAGGAGAAAGAGGAGGAGAGGAGTAGAGAGATATGGGGGTAGAACTTTGGCTCGCGTGGCACCCGGCTCCACGGCCCCGGTGCGGAGCGCCGCGACGCCCGCCATGAGCTGGAGCCGCTTGCGATAGGAGGCGAGCGAGGGGGACGGGGGGGGGAGGGAGGAGTGGGAGGAAGGAGGTATTCAACGAAATTGTGGACGCTTCGCGTATCCTCGCCAGTTTTGGCGGTTTGTTCGCAAATTCGCACCGTTCCGCACCCCGGACGCCGCTTTCGCTCCCTGACCGTTGCCTTGGAGCCGCCGACCAAAAAAGTATCCTCGCCAGCGTGTGGTCTGTTGGTACAGAACAGGTCACGACCTCTCCTGGCGTGCAGGATCCAATTCACTCGCATGTGTGCATCAGCTACCCTGGCCGTTTGCAGTCAGCTCAGCCAGCTCAGCCTCAGCCTGCGGCCCCACCGGCGGTAGGTTCTGATTCCGGGCTCGGCCGCTGTGCTCTTAGGCTCGCGCATGCTAATTTGATAGGCCCGTGGCCCGGACCTTTCCACTCGGCGACTGCGCTTCCGCGTCCGCCCGCGACCAACAACAAGTATTCTCGCCAGCCCATCCAGATGCGGCCGCCAAGCGAGTTGCACTGATCAGGGGAGTGTGGAAGCATGCAGTGGAACAGCCGCTTCAGTGCAACATCATGTTTGGCCGGGTGTGCTACCCTCTTGAAGTCTTCTTGGAGATCTCTTGGGAACCCTGGGGACAGCGAGGGGAAGGAGGACGAGGAGGAGGCGGACGAGGAGACGACGACCAGGGCAAGAAGACGGCTCGGGAAAAGGACGGTGCGCAGGAGGGCGAGCAGAAGGAGGCGGAGGATCATGACAAGGAGACGGGGGATGAGGAGGAGGAGGAGGAGGAGGAGGAGGAGGAGGAGGAGGAGGAGGAGGAGGAGGAGGGGGAGGAGGAGGAGGAGGAGGAGGAGGACAACGACGACGAAGACGATGACGAGGACGAGGGAAACGAAGAGGAGGAGGAGGCGGAGGAGGCGGAGGAGGAGGAGGAGGACAACGATGACGAGAATTCTTGGAGCTATCTTGTAGTTTTCTGGGGGTCATCTGGAAGTTTAGGGTGTCCTGGGGGCCCTCTGGGGGCCCCTTGGGGGGTTTTCGTGGAGCCCTGGAGCAACTCTTGGGGTTATCTTGTAGGGCGTCGCTCCACAGGGGGGGTCCCCGATTCCCCTCCCTCTCCAGGAACGCTCTGGGAGCGCCTCTTGGTGCGCTCTTGGGCGCTCGTGTGGCCGTCTTGCGGGACTCCTGGGGCTCTCTTGGGCCATGTTGAGGCCATCCTGGGGCCTCAAGACCACAGCGGCTGCGAAAAGACGAGAAGGTACAGAGCTATGATTATCGCGTGAGGGCTGAAGGATGCTGGCCTCTCGAAAAAGGCCTGAAAGGGGGATGCGAGAGCACCTTGGAGCCGTGCAGTGGTCCTCTTTGGGGGCCTCTTGGAGCCCTCTCTGGCGCCATCGCCGCTCCGCCCGCGGCCGGAGAAAGGCCTCAGGGAGGCGGGGGGCCCCGCAGGGGAAGATGATTTTGGAGGAGGGCAGAAACAACCCGTCACGGGTCCTCCTCCTCCTCCTACTCCTCCTCCTTCCCTCCCTCCCTCCCTCCCTCCCTCCCTCCTTCCCTCCTCCTCCTCTTCCTCCTCCTCCTCCTCCTCCTCCTCCTTCTCCTCCTCATCCTCCCTTCTCCTTCTCCTCCTCATCCTCCCTTCTCCTCTTCCTCCTCCTCCTCCTCCTCCTCCTCCTCCTCCTCCTCCTCCTCCTCGAGCGGCCGTTCGGGACGATCTGACCACCCCTGGGCACCCGGGAGGAAAGAATGAACCCGTCACGGGTTCTCCCTGGGCCAACAGAACAACGCTCGGGGATAAAAAAAGTACCCAGGATTGACCCCAGGAGGGGGCCCCCGAAGGGGAAGATGGTTTGGGGGAGGAAAGCAAAGAACCCGTCACGGGTCCTCCCTGGACCAGCAGAACAAACGCTCTGGGATGAAAAAGGACAGTCGAGCAGCTGATTAAGACGCCTCCCAGAAAATTGGGCCAACGTTCCTTAACCAATTTGCCAGGAAGCTGGCCTAACTTCGTGAACACTTTCGCCCCGTCCAGCGTTAACGCGGACACTTGGCCCAGAGTTGTCTTACGAATACATGTTCGGCTGTGGCCAGGATGGACCCCGGGAGGGGTCTGGGGACCGATCTCGAGCGGGGAGCCTGGGCCGAGGCAGGAGCAGAAGGGAGGGTGATGCAGGGGAGACGAAAGGGGGCTGCAAGGGGGGAGGAGGGGAGGGGGGAAGGGGAGGGAGGCGAGGGGGGGTAGAAGGAGGAGGGAGGGGGGGGAGAGCGGGAGGGGGGAAGGTGAAGGGGGGAGATCTCTCTTTGGGGCGCAGGAGAGCCCAGAATCGAATCGAAAAGTCGGATCCGCGATCGAAACTAATCGGATCGGCGGAAATCGGCAGCCGAGCGGGGAGAAGTCGAATTGGCGGAATTGGGCAGACCAGTAGGCCTCCGTTGAGAAGCCGGAGTCCAGATCGGAGTCCCAAGCCGAATTCGAGTCGGCATCGGAATCCATCGGAATCGCATCGAACCGAATCGGAGGAACCGAGACGAGCCCTGCAGGGCGTGCGGGCTGCGTGGTCATCCTCGGAATGCTCGCCGGCTCCGTGCCGGGCCCCCAGAACACGGCCCATGGAGTCTTGAGGAGGGGAAGGGAGGAGGAGGAGGAGGAGGAGGAGGAGGAGGAGGAGGAGGAGGAGGAGGGGGAGGGGGAGGAGGAGGAGGGTGAGGAGGAGGAGGAGGAGGAGATGGAAAAAAGGCCCTGGATTGACCCTGTGTTTTGCTTCCTTCGTGGGTCGTCGCAACGCCGTCGCTCCTCGAGAGTGGAGCCATCGTTGGCCATCATTGCTGATGCCGCTTATTGTCACCGACATTTACCTCATGGGGAAATATACATGACATACGGATGCTGAGGAAGAGGAGGAGGAGGAGGAGGAGGAGGAGGAGGAACAGGAACAGAGAGGAGGAGGAGGAGGAGCGGAGGAGGAGGAGGAGGAGGAGGAGGAAGGGGGACGTGGGGTGGAGAGGAGGGCGAGCCAGGACGGCGTGCCATGAGGAGGAGGAGGAGGAGGAGGAGGAGGAGGAGGAGGAGGAGGAGGAGAGGAGGAGGAGAAGGAGGAGGAGGAGATGAGATGAGATGAGATGAGATGAGGCAGTCGCTAAGCGAGTCGAAAGATGATGGAAGCGGCGGCTACAGCAGACAGCAGCAGGAGAAGGGCGGGGGCGGGCGTGCGGCGGTCCTTGAACTTGTGGAACGGGCGCGCGCGCGGGCGCGCCGTCGCTCCGTCGAGACCGACCGACACCTTACCCCTTTCCCCTCTTAGCCTTCTCCGCTGTGCTTAGAATTTTGGGCCACTTATGCTGAGCAATTCAATTAAGGTACCCCTGACGGGTGGGACTGATGTGCTGCACACAAGCCTTCTTGAGGTTCTCACTGAGCATCAGCTGACAGAAGCACCCACAAGAGACGCAAAACCAAACGTTGAGCCCCGAATGGAATTGCCTACAATGGCTTTCATGCAACCACCCCCCAGCTACGTGAAGACGAGCACCCCTGGGGAGAGAAAAGAACGTACCCCCAAGCGCTTTCAAATTAAAACACGGGCTATTACGCCACTCAGTCAGAGTTGCCTGTGTGGCGGAACCTCGACAAACCGTGCAACTCTTCCCATCGGCGGACAGGGAGTGAGTAGAGTTAAACACAGAACATTGAAGGGGCCCTGGAGGCTTGGGGAAGGAACTACGCGCACACTTTCGGCCCAAAAGGCCGAGTTCTCTCTCCTTATCTATCGCATCTAAATGTGCCCAGCCTGTGCCGAATTAAGAACGCTTTCTGCTCAGTAGAATTCACACGATAGCGGGAAGTCTCATCCACTCGGGCTCGGGTTGCGGCGACATCTGCGGCTGCGTCACCAGCTTGGTTACCTAAAATGAGCCAGGGCGGGAAGCGACCACAATCTGCGTCAAGATGCGAACTTACAAACAGCACAACAATCTGGGACCTGTCACGCTTTTGAACTTTCGTACCGATCTGGGTCCAGATGTCCGCCTCGGGCCCCGACGGGTTAACGAACTGATCCTGATACCAACCATTCACGACTCCGAAGTTGCCCGAGACGAAGACAACGAACCCACGGCTAAGTTGCAAGGATAACAACAGTGCCATGAGTTCACCTCTTCCCACCACTTGACGGTGTCCTGGAAGGGGTCCTTCGAGTGTCGCTCGAGAGTCGAAATCTGGGGACAGCTGGGGATCAGCGGCCAGAACAAGGCCAACTCCAACTCTGCGAAGGTGCGAATTCGATGACTCCTTACCTCCGCTGGCGTCTCCAAAGAAGTGCAGTGGAGCTTCTCTCGAGCCTGTGCCTGCAATCCCTGGGATAAACTCATTCCACTCTCCTGAACACATCCAGTCTGATGTTGAAGGTGGCGGCGGTACTGACAACCAACTCTTGGGGATCAATCCTCGAAGCCAGAAGCACTCCGCCGACTCCCACTGGGCATACGCTTGCGAAACGAGCGACTCTGTAACCTCGTAAGCTCGCGACCCCACATTGCACTCACACCCCCACACCCTATGGAAGGCGGTCTCCACCTCCTTCTCACAACGGGGGCACACTTCTGAAATACATCTTGGTGTAGCTGCAACCCTTCTCGGACGTGGCCACATAGCTCCTGTTGCTATCGCCGTCATAGTCTCAGCGAACCTGTGGCCGAGAGGGGTGTCTCGCAATTGTCGGAGGAGGCGTACATAAGAGCGCATGTCGATTCCTCCTTCAGCGCCAGCACCGCAGTAATGCTTGGAAGCTGAAGACCAGTACAACCGCTCTCGATCCTCACGAAACTCTCGTACGAGATCCGCTGCAAGGTCCACACCCTTGCCTTCGCCGAAGATCTCAGGAGGAAAGTTCCATGTCACCTCTTCGCCGTCGTGTGCTGGAGGTCTGGACCAAGACTCTGCTGTGGTGGGCTGCCAGCCCGTCTCCAGCAGGTAGCATATGACGGCCTCCATCGGACCTCTGATATGACGAGGTCGAAGTTGGATATCATAACTCTGAAACTTCTTGACCGCC
>CAUYUJ010017260.1:409320-434320 GCA_963575745.1 Prorocentrum cordatum | reverse complement strand
GGCCTCCTCGTCTTCCTCCTCCTCCTCCTCCTCCTCCTCCTCCTCCTCCTCCTTCTCCTCCTCCTCCTCCTCCTCCTCCTCCTCCTCCTCCTCCTCCTCCTCCCCCTCCTCCTCCTCCGGACGTGGTGGAGACCGGCGCGTCCCTGGCGGGCCCAGGCCCGCCGACCCCGCCGCGCTGGCAGCCGCGCTGGCCCACAGGCCTTCAGAGGGCGGCGGCGAGCTCGCGGCGAGCTCGCGGCGGGGCCGCGAGAGCCCCGAGGGGCACTCCTTCACTTTTCAGGCGATCGCAAACAGGGAGCAAAAGGGGCGTGGACTGGCGACAGGTCCGCATCTGGGGGGGGCGCCTCCCCCGATCCACGGATTTGGCGGCCGCGCGCCGCATCCATGGATCGCTGATCCACGTTTGCCCGCCCCCGATGTCTTGCCAGTCCAATTGGCAGTCCCCCCCCCCCGCCCCTGGGGGAGCCCAGCCGACCGCGGGCGAAGACCGCCGCGCCGACGCGGAGGCGCGCCCGGCTGGCAAGGGCGCCCCGGCCGAGAACGCCCCGGGCGGCGCCGGGGCGCTGAGCGCGGCGGCCGCGGCCGAGCGGGAGCCGAGGTGGCCAAGAGGCCGGGTGCTGCCAGAGGTCCTGGGCCTTCCCGACGGGGTCGGAGCAGGTGGGGTCGGAGGAGCGCGCCACGTCGCCGACGCATCGGCGCTGCGGCTCGGAGCCCGGCTCTCCACTCCGACGTCGCAGGATGCAGCGCCGACGTCGCTGGTGCATCGGTGGTGCGGTGCAGTCCTCCGACGACCCCGTCTGTTCGGGCCGCAGCCAGGAGGCCTCCAGAGGCGCCCCTGGCCCAAGGTGCCCCCAGGATTTCCAAGGAGGCCAGCACGGCCTCCGAAGCACCCCCCACGAGGCCCAGGGGGGTCCCAGGGCCTCCGACGTGGAGCGAGAAGCTGGGGGCACCTTGGGCCAGGGTAGCCCAGCGGCCGAGAGGGGGGTGACGGCCAGGGAAGGGTGGATAGCATGGCCATAGATGGGCTTTTCTACCGGGTTCCCCATGCGTGCGCCATGCAGCTTCCTGGGGGGCGTCTCCCGAGAGCTCTCGAAGCTCCCTCGAGGGAGTGCTGGGAGGCCTCCCCCGCGATCCGGGCCTTGGGCACCCGAAGTGGTGGCACCTTCTTCGTGGCCCCGTGCGCCCCCCTGGCCCCCCCCCTTCTGGGCCGCACCCCTGCCTCGGGCCACGGTGTGCGCCCCCCCCCCCCCCCCCCGGACGGCCCCCTCTCGTCTCGGACGCCGCCCCCGAGCCGAGAGGAGGAGGAGGAGGCGCCGCGCTGCCGCCGCCCCGGGGGGCCCGAGCTGTGGCCCGAGGGCGGCCCGAACGGCCGCCGGAGGCCCGAGTCATGGCCCGAGGGCCCTCACCGGGCCTCGGGGCCGTCAACAAAAGCGACTCGGGATGAAAAGTTTGTCCCATGGAGCGGATCGAGACCTCTGGGGGTCGACTCTGTGGAAGGACTACCGTCGGCCCTGATCAGCAGGTCGACCCTGCCAAATCAAATCAAGGGTACCCTTGTGTCCTGCATTCATATGGCAATGTGGCCCTCGGAAGAGTCTTGTGCCCTCTCGCGTGTTCTGTCCAATCAAGTGCGACCGTATGACGTCGGGGGTCTGGGGATACCACTGCCCGTGCTGGCATTGTTGGGCCTCCCGGGAGGCCCACGTCGCCACAGCTGGATTCGCTCCAAGATTCTGGTCAGAGCGCGCCCAGGGGGGAGGTCCAGGGAGGGGCGATCGCGGTACCTTTTGGCTTCCCATAGGAGCAGGGCGACGCGGGCAGCTCGGGCGACGCGCCTCTCCCAGAGGGCGGGCCGTCAAGGTCCTGGCGCTGCAGTTTTTCGGCCCGGGCCGTTTTCGCGCAGGCACGGCCCCGAGGCCATCACAGATCGATCCGGGCCGACAGATTGTGCAGCACGATGGGTTCTAGGGCTCCGGCCGTGATCGCTCGCGTTGGTATACTTGTCTTGCAACGTCGGATCGGGGGGGAGCCTCGATCGAGGATCGGGGTTCCAGTTCTTCGCCCTTTTGGGAGGGGCCTATCTTTGGAGGCTCCCGTCCGTCCAATGCCGGATCCTCCTCCGAAGACCTGGCCAAAGCGCAGCCCAGGACAAGTGCGGGGATTCATTCGTGTTTCCTCGGGCCCAGCCCCCCTCGCGACGCAAGAAGGTCACGACGGAAGGTGTTTGCCAGTTTTCGGCCTCCGCGAGGCCACCGATGGGGCAAGGAGCCTGCGAAAACGGCTCGGGGGAAAAGCCGGTCCTTCGGGGGTGGACAGAACCCCCAACAGTGACACGTCGATTAGTGAATTGTCCGTTTTCGATTCTCGAGATGGCGCCGTGGCCGTTATTTTCCAGGCTTGCGCCCGCCAGGTTTGGGCCTCAGGTCGTTTTCACTAAACGACGTTTTACTAAAGGGGGGTCTGTCCATCCCCGAGTCCTGAGGAGAGGGTCGGGCTTCCTGGGGGCCCCGCATGGAGCAGCACAAAGCAGCCGACATGTGGGGCTCCGTCCTCCCTCTCTCTCTCCTCCTCCTCCTCCTCCTCCTCCTCCTCCTCCTCCTCCTCCCCCTCCTCCCCCTCCTCCTCCTCCTCCTCCCCCTCCTCCTCCTCCTCCTCCTCCTCCTCCTCTTACCCCTCCTCCCCCTCCTCCTCCTCCTCCTCCTCCTCCTCCTCCTCCTCCTCGGAATCGGAATCGGAATCGGAATCGGAATCGGTGTCTGAAGACGTCTGCCTTGGCCGCCCATCTAAGCACCGGGAAGGCGAGGAAAGGGGACAGGGGGACAGCAGAGCAGCAGGAGAGGAGGAGGAGGGACATCAGGGGTCGAAACACCAGATTTCACCCTCGTCCTCAAATTCGGCGTAAGCCTCGGGGAGCTCGGACAGCCCAAAGGTCGGTCGCAGCCTTATCACCGACTCAACCCTCCCAATCCTTTCCCAATCGAACAGGTTACCTCCATGAACGACGGCGGCAGCACGCCGTCATCTGACACACCTGTGTGTCTGCTCGAACGGCGTCTTGAAAGGTTTCCAGGCTCAGCGGAGAGAGGCACGCGGGGCAGGCAGACTTGTGCACGAGAGGGATGCCACGGTAAGGACAGGGGCCGCCCGCCAAGCCCTGTTGTCTTCACGCACCGTCCCTCTCTCCCTGGTCACCAGGGACATTCCAGGGACAGCAGGGGGCATCCCACTCCTCCTCCTCCTCCTCCTCCTCCTCCTCCTCCTCCTCCTCCTCCTCCTCCTCCTCCTCCTCCTGCTCCTCCTCCTCCTCCCCCCCCTACTCCTCCTCCTCCTCCTCCTCCTCCTGTGCCCCTCATCGCGAGTGGTCCCGACGGCCCCAGGGACATTCCACCGAATGAAGACAGGCCAAGAGAGGCCCAAGGCAGCCAGGCTGGGAGCAGACGGATCGGCCCAGGAAGCTCCCCCCGCAGCCCACATGAAGGCCACGGCGCCCGACCTCGCAAGGGGAACAAAGAGGTCGCGCAGCCTCTGAAAAGAAGCTCTCACGACGAGAGGCCGTAACGAGATGCTTCAGGCACAGACGAGTACAACACCTTTGCCTGAGACGGCACGTACGTCACTCAAGGGAGAAGGACGACGCGGAGCAGGTCGGAGGTCATCCTCAGAGATCTGAATCGTAGGATAAATCTTGTCATCAATCGAGGTAGGATGGTCAGGTAGCTCCACTCTCGGTCCTAAGACTCTGCACTCTGGTACTTCAGCCAAGTTGTCGGGAAGCCCTCGTTTCCTGTTCTTGGCTTGTGACTCGAGTGCAAGGTGGCTATATGCTAACACTTATTTCACTGGGTGCCCGCGCACAAGACAGATACCTGACGCGCCGACACCTCCCAACTCTCTCAGAGTGCGCGTATCGCCCATTAGGGGCATGCAACTCTTTGAGGCAAACCTGGCAAGTGGAGCCATAGACATGTGATGCAAACTGCCTATCATTATTATGGGGTGGTTGGTATGCATAGTAAGAGTCCGCCTCTGTTCAGTATGAAAGCCATATTGGTAGCAAAGGTAATGAGTGGCCGTGTCCTGAGCATCCTCGGGAGCCCCCTCGAGGGTCCAGGGAGAGCCCACCCAAAGTGAGGAAACCATACTTTCCGACAACTGACCCTCAGCCTCGTCGGCAAGAGACCCCAGGGCCGGCATAGCAGCGTGTCTGAGATGGGAATCAAAGCCCCTCGGGTCAGCCCTCACGCGCGCAACCCAACCAGAGAGACAACCAGCCCCAGGGACCTTCGTCTTACAGCTAAACGAGTTCATCCAACCAACATCCTGCGTCAGCTCGCTGGTCCACCCAATATCTCTCGCCAACAGAAATCCAGCACACTAAGCCGGCGAGCCAGTGCTCTCCTGAGCCGACGTGGGAGATACTTCACAAGCACGATCTGCAGCAACTGCCGAACGTGGAGCCTGTTGACTCGCAGAAGAACTTCTGAACGTGAAACGTGACATTCCCCGTGCTTACCTAGGGGCAGTCCCAGAGCGGCGCGGTTCACGGAGACCTGAGCATGTGCAAATTTCTTCAAAGCGCGAGAGGAGAGATGGGACCACGTGGCCATGTTGAAGAACATAGGAGTAAGGGCGTGCGCCTCGTTGTACTTCACGTTTTTATGCAACGGGACGGCCCCCCTTCTTACTCAGGGCACGCTGGATTGGGCTTGGTGTCCGCCCTGGCTGGGGCAGTCCGTTGCGTGACCCCGGTATCCATGGAGCCCTTGTCGTTGACTAAGGTGTCGAGGCATTTTCTGGTGCGGCGGATGGCGACAGCCTCGCGGGAAGGAGGGGCAACACTGGCTTCATGAGTGCAGATGTGTTTCTCAATCTGCCTGACTCCCTCGCCTGCAGGTCCCATCAGAAAGAAACTCATCGTAGCGTTGAGCCGCAAGCCGGCGGCAACAACTTCTCGCTCCGCGATGACTGCAGCTGTTTGAGCATGTGTTCTTGCAACAGCTCGGGCGCAGGTGCCGCGCCAGGAGCCGTGAAGTCATGAATGAAAGCGCCAGTGTCCTGCTGGTGCTCATGATCACTGGCCTTGGCGGATCACATGGGCACATCAGCTGGAGGCATCCATCCGAGTTCCTGCTCGCAGATCTGTTCCTGAACACTGTCAGCAAGCGGGGCGACGCCAATGTGAAAGACGTCCGCGGCATGCACAGTTCCAGATGTGCACTCCTAGATGGGGCGTATGAAGCCCGAGGCCCCACGGACACGCCAGAAACCATGGGCTTGGGACTCAGCGAACAGGGCGGGAAGGTGAGGGTCGGGAACCAGAGAGGAAGCCAGGGAGGAGGGGGCCAGATTCTGGATGGCATATTCCAAGGCAGGGCGCACAGGCAAGGAGGACATGGCGTTCTGGAAATGTTCCGCCTCGACGGGCATGTTGACTACAGCAAGTCGTATGATAGTGTAAAACGCCACCTTAAGATTAGGATGAGAAATGAAGCAAGAAACTCGATCCGCAAATTGAGCTTGCATCCTGGAGGTGATGGAATGTGTGACGAAGTCCGTACTTCGTCCTGGCACGCCGCCGCAGTGAGCATCCTGCAGTCATGAGGCCAACACTGTTGATCAAGCCGCGCAAGAAACTGTGATGTAAGTTACACGTGGTGTTGCCAAATAAAGTGTTTCTGCGACTGGCTGCCAAGACAGCCTGGGTGGCACCCTTGCTAACGTCAATGATTTCACCCTGCTTGGAAAGGAGGGCCCCCCTACCCCCCAGGCCAATATCGAGGAGGATGGGGTGTAAGATGCGCGCAATGGCTCCGGGGGCAGTCATAAGTACATCGTGGGGGGCCCCTCCAGGGCCAGCGGCAGAGCCCCCAGGGACAGACTGAATGAGCCTCCGAAGGTCCTGGAGAGAAGCGACATTGTTGATGTCTGCGGTGGTATCCTCAGCCAACGTCGCGCCCTTGCATAAGAAACCCCGTACCTTCTTGAGCTTGAGCATTGACTGTCAACGCGAACTCAATATCCCCGAAGTGACTCTGCAGGTAATTCGCAGACGCTTGGGCCGATTCGAGGACTTTGCCAGCAGGGTCTTTAACCAAAGGAAGCGCGGCCATCTTCGGTGTTCCCCCCCCCGGGCCAAAAGAGAGCGGGTCCGTTTCGGTTCAATTCGTGGACGATTTCTGTCAATAGCCATACGGATGCTTTCTCTATTCTGGTAAAGAGATCGGTATCATCTGGCTCGACTCGCGAGTGTTGCACCTGTGCCGTGTGCGCAGTAAAGCGAGCAAGGGAGAGCACACATTCGTGTGTCTGGATGCGTGCCCAAGCGCAGTCCTCAGCGGCGGTGAACCACACATGCCATGGGCCGAATAGGTCCGTATAGAGCTGCGATTCATCATCTCCATGTAGGGTTGAGGAGGCAAGATGGGCAAGGCCCCCATCGCGAATACGCTGTGCCGCCACTAAGAGTTCGTCAAGCTTGAAGCCCCGAGTGCGAACGAGGTACAACCTGTTCCGAACGTGCTTGCGAATTCTGATGAGTGGGAAGAGAGGGGCAAAAATCTAAGGACGTCTCACCCCAAACCTGTCTCTCCCGAATCACTTCGCCGCTTCCTTGTTGATGGAATCAGTACTCACATTGCACTGCTATGGTTCCAGCATGAAGCCGTCACAGGCAAACTGGAAGTCACGGATACATGGTTAGTCTGCCAATTTCTTTCGGTCGAGGTGAATTGATCCAGATTGGACCGCGGAGGCTTTCTGATTCCATTATTTGAGGCACGAGACAGGAAAGTGATCCTCGTGCTCACGCAGCACCTCCATGCCATGGACCACCGATGTGTAGCTAATGTATACAGCGAGTTCCCTGGCGAGCAGCACGTAGTCAATCCTAGTGGGACCTGGACCCTTGGAAGCGAAAGTGTTTCCGTCACCTACGGTGATCAAAGTGATGGCAGCGACCAACTTCTGACCGAGAGGAAAGTGATGCAAGAGCTCGCCACTGGCGTCTTGCTCTTCTCAGAACCCTTCCTGTCCAACCGAGGTCGAGATAACGGAGCCTAGGGAAGCATTGGCATCCATGAGCACGATGCCGAGAGGCCACTTGTCGGCCAGGGCCCAAACATCGTTCCAACATTGGATTGTCGCTTGCAAGGGCTGCCTGCGGCGAGGCGCATGAGACACACACATTGTCCAACTTAGTCCAGGAGCATTGCACCCCAGTGTGAGTATCCGAGGTCAGGTGAATAACATGAAGAAATGCTCCGCCAGAAAAACAGACGCCCGCATCTTTGATCTTGCCGTGCGGGACCATCAGATCCACCCAGAGTTCGGTCCCAAGGTTGTGATTTTCATGTCTTGAGATTGATATTGCCCGAGGTCCCCTTGAGCTGCTGCTGGTTCCTGCCTTCTTGGATCCCAACCAGGGCAAGGCCCATATCATGGAACTGCTCTCTGACAGCACTCGGCCTCTGAAAGCGTGTGTTACCTCGGATTCCCCCGCTGTGCTCTTCACGGGCCGATTGATGGTTGTAGGTTGCAATGTTGTGTTGTACGTGAACGTTGATCTCAGCAGTGGCCTGTTGCTTGTCCATCAACGCAGCTTTTTTCTGACGTGACATTAAAGTCGGGCATGCAGCCTTCCAGAGCAGCTGTGCCATCCCTCAGCGTTAAACTGGGGTACTCATATGCGTCAGGGCCTTGCAGCATGAGCCACTCCCACTGCTGGCTGCGATGCAAGCTTATTGCGCTGACAAGCTGGGGAGAGGGGGGTCGAGTGGAAACAAGCTTCTTGAGGACCCCGGCCTTGGCCGCGTAGTCCGCGAGGACATTCCACACGTGGCCCACATGGGCCTTGATGTGCCTGAAGTCCACTTGGACCTGAGCGCGCATGAACCTGAAAACAGTTTCCAGATATATGGCAAGATTTGTTACCACATCCGCCCCTTGGCGGCGCCTGGTGCGAGAAGAGAGTCAGTACATACAGTGACCCTACATGCCAGAAGAGCGAGCACACTAGCGCTAGGCACTTCGTCGTGGTGCTCGTAGCTCTAAGAGGCGCGATGCCCATGACATTAGTTCTGGCAACGTCCCCCCCCTGAGAACCCCCTGAAAAGGACTGACCCCTGTGATCATGCCACACAGCCAACACTGCCCATGCCCCCTTCCCTCCCCCCGGGCGAACAAGGAGCCGTGCGTGCACATATGGAGGTTGTGGAACGGCCAGTCCCGCATCGGGCAGGTGTCCAGGTCGAGCTTGGCTTCGGGCTCCAGTAAACCTGTGTCCTCGAGCTGCTGGCATGCGAGAAGCTCAAGGTCCTGGGGAGACGCCTCTCGCACCATCTCCTTGGCCGGGATAGCAGCAGGGAGCTCGCGCCGCGCCATGTTGCTGCTTGCGCTGCTCTGGCCTGATGAGGTGTGACCTGTGTGGGGTCCGAGGCCCCCAGCCCGTGGTGAGGACAACCGATTGCGTTTGGTGGGCCAGAAGCCCCGCCCTCTTGATGTCGGAGGAGGACCAGCATGCACGGCACGTGTACTCGGCTCCAGGATTCGGCTCTGTCGCCTCCTCGCCTGCTGTGCCTCCAGAGCTGCACGGCACTTCCCTCTGTCCTTTCATTTCGGTATTGGCAGTTGTGGATGGGGGGTGTGATGATCCCTTGTCGCTGCCCCTGCTGCTGTAAATATTGTGTCGGCTGCGCTGCACATCTGCTCGTGACGGCGAAGCCTCTGTCTCCGCGGATTCCCCGACGGGACTTGCTGGCATTCGTTGCCCACGCACGGAACGTGGCACAATACCTGGATGTGTATGATGATAAACAAAATTGCACTGCTCAAGACGACTATCTAGCGCGGCAATTGAAATGACTTCTGCGCTCGTAAAGAAAACGCGCCTCACAGTCAGGGGGAGGGGAGAGGGAGGTCCTAGTGCTCGATGTCCCGCATTATCTAGGTGATCCTCACTGGTTTCGTGGTCACTGGACTGCACGTGGCGCTCTCTTCCTGCCCACATGCCGATCCCAAACCGCCGAGTGCTGTGCCGCGGTCCCTGGGCCCCAGGGGCAGTGAGCCGCCGTGCACTGGCCCAGGCCTACGCCATGACTCATATACGGCAGGTGGCAGTCGTGGGGCGGGCGAGTGTCGCGACCAATACGAGGTCACCGAAATTGAAGAAAGGGACGCAATGACTCGGTCACTCCATGTCGAGATCTGTAGCGCGCCGTCTAGATTGGCAACGCCTTGAATTCGCTGGGGAGCATCGCTGACCTGCGATGCGGGATACTCCCGGAGCTTCCTTCCGACGACCTGGCGCCCGTCTTAAGGCGCAAGTCCTTCATGTCTTGCGTGATGCCAGTGCGGTGGGCACCCTCGTTCTGACTCTAGATGAGGAACTGCGTCGGTCCAGGCAGCAGCGGGTCTTCCACCTGAGACGATGTCAGGGGCTGCGCAGGTTGAAGCAAGCTCTTTGGAATGGGTTCCACCTGCTGGTCTGTAACCAAAGATCCCCCAAACTGAGTTGGCCCTGGTGTCCCTGGTACGGCTTTGTCCTCGGCTTCTTTCCTCTGTTGCTCGGTGTACTCGACCAGGGCTGGCGTAGGATTCATGACATTGTGGAGGTCTGCTTCTGCGTGCGAGGCTGTGTTTGGAAGCGTCACTGACGATCCAGGGCTCGTCGCTCTTCTCGTAGGGGGTGGCGTTGTAGGCGACCCGACCATAATGAGCGCACCCATCTGAACCAATGATGGCGCCTCCTGAGCTGGCGGAGGCGGCGGTGGCGGTGGACCTGGGTGCCAACCTTTCCCCGCTGTAGTAAACCCAAGGCCTGACCTGCACATGAGCCCGAACTCATAGTTGTAAGATTGCTCTGAAAGCTCATGAATTGTTGCTTCATCGCATCTTGCCTTGGCATCATCATGTGAATACCTGGGGCAATCGTACTTCGCTGCTGTGAGTTGTATTGCAGGCCTGGGATGACATTGGTTGCTGCACGGTGTGTCGTGTTTGCCGCTTCGACTTGTGGTTCCCAGCCTTTGCGTGTTGGCAACAGCTGCATGCTGTTGAGGAGGGAGATGAGGGGGCTGAGGTATATGGTGCTGGTGATAGGGGGCCACTTGGGAAACCATTCCCTCCCGACTCGACCGTCGTGTCTCCGGAACTGCTGACGGTAGGCCGAGTTGCCCTGCGTTCAGTATTCCTCCGCCTGTTGTTGCTTTAAGTACTGCTCTGTCGCACGGGCATCCTGGATGAGCCTCTCGTATTAGATCCCCTTCATTTGATTGTGTCTCGCAAGGTATGGTCAAGCTTGTGTTTCCGAAAACGCGCAGTTGCCAACTGTTCTCCCGATCGGCTCCAGAATTGGCAAGCAGTAGGCTAGCATCGATATCTCCTCTCTTACTAAGCAGTCTGATTTCTCCGCCGGGCGCGCCGCCACCCCCATGTGTTTCCACGGTGACCGGGCGCTCCTTGACGCGCTTCTTGCATTCTGGAATATGATCCATCGAGGCTGGAGGTTTCCACTTCTCACATTCGTGGTGACTCTCGGCTATCATCATGGATGCGACTTGAATATTCCCAATGCATTGAGCCACCGATTTGTCCGTAATCTGTCTGGAGGTGGATGGCGACCTCGCTTGATGACGTAGCTGATATGGCTTCCCACGGACAGAACCAATGCTACGGCTTGACATACTTTCCACATTGACACGCCCAGTTTGTTTGCCTCTGCGCCAACACAGTCAATCCTCTGGGGCTGGCGTGGTGAGTGTACAGAACCTCCCTGGCTTTCAGAATGCGAAGGATTACGTTTGAGAAAGTGCGCCGTGCTCTCTACCTGCGATGCCAGGCTGGCTCGGGAGCACGCTTCGTGGTGCCAAGATGCAGCCAGGACATTGGAAAAGGATACAGAGAGTGAGAAAAGGAGCGGCCCGCTGGAGCAACGCGAAGGGGTTGGCACGGTACTGGCTGTGTGACCACCTTGAGCCAAGATGGCTACGGCCTCCTCCTCCTCCTCCTCCACTCCTCGTAGTGTCTTTCGAAGTAGTTCTTCGTCGTCGCACCAGCAGACGTGGCGGCGGGGCGGGCTGAGCGCTTCGCTCGAGACCACTTTCACAACTCCCGATCACGAAGCTAAGAACTCCCAGCCGCTAAACTGGATGGAGTGTAGTTTTCGAAATGCTGATCTCGCCCCATTACTGTGCACATTCGTCTGCGAGCCGACCAAGAGCTACACAGGTGGAAGGTGGCACATGTTCACAGTGTGGCTCCCGTCCCAGCGCCGCGTGCATTCGACTGACACGTTTCCAACAGCTACGCGGATGGACGGCTGCCTGTTCTCAACATATGTGTCTCGCCCCACCGTCGCGCACAATTGTCTTCACATTTCCCAGCAGCTACACGGATGGAGAGCGGTTCCTTTTCAAATCGGGGCCTTTGTTTGAGGCCTCTTCGTATCGGAGACGCCTACGGCGAATCACAGCCGCCCCCTGCCTTTTAGGATACGCTTGTGGGACCAAACGTTGGGGAAAAGTTTGGCCACGCTATTGGACCATGCGTTCCCCCAGCCGTTGTGGAAGCCCCTCGGGAAAGGGAACACGTGGGGGAGGAAGAGGATGAGGAGAGGGAAGAAAAATGACGATGAGGAGAAGAATGGGGAGACCCCTTGGTAACCTCGTGCGTCATTAGTCTGACCTCCCGGAAGCTTCCTGGGGGCCTCTTTGAGGCCTCTTGGGGGCCTCCTTGGGCCTCTTGGGGGCCTTTTGGGGCTTATTTGGGGCCTCTGGCAGTCTTACAGCGTTCCTGGCACGTCTGACGCCGTCGGAAGCCGTCTTGGGAGCTTCTCTGGGCCTTCTTGGGACCCTCTTGGGGCTCTTCAGGGTCGTCTTCAAGGCCATCAGACCTCTTGGACCGTCTTGGGGCGTTTGGGGGGCCGTCTTAGGAGCATATTGGGCCGTTCTGGGGCCATCTTGGGACCGTCTTGGCGCTCTGGGGGCAATCTTGGGGCCTCTTCGACCGTCGGAAGGCTGTTTTGAAGCAAATGCACACAAATTTCAAACAAGCATTGGAAAATCAATGGTGTGGGACTCTTGGGGGCCTTCCTGAAGGACCTCTTAGAGGCCTCTTGGGCCGTCTTGGAGGCTTCTTGGGCGCTTCAGGGGCCGTCTTGGGCTCTCTTGGAGCCGTGTTGGACTGTCTTGGTGGTTTCTTGGACGAACTTGGAGGCATCTTGGACCCTCTTGGGCCGTCTGTGGGGCCGTCTTGGAAGCATCTTGGGCCGTCCTGGGGCCATCTGGGAGACCTCTTGGGCGCTCTGCGGCCGATCTTGGATGCCTCTCGGGCCGTCTCGGGCCGTCGGAAAGCCGTTTTGAAGCAAATGCCAAAATCCTTCGAAAACATACGGAACATCAGCGAGTCTCGTCGGGTTGTCCTGGGGGACCTCGTGGAGGCCTATTGCGCAGTCTTGGAGGCCTCTTGGGGGCCTCTTGGGCTGCCTTCGGGCCATCTTGAGTGCATGTTGGGCTGTCTTGGGTGCATATTGGAGCTATATTGGGCTCTCCGGGCCATCTTGGCCGTCTTGGAAGCATCTTCAAGGCCATCTTGGCCGTCTTGGAGGGGATTTGACCATTTGTTTCGGCGGATTGTGCGGCTGGAGCGGCCTTCTGGGTGGCCAGCACAACGGGCCGAAGCCACAGTGGAAAATTTTCAAAGGAACCCAAAACTATCAGACGTTCAGCACGCCGGGCACCCTTTTGATAAATCAGCAGGGGGCGGCAGATCGAAGACGATTACGGCGAATCGAAACCGCCCCCTGCCTTTTAGGATACGCCTATGTGGCCAAACGTTTAGGCCAAGTTTGGCCACGGAACACGTGGAGGGGGACGAGGAGGATTAGGAGAGGGAGGAAAATGGAGGATGAGGAGAAGGATGAGAAGACCTCTTGGGAGCTTATTGGGTCACTCGTGGGGCCTCCTGGGATCTTCCTGGGAGCTCTTGGAGGTCGCTTAGGGCCCTTGTGGGAAGCGGCGGACCGAAGACGCCTACGGCGAATCACCGCCGCCCCCTGCCTTTTTGGAAGTGCCCATGTGGTCGAACGTTGAGGCCGGACCTGCCAAGCTATCGGACCATGTGTTCCCCGAATCGGTCTGGAAAGCTTTCGGGAAACACGAGGGCATCTTGAAGGTCATCTTGGCCGTCGGGAGGCCATCTTGACACTTTCGGGCCTTCGTGGAGGACGTCTTGGAGGGCTCTTGGGCCGTCTTGGAGGCCATCTTGAGCGTCTTGGAGGCCTCTTGGGGCCGTCTTGGGCCTATTGGGCAATCTTTGGGGGGCACTTGGTCAGGCCGTCGGAAGGCAGAAAAAAGCAAATGCCACAATCATTTTAACAAGCTCATGGGATATCGATTGTTTTGGCCTTTTCGGGCCTTCCTGGAGGCCCTCTTGGAGGACTCTTGGGCCGTATTGGGCCAGCTTCGAGCCAACTTCGGCCATCTTGGTGGGTTCCTGGCCCGTCTGACGCCGTCGGGAGCCGTCTTAGGGGCATCTCTGAACCGACTTGGGGTCCTCTTGGGTCGCTTCGGGGCCGTCTTGGAGGCCATCTTGGGCGTCTTGGAGGTCTCTTGGGCCGTCTTGGGGGCCCTCTCGGGGCCGTCTTGGAGGCCTCTTCGGCCGTCATGTGGCCATCTTAGAAGCCTCTTGGGCGATCTTTGGGTGCTCTGGGGCCGTCTCGGGCCGTCGGAAGGCCGAAAAGAAGCAAATGTCAAAATCCGGAAAGATCCCTTCGGAAAATCCATGCTTTTGGCCTTGTCTGGCCTTCCTGGAGGCCCTCTTGGAGGCCTCTTGGGCCGTCTTGGGCCAGCTTCGAGCCAACTTCGGCCATCTGGGTGGGTTCCTGGCCCGTCTGCCGCCGTCGGGAGCCGTCTTGGGGGCCTTTCTGGGCCGTCTTGAAGGCCATCTTGGGGCCTCTTGGGGCGCTCTTGGGGCGCTTCGGGGCCGTCTTGGAGGCCATCTTGGGCGCCTTGGAGGCCATATTGGGCCGTCTTGAGCCGTCTTGGAGAGTTGTTTGTGGACGTTGAGGTCGTTTGCGCGCCTGGAGCTCCCTCCCGGGACCCCGGCGGGACGGGCCGAAGCGCCAGGGGGAGTGGTTGTGGAAAAAGGACCAAAACCAAACCGTAAGAAGTCCAGCACGCCAGGCACCCCTGCGATGAATCGACAGGGGGCGGCGGAGGATCGAAGACGCATACGGCGAATCACCGACGCCCCCTGCCTTTTTGGAAGCGCCTATGTGGCCGAACGTTGAGGCCAGACCTGCCAAGCTATTGGACCATGTGTTCCCCGAATCGGTTTGCAAAGCCTTCGGGGAACACGTGGGCAGTCTGGAGGCCATTTTGATCCTGTCGGGCCTTCTTGGAGAACGTCTTGGAGGGCTCTTGGGCCGTCTTGGAGGTCATCTTGAGCGTCTTGGAGACCTCTTGGGCCGTCTTGGGGGCCTCTTGAGGCCTTGTCTTGGGCCTCTTGGGCGATCTTTGGGGGCACTTGGGCCGTCTCGGCCCGTCGGAAGGCAGAAAAAAGCAAATGCCGCGATCCTTCAAAATCCCTTGGGAAATCAATGCGTGTGGCCTTTGCGGGCCTTCCTGGAGGCCCCCTTGGAGGCCTCTTGGGCCGTCTTGGGCCAGCTTCGAGCCAACTTCGGCCGTCTTAGTGGGCTCTTGGTCCGTCTGACGCCGTCGGAAGCCGTTTGGGGCGCCTCTATGGGCCGATTTGGGGCCCTCTTGGAATGCTCCAGGGCCGTCTCGGAGGCCATCTTGGGCGTCTTAAAGGCCTCCTCTGCCGTCTTGGGGGCCTCTTGGGACCGTCTTGAAACCCTTTTGGGCCGTTCTGGGGCCATCTTGGAGGCCTCTTGGGCGATCTTTCGGCGCTCTGTGGGTGCTTTTGGGCCGTCTCGGGCTGTCGGAAGGCAGAAAAGAAGCAAATATCAAAATCCGTTAAAAACCTTCGGAACATCAATGTGTTTTGCCTCTTCTGGCCTTCCTGGAGGCCCCCTTGGGGGCCTCTTGGGCCGTCTTGGGCCAGCTTCGAGCCAGCTTCGGCCAACTTGGTAGGTTCCTGGCACGTCTGACGCCGTCGGGAGCCGTCTTGGGGGCCTTTCTGGACCGACTTGGGGCTCTCTTGAGGCGCTTCGGGGCCGTCTTGGAGGCCATCTTGGGCGTCTTGGAGGCCATCTTGGGCGTGTTGGATGCCTCTTGGCCCATCTTGGAGGCACTCTTTGGCGCGTCTTTGGCCGTCATGGGGCCATCTTGGATGCCAGAATCCTTCAAAAACCTAAGGAAAATCATTGGTGTTTGCCCTTTCGGGCCTTCCTGGAGGAGCTCTTGGAGGCCTCTTGGGCCGTCTTGGAGGCCTCTGGGGGGCCTTTTGGGCCGTCGTAGACCATCTTGAGGCCGTCTTGGGCCGTCTTGGGTGCATATTGGAGCCATCTTAGACCTCTTTGAGGCCATCTTGGCTGTCGTGGAGGCATGCTTGAGGCCATCCTGGGCCATCTTGGCCGTCTTGGAGGCCATCTTGGGCCTTTGCGTTGGGGCCCTCTTGGGGCGCTTCGGGGTCGTCTTGGAGGCCATCTTGGGCGTCTTGGAGGCCATCTTGGGCGTGTTGGAGGCCTATTGGGCAGTCTTGGGGCCCTTTTGGGGCCGTCTTGGAGGCCACTTGGGCCGTCATGGGGCCATCTTGGGGGCCTCTTGGGCGATCTTGGTGGCCTCTTGGGCCGTCTTGAGCCGTCGGAATGCCGAGAAGAAGCAAATCCCAAACACCTAAGGAAAATCAATGATTTGGGCCTCTTCGGGCCCTCCTGAAGGACCTCTTGGAGGCCTCTTGGGCCGTCTTGGAGGCCTCTGGGGGGCCTCTTGGGCCGTCTTGGACTCTCTTGGGCCGTCTTGGAAGCCGTCTTGGACCATCTTAGGCGGACTTGGAGGCCGTATTGGACCATCTTAGAGGCCATCTTGGGCCAACGTGGCCATCTTGGAGGCCATCTTGAGCCGTCTTGGAGGATGTTTGTTCCGGATTGAGCTCCTTGAGATCCTTTCTGGGTGGCCAGCGGGGCGGGCCGAAGCCCCAGGGGGAGTTTTTTAGGGAAAAAGGGCCAAAACCAAGAGCCATACAATCTGGCACGCCTGGCACCCCTTTGATAAATCAAAAGGGGGCGGCGGATCTAGTGGCCTTCGGCACTTCCCGCCACCGTGCCAGTTTGTAGGTCAGAGGCCTCCTGGATGTCTGTGGGGATTTCTTGGGAGACCTCTCGGATGCCTCATGGAGTCGGCTTTGGGGGTGGTTTAGCAACGTCTTGGGGATGAGTTGGGCATCCCTGGACGCATCTGGGACAACTTATCGACCTGGTGTTGCTTCCATGTCGGCTTCCCTCATATATATATATATATACAGCCAATAAAGTACTGACACACTTGGGCAACAAGCGTACATGACAGAGAGGAGCAGGTGGCGGCTTTGCGAGAAGAGGAGGAGGAGGGCGTGAGGAGGAGGGGGGGGCCGTGATCAGGAGGAGGAGGAGGAGGGAGGCGGAGGGAGGAGGAGGAGGAGGAAGAGGAGTATGAGGACAAGTGTAAACACAAGTTTCATCAGCGATGTTGGAATGCACTCTCCCTCCAAGCTCCCTCTTCGCTGCCCCCTACAAGGATTCATTCCCACTGAGGGAAGTGCCCCGTTGGTCGACAACCGTGTGAAAATCCTGAAGCCTGCCGGAACACTATTCTCAGGGTTTCAAGACCACGAGTCACACTGACTGTTGCGTCTTGACGATCACGAACTCTGACACAACACTAGCCCTAAAACTTCAGCACTGCCAAACAAAAAAGGACTGCGGCCTGACAGTCCTGAATCGTTCCGAAGCGCAGCTGCTGGTACGTTAACAATGAGACTCAGCGAAACTCTTGCCAAGATTTAATTCGAATGCACGTGGCACTAAGGCGACAGCCAAAGCCCACAATGGACGTGGCACTAATTTGAACACCATCTGCCCTCAATCCGTAAAGCTCTTACAGTTGTGTAAAACGACTGTGCGCGGCGATAGCGCGAGAGGCACATGTTGAAAACCACCCGCTTCCAATCCGTGAAATGTTTGCAAATGTTTCAATCGAATGCGCGCGGCGCTTCGGCGAGAACCACATTTTGGAACCGAGCCGCCTTCAACCCATGAAACTCTTGCAAATGTTTAACGAGAATGTGCGCGGTGCTAAAGCGAAACGCATAGTTTGAAAATGAGCCGGTTTCAATACATGAAACTCTTGCATTTGTTGGAACGCATGTGCGCGGCGCTAAAGCGAGACCCACTGTTTGGAAACAGCCCGCCCTCAATCCATGAAGATCCTGCCATGTTTTCGAAGAATGTGCGCGGCGCTCAGGCGATAGCCACATTTGAAAACCACCCGCCCTCACTCTGTAAAACTCTTGCACACGGCGTCAAGGCGAGAGCCGCATTTTCGAAGCGACCCGCCCTCCATGATTGAAGCTGTTGCCAGCTTGAGGCTCTTACATGATAAGGAATTCTCAGGCGAAGCGCCTGGCCCGCCCTTCCGACTGGCCTCGGGGTGCGACAGGCAGAAGTAATCAGGAAAAGGAGGAGGAGGAGGAGGGAAGCAGGAGTCTTGAGGAGGAGGAGGAAGAGGAGGAGGAGGAGGAGGAGGAGCAGGGTCCGTAGCCATTTTGGCTCAAGTCCGTAGCGTTTCTCTGGCTCAGGACTTGACCTCACTGGCGAGGGGGATTTGCGGCCCCCACCGTCCACTCGCGCTGCCCTGTGCAGGCTCCCTTTTTGTGAGCTCCTGTTGGAGCACCTTTGCTGGTTCAAGCTTTCATAGGAGGTACCAGTCGCGGCGGCGGCGATGTCTGGTGTTGTCCCAAGAAGAAATGCGGTTTCAAGAGCAACTTCGCGTTCAAGAAGTATTGTTACATTTGCGGTGCTGAGCGTCCTCCTGTGCCCGCTACTCGCCCAGCCCCGCCCCCGCAAGGGGACTGGGCTCATGGGCCACCGCGGCAGAAGGACGCCAAGCCCAAGATTCCGCTGCTCGATTCCTCTCAGCTTTCCGTGTTCGTCAAGATGTCCGATGCGGACTTCGAGACCTCCAAGTCGCTCCTGGGCCCTTCGCAGCGGGCCAGGGTATTGGCCCAGAGGGCCTTGGCGGCGGGGGACCCCAAGGCGGTCGCCAAGCACGCCCAGATGGCTTACGACGAGGCCAAGCGGGAGGCATTGCAAGTGCAGCAGAAGGTCGACAAGCTCGAGAGTCACGTGCAGGAAAAGTTTTTGGAGCTCGTGGCGTTCAAGGCCAAGCTCGAGCAGGTCCAGGCGCACGAGCTCGCGTGTGCGGCCAAGGCCACTGCGGCCTGGGCTGCTGCCAGCAGCGGTCCTGTGCGGATTCGGCCTCCTGGCGGCGATCGCGCAGAAGCTCAGCCCGATGATCCTGCATTCGCTTTGTTGCTGCAGCTCGAGGCCTTGGACAAGAGTCCTGCGTGCTCGCTTCGTTCTCTTCTTGCCACTCGCGATGGCATGCTTCGCCCCTCGGGCGATGGCAGTGAGGAGGCCGACAGTGACAGTGACGACGGCAAGCGCGACGCTCCTGCATCTGAGCCGCAGTCCCTTGACGCTGCTGCCGCCGCCACAGCCGTCTTTGGAGGAGACGCGCTCGGTGCAGCAGGGTCGCCCTTCGCGCCAGGCGCTGTGCCTGCCGCCCTTGCGCCGTCTGGAGGGGGGGCGGCGACGGGGGGCGTCGGGAAAAGCGACTCGGCACAAGGAGCGGTTGGCAGCCAGCGTGCTTCAGCTCATTTCTCGTCCTTTTTGCAGCGTCTCACCACCGATGAAGGATGGGATAAGTTCTTGCAGTCCAAGGGCTTGTCTCGCAAGCAGTGTGACAATATCGTCGGTGGGCTCAATGATGCTGCGCAGAAGAAGTTTAAGTGCACTCCGTTCGACGACCCGATCGGTACCCCTGCCGCTGCGGCAGATCGGCCTTCTGTTTAGCAGGAAGGCGCAGAAGGTTTGGTCGATCATCACCGCCAACGTTGGTGGGCAAGTCGGCCTCGACGCGCACCTGTCGGAGTCCATCTACAGTGATGTTCTTTTGATGCAGGAGTCCCGCATGCTGCCCGCTGCCTCGCAGGCTCTTGAGTCCAAGATGCGTGCTGCGGGGTGGTCGGCTTCAGCTACGGCTGCGCTTCCCACAGCTGGCAATCCGTCTGGAGGGCTGGTTACGGCTTCAGTTGCTCGTGTGGGGATTGCTCCGCTCGAGAATTTCGACAGTCAGATTGTGGCTGCTCGTGCAGCGGCTTTGCATGTGGGTGGTATGTTGCGTGGCGGCTTCCCCATTGTCAACTTGTACCTAGTGCACTCCGTGGGCATTGACGAGCAGAACTGGGCGATTCTGTCGCGTGTGGGAGCTCGGCTCAAGGCTGCAGGCATGCCCTTCATTGTCGGTGGTGATTGGAATTGCACTCCAAGTGATTTGGTCAAGACGTCTTGGGTTGACGCTCTCGACGCAATCATCGTTGCGCCCACTGAGGGTACGTGCAGGCCCGCCATGCGCTGCATCGACTACTTCGTGGTTTCGCGCCAGATTGCAGGTCAGGCCAGGGCCGAAGTTGTTCAGAACGTCCCCATCTCTCCCCACCTCCCTGTTCGGCTCGTCTCACCGTCAGTCGAGCCCCTGTGTAGCGTTCGTTTCGTGCAGGTCTCTAAGAGGTTCCCCGCTGAGTTGCCCATTGGGTGTCTTGGGCCCCCTCCCGAGGTCGACCCCTGGGACCACGTCGGGGAGCTCTGTTCGGACCCTGATCTCCTGATCCAGGATAAGTGGGACGCGTTTCTCAGGGCTGCTGAAGGTCAGCGGCTGCATTTGTTTCAGATTTCTGGGGGCCAGTGCGACGAGTATGTTGGGAGGGGCAGGCCGCTCCAGGTTAAGTGGAAAACTCCGCCTGCCCCCAACCCCCCAGGTTTCCTAAGTTGTCCCCATCTCGCCTGTTGGTGGCGTAAGGTTCAGAATGCGCTGGCCGATCTCAGTAGGTCGCCTGCTGGCGCCCATAGGTCGCAGCTCGTCGCAGCTGCTGGGCGTCTTTCTCGCTTTCACCGTCTACCAGAGACGGCTGAGGTCGCCGCTCGGACGGCGATGCTGAGGCAGGTTTTATTCCTCCCGGTGGAGTCGGCGCGGTGCCTCGCCGACCTCGCGAGCCGCGAGGCGACGAGGCTCCAGCAGGCCTGCGCTCAGGCCAAGGAACGTGCATGGGGGAATTGGGTTGACAAGCATTCGTCTGGGGGCATGTCAGCTTTGTACAAGTTTTCGGCCCTACCCACTCCCTTTCAGCATGCCTCCCTCTGTCATGGCACCCTTCGACCCTGCACGTCGCTCGAGTCGATAGAAGCTCTCGCAGAAGAGCGGAAGCGTTGGTGGCAAGTCGGAGTTGAGCACCAGCCCCTCACTTGACCTGAGCTCGGGGACCCCCCTCCGCGGCCCACTGTGGCCGAGCTCGTGCGAGCTCTCAAGTCTTTCAAGCCCTCGACGGGCACGGGGTTTGATCAGATCCCCCCTCGCTCTCTTCTGCTGTTGCCGCCTGTTGCTCTCGAGGCTCTGCGTGATATTGTGCACCACATTGAGCATAAGCGAGAGTGGCCCAGCATGTGGAATCGCATCGTGTTCATTATCAAGAGGACGGGTGGCGTCAGGCCGTTGGAGCTTTTGCGCGTGTTGGCCAGGGTCCAGTGTCGCCTGAGACGTCCTCTCATCAGAAAGTGGCAGGCCGCCAACTTCAGGGCTTTCTTTTGGAGCACCCATGGTAAGGCTTCCGAAAAATGCGTTTGGATCCAGGCGGCCTGGTCGGAGCATTCCACCTACAAGGATCGTGCGTGTGCCACCCTTTTGCTCGATTTAAAGAAGGCGTTCGAGTTGGTTCAGCATCATCATTTGTTGGCCGCTGCGGCGGCCACTGGCGTTCCTTTGTGGTAATTGTATCTCTTGGTTCAAATCTACCGCGCTCCGCGCATTCTCGATGTTGGGGGTGCTGTTGGGTCTTTGCTTTGTGTTGAGCAAACGATTGTGCCAGGATGTACTTTTGCCACTTGTATGCTGCAGTTGATTCTCTGAGGCCCTTTGGACGCCGTGCAGGCCGCCTGCCCTGCTGTGCAGCTGTCCGTCAACGTTGACGATTTTGGCCTCATGCGCTGGGGCGCCGAGTCCCGCGTTGTCGGTGACATCACCGCCGCAGGCCAGCACCTGCTGCAGCAGCTGCGCCAGGTCGACTTAAAGTTCGCTCTCGACAAGTCTCGCGTTTTGAGCAATTTCCCTACGGTTCGCGCTTCCATTGCAGCCAAGTTGAAGAGCCGTCGACCCCTGCCCGTCAGGTCTGAGCGCAATCTCGGCGTGGGCTACGGCTCGGGCAAGGTTGCTAGTCGAGGCACGGTTCGTGAGCGTGTCGCTTGTATGAGGCCTAGGTTGGTCCGAATGGGTTTCCTCAAGGGCACCAAGCCTCGTCGCCGCGTGCTCGGGCGCATGGCTCGAGCTGCTCTCGAGTCTTCGGTCCTTTTCGGAGCGCCCGTTATGGGTACCAATGGGCAGGAGTTGGAGGTTCTTCGAGGCGCGGCTGGCAAGCTGCAGGACCACCGTCAGGATGGCAAGTCTCGGACCTTGAGCCTTCTTCTCTCCCCTGTTCCCCGATTGGGCCCCATCTTTAGAGCCACTTGGTTGCCCGTTAAGTTCTACCCCCCATGCGCTCTGGCATCGTTGGTTGCCCCATGAGGCTCTGGATTTCGGGCTCCGTGAGGCCCACAGGCACCTTTCTAGGCTGGAGCACCCGTGGTCCTCCATTAGGGGCCCCTTTTGCGCCCTGTGGGCCTCGCTCAGGCGTGTGGGCATCGTTGCCACTTCGTCCACGTCCTGGATCTGGCCTGATGGGGCCGACGTCAACCCGATGAGCTACTGCCCCGTCACTGTTCAGGAGCTCGTGTTTCGCGCTGTGGAGGCGTGGCAGTATTGTAAGGTCGCGGAGCATCTCGAGGTTGAGGACTTCGCCAACGGGCTGATCTTGGGACCCCTGAAGGCCCTCCTTGGCAGCAAGAGTAAGTTGTCGGCCCAGCAGCAGGGCCACCTCCGCAGCACGGCCATCGGTTGGCAGTGGCCACAGAAGAGGCAGTGGGCCGCGGGTTACGACACGACTCCCTCATGTCTGCTCTGCCCCACGCAGGAGGGGGCCCTGCTGCATAGGCACTGCTCTTGCTCTCGCTTAGACAGTCTCGAGGGCAAGCCCAGCTTTTCAGCTGCAGCAGAGGCTGCTGCCACTACTTCAGTGCTGGCGTCGCTCTTCGCCGAGCGCTGTCTTGTGCCATTCCCTTCTCTGAGCCGCCGTCCTCCTGGGTCTCCGATTTGTTGGGGGCTTGGAGGGCCCTCGGAGTTCACGGGAGATATTTACACTGACGGATCTGTGTTCGAGGCTCAGTATCCCAGTCTGGCCAGTGCGGGCTGGGGGTGCGTTGCATTGCATCAGGACCGTCAGGAAATTGTCTCGTTTTGTTCAGGACCGCTCTTGGACCCACTGCAGTGCATCAATGCTGCCGAGCTCGTTGCTGTCATCAATGTTCTGCGCTTCGCGACTCCGCCTGTGCGTATTTATACGGATCCTGCTTTTGTGGCTGACGGTTTCCATGTGCGTGGCCCAGAGGCTACCCGTGCCTGTGTCTCTGCGCACGCTCATCTCTGGAAGGAGTTCTGGAGGCTGGTGGATGACTGAGGCGGGGGGATTGAGATCAGCAAAATAAAGGGTCATGCGACCCAGGTTGACGTGCAGACAGGGCGCGGCACCTCTGCGCGTCACCGATACGGCAGTGCCAAGGCAGACGAGGCTGCCAAGAGCGCTGCTTCCTTTGCCAGGGTCCCAGAGGCGGCCGTCGCACAGCTTCAGGCCCGTTGCAAAGTCTTGCATGTCTGGGGCTCCTGGATTGCGCTTCTTTCAGAAGGGCTCGAGGACTGCGGGCACCCCAAGAAGCATGCTCGTGGTTTGCCCCCAGTGCCCCGCTTGGTTCTCGTCAAGGATCCCGTGGCCACCGATCTGGTCAGTCGTGTCCTTGCCGCGCAGGCGAGCTGCTCGGGTAAGGTGCATGCCCTTGCTAAGTTCCAGCTTTCAGGTGGACCACTTGTGGTCGGCTGTACGCGTTGCGCGTGCTTTGCAGTGACGAGGCTTTCTGGTTTAGCGAGCCCGTGCCCACCCGAGGTCACTGGCCACGCTCGCAAGACGTTGAAGAGGCTTGCGAAAGGCGAATTCCGACTCAGTGGCAAAGTCTATCGAGTTCAATCCTTGATCAGGCTCCACTGTCCTGGCGGCCACGGCGGGTGTCTAGGTTTTCTACGCCGGTGGGCCTTCGCCTGGTCGAGGGAGCCGCGTCCGCCCAGTGGGGCCGAAGGCGGTTGCAAGGTGCGCCTTCGGCCCTGCTTTCACTGCTGGTGGTGGACAGACTCTGCCCGCCCCCAGGTTGTGCCGAGGAGGAGGAGCAGGAGGAGGAGGAGGAGGAGGAGGAGGAGGAGGAGGAGGAGGAGGAGGAGGAAGGGAGGAGGAGGAGGAGGAGGAGGAGGAGAGGAGGAGGAGGAGGAGGAGGAGGAGGAGGAGGAGGAGGAGGAGGAAGAGGAGGAGGAGGAAGAGGAGGAGGAGGAGGAGGAGGAGGAGGAGGAGGAGAGGAGGAGGAGGGAGAGAGGACGAGGAGGAGGAGGAGGAGGAGGAGGAGACGAGGAGGAGGAGGAGGAGAGGAGCCCTCGTGGAAGCTCCGGGGGCCCAGGCGAGTGGTCGGGCGACGACACGGACTCGGACCCCGAGGCCCGCACGGCGAGGGCGGCCCCCGCGCCGCCGCCGGCCGACGTCGTGGAGAGGCTGCGCTGCTACGGCTTCCTCGCCCGGAGCGCGGGCGCGTGGACGGAGCAGGCCGTCCCGGTGGTTCGCCTGCGGGTCCTCCTCCTCCTCCTCCTCCTCCCCCTCCTCCTCCCTCCTCCCTCCTCCCCTCCTCCTCCTCCTCCTCCTCCTCCTCCTCCTCCTCCTTCTCCTCCTCCTCCTCCTCCTCCTCCTCCTCCTCCATCCGCCTCCTCCTCCTCCCCTCCTCCTCCTCCTCCTCCTCCTCCTCCTCCTCCTCCTCCTCCTCCTCCTCCTCCTCCTCCTCCTCCTCCTCCTCCTCCTCCTCCTCCTCCTCCTCCTCCTCCTCCTCCTCCTACCCCCTGGGACCTGCCCCCCTCGTGCGGGCCTCGCCACGTCTTCATTCTTGGGTCGCCGTCTCGTCCGGGCAGACCTACCTTTCCTGCGGTTCGCCTGCAGGCTCCATGCATCGGGGGCGGCCAAAGGGGGGGGGATGAGGGCAGACACATGGCCGTGGCCGTGGTGCGCCCCCAGGTTCTTTGCAGCACGCCCCAGCTGGCCACCCCGCTCCCCCGCGCACACGCCTCTGGCCGTGGCCTGCGGGCCCCCCCCCCGCTGGACGCCCTCCTCTTGGACGCTCCCGCGTGGAGATCCTGAGACTGTGCGGGGACCTCCGAAGACCTGCGCGGACCTCTCAGAGACCTCGGGGGGCCTCCCAGGGTGGCGGGGGCGTTAGTGGGAGAAACACATCTTGTCCGTATCCGGGGCCTCGCGGGCTGGGCCCCTGGGCCGCGACCCCGCGGACACGGGGCGTTCTGTTCGCGGATGCCCCGCGCGGAGCGAATCCGTGCGACCGCGCATCCGTGGGATCGCGCCCCGGAGTCCAGACCGCGAGGGTGTGGATGTGGACACGTTCGCTGCTCTTGAGGCATCGTCGCGGAGGGGGGGGGGTCGTGGGGGCGGTGGGGGGGGCTGATTGGCGGTTGCGCCCGAGGTCAGGGTTCACACCGAGGTGGACGGCCACACGTGCTACATTCGGCGGCGAGCGAGGGGGGGAAGTGAGAAGGAGAAGGCCTTCTCAGAAGGCTCGACAGTCCACTGGCCTCCTGCGAAGTTTCTAGGCCTCTCCCGACGACGC
>CAUYUJ010017260.1:319320-401820 GCA_963575745.1 Prorocentrum cordatum | reverse complement strand
TGGCGCGCCGCGGAATCAGGGGGACGCTGCATTCAGCTCGTCCTCTTCTTCTGAGCACCTCGAGGAAGACAAGACCAGCGCCTGGATTGATCTGCTCAGCGATGAATGGAGCATCGTGGACGCCACCGACACGTTCAAGATGTGCATGGGGCTCGCGGGGGACGAGCTCGAGCTCCTCCCGCTATTGAGGAGCGACCAGCGTGAGAGGCTCATCGATTTTGCTCAGGCGGCCCACTTTGATTCATGGGCTTACGCCACACCGCCGACCCCTTGGGATATCTGGGAGGGCCTTGGGCGGGGGGGGGTCGTGCAGCATTAACAACCTGTCTCTCTCTATCTCGCGCGGGGCCTTTATTTTGTGCACTGCCCCCCCACGTCGCCGCGCCAGGTTGCCGCCGCTTGCTCCGGCCTCGCATCAGGTCCACCCTCAGCAACTTTGTACGTTTGTATGTACTAATGATCGTATATGTATATTTACATAAACATATGTGTGTATATACAGAACATGCAATCGTATAGTGTACACACACGCGTACATAACATGGGCAGGCATGCGTGCACAGAGGTGGCACTGCGCGGTGCCATTCGACAGCGTGTCTTTGGGCTCAAGAATTGGCCCGTGGTGTGTTCATTCGGCGCCAGCGACAGCGGATGATGATGAGGCGCCAGCGACAGCGGTCACGAGCAGATCTCAATTAGTTTTTGCGTGTGCCGGGCATGTACAGATATAAGCCAGATGATACAGGGGCGTCCCCCCGCAACGCAAGTATAGGTGTATATATATGTATGTGTATATATATATATATGTATATCTATCTATCTATACATATACAGATAGGTATACAGATGTGTGCATTTGTATACGCATATATATATATATATACACATACGTAGGGGGCGTCCCCCTCACCTGCTGGCTCGTGGGTGTCTTCCCCGAAGATACTGTGCAACGTCTTTGAAGCACAGGTACGGATCGGACGTCGCGGACGCATTGCGGCGAGGCTCACGCGCGCACGGAATCAACAACGGCGCGTTGAGTTGCTGCGACGCAAGCATGGGGAAAGGAGGAGGCATGAGGTGGTTCAGAAAAGGAGGAGCGATTAGTGATGCAGATTCTGTTTCTTTGAGCCGCAACCTAGTAGGAGGACCCCGACGAAAGCCCTGCGAAGAGGATCTCGCAGCGCGCGGACGTCCCACCGCGCAGGGTGGAGGTTTTGAAGCCAATTCTTTGTCCTCCGGACCAGCGGTGGTGCTCTTGGAGGGTTTCATCGTCGGAGGCGCGTTGGAGGCTTTGGACAGATTGAGACCAGGTCCAAAAAAGTCCAAACCCAATTGTCGTGTGAGGATAATCGCGCTTTGCGGTCTGGTGGTGAGTGTGCATTCTTTACGCGGTCGTGGTAGGGGCTTGAAGACGGTCACGCTCGTGCGGCGCAAGATCCTTTGGCAGCCAGGGCTTCTTCCGACAAGACCGTTCATGCGAGTTTCGTTGGGATGCTCGGGTGTCACTGTGACATGAAGTTTCGATGCCAGCGGCCATTCCGCAATCTATCCAAAGTTGCTCCACGAGAATCGTGTCTTGCGGTCTGGGTTGGCAATGTGTTTTGCATGCGGCTGTTCGAAGGGCGCGAGGAAGGGCGCGTTTCGCGCGGCGGCTGCTCCTTTGGCAACGAGGCCCCCTTTCCCGCGCCTCAGTAAAACCATGTGCTTCTTGCAGCGTGTTCCAGTGTTGCTGCGGCTTCAAATGCCGATGGCAGGGTCGCCCCCGCAGTCCACTCCAAGGTCGCGCCAGGATAATCGCGCCTCGCGGCCTGCGTTGGGGAGCGATCTCCTTGCATGGGTCATGGGGGGGAGCCGATGGCGACGGCAAAACGGATGAGTGAGGGGTCTTGTAGCGCGTCAGTGGTGGCAGGCGTTCGGCCAGTGGCTGGTGGCTGTTGCCACTCCACGAGCAGACTTCCATTTTCTCGCGTGCGCAGCGTCACTGTTGCACATCTAGGTGATACATGGGGCGCCCCCCACATCGCAGGAATACGCATGGGCGCCCCCCTCGTACGCTTCCTGATTGTAGCCTCGTCGAACATATAGTGCAACGTCTTGCTGCGCAGGTCAGCATCGCACTTCGCCGATGGACGGCGGCGAGGCCCACGCGTGTACGGAATTATGTGCTGGCTCGTTAAGATCCACGCGCGGTTTTTTCCCGCCAACGCGAGCGCCTCCTGGAAGGCTGTATCTCTGGGGGCCCGTGGGAAAGTGCGGACAGGGTGAGGATCAATCCCAGAAGAAGTCCACGCCCCAACGGCCGTTCAGGATTGTTCCAGCGTTGTTGTGGCTTCAAATACCGATGGCAGGGTCGTCTCCGCAGCCCACTCGAAGTCTGCGCCAGGATAGTCGCGCCTCGCGGCCTGCGTTGGAGAGCGATCTTCTTCCGCGGGCCCTGGGGGGGGGGGGGGGGGGGGGGGGGCGGGGATCTCGCAGCGCGCGGGGGTCTCAGCGATCGGCGGTGGACTCTGCGACGCCCCCCCCCCCCCCCCCTATATATATATATATATATATATATATATATATATAATGTTTTTTATTGTCTACTGCGCGACGGGCGTCGAGGTGTCGCGATGCCATGGCCGACGCAGGTCCTTCTTCAGAACTCCCCAATGCCGAAACCGTTGTGGATCCACTGCGCAGCACATGAGGAGCGCCTTTTTTCGGCCCCCGCGGGAGTAGCGACGCATGGGTGATGAGGCGGCGCTGGGCCCCGCGTCGGCGTCGGCTTCGGCAGCCGTTGCCGGTGTGCAAGCGCTCCCGCCGCATGCTGCCGTCGCCGATGATGATGAGACCTGGGGCTCGTGGACGTCGTCTGCAGCGGATGGGAATGCTCGCGCGGCGCAGCCACAGACAGCGACGCCACGGCCGCACTCGGAGCCACAGCTAGCGCTCGCGCAGCAGCAGACACCCCAACCAACGCCAGTGGCTCCGCAGCGACAGCCGATACGAGTAAAGAGAGCGCCTTGCCACAGGGCACCATCGCTGCAGCCATCGCCTCGGAGGCCAGAAGCACCTCGACCAGAGAAAGCGCGCCCGCACGATCAGCGGCAGCCGAAGCCCCCGCTGCACGCGCCACCACCAGAACTACAATCAGCGCGGCTGAGTGTGAAGTTGCAGCCATTCCCGCAGAATGCGCCACTACAACCACAGTTAGGGCAGCCGCGCGGCGAGCTGCACTGGGCAGTTCCGCAGTTTCCGCCAGCGCCCCCAGCGCCGACACCCCCAGTGCTGGCGCGGCCAACGTCAACTTGGGTTCTGCCAAATGCGCAGCGTGGCGGGCGAGCAGAGGCGCTGCCACCAGCGCCTGTGCCAGCACCGCCCGCGCCGCCGCCAGTTGACCTCAAGGCCCAGGGTTTACCAAGGGCCTCAAAGACTCCGAGTCCTCCGGAAAGGAAGCGCCCAACAAAAACTGCAGCCTCAGCTTCAGTTGCCGCGGATGTGGCAGCAGCAGCAGATGCAGTGGCGGCGGCGGCCTCCGCAGATGCAGCGATCCCAGCAGATGCAGCAACAACGGGCTCAGCAACGGGTGCAACAACGGCAGTGGTGACAAAAGCGCGGGCGTCCAGCGAATCTGCGGCGTGGCACAGTGCCTACGCGCAGGGCCCCCAGGACGGCGTCAGTTTTGGATTCGAGAGCGGGGAGAAGCGTGGCGCCCTCGCTGGTGCGATGAAGGAGACTAGGGTTTATGAACTCATTCGTTTTCTGTTTTACCATGTGTCTTTTCTTGCGTTGTGTTAGGTGTTGTCTCCTGTCCTTTTCCTTCTTTATCTCTCTCTCTCTCTCTCTCTCTCTCTCTCTCTCTCTCTCTCTCTCTCTCTCTCTCTCTCTCTCTCTCTCTCTCTCTCTCTCTTTATTATTCTGGTTACTTGTCAGATCAGACTCTGAGCGAACTCTGAATGAACTGCAGCCCAGCGAGGAACGGCAGAAGTGGACGAGCTGGCACGGTGTAGCTCCAGGTGCGCCGCCTGGAGGGTTCGAGGCCATGACGACCCAGATCGCCCAGGAGATCGGCTCGTTCCCGACGGCGGAGACGGGCATCTCTGTGAAAAGGGTTGGGGAACGCATCAATGAGGAAAGAACGGAAGGATGGCAAAAGAAAGTGAGGAGAAGGGCCAACAAGGAGGGAAGAAGGAAGGACGACGCAAGGAGGACGGGAAATACGGAGGAAGGATCGGACAGAAGAAAAGAAGGAAGGATACATGACACAGGGAAGTGTCCCACGGGGGAAGAAGGCACCTAAGAGAATGCAAAAGGGACTTGATGCAAAACAGGGGGATTTCGGAATAGTGAAGAATGTCCAGTATTGGATTCTGCGGTTCATCCTGCACGTTGCCCACTGCATCCTGCCATTCGAAGCGGTCAGAGAGGGCCCCAAGATAATCGCCAGCAACCTGTCCAAGATGAGGAGCGCCGCCGCGGCTTCAACTTCTAGCGTTGCGAGCGGCCCCGAGCGCCAGGAGGAGCCGGATGCGACGGCAAAACGGATTACTGAGGGGTTCTTGTAGTGCGTCAGTGGTGGCAGGCGTTCGGCCAGCGGCTTGTGGCGGTTGCCATTTCATGAGCAGACTTCCAGTTTTTTGTTGCGCGTGCAGCGTCACTTGTGCACATCCCGATGATGCAGGGGCGTCCCCCCCATCGAAGTAATGCGCGCGGGCGCCCCCCTCGCGTGCTTCCTTATGGTATCCTTGTTGAACATATACTGCAACGTCTTGCTGCACGGGTTAACGGCGCACTTCGCCGATGCACGGCGGCGAGGCCCACGCGCGCGCGGAATCATGCGCTGGCTAGTTGAGCTGCCGCGACGCACGCACGGGGAACGGACGAGGGACGAGGGGGGTTTAGAGAAGGAGAGGGAATCGCAATGCGATCGCTTTCTCTTCCAAGTCGCCACATTGCAGGAGGCGCCGACAAGAGCCATGCGAGGGTGAACTCGCAGCGTGCGGATGTCTCATCGTGCGTCGGTGAAGGTTGCGAAGGCCGTAAAAAAACCACGCGCGGTTTTTTTCCCCGGCCCAGCGGGCGCGTGTCCTGGTGGGCTTCCTTACGGAGGCGCGTTGGAGCCTTTGGACCGGGTGGGCACCAAGCAAAACAAATATTTACATCCAACGGCCGCGCCAGGATAATCGCACCTTTCAGTCTGGGTTAGTAAGTGTGCTTTCTCCATGCGGTCGGCGCTAGGAGCGCGAGGATGGTCGCGTTCCGTCGTGCGGCGGCAGAATCCGCGTTCGCAGCGGGCAGCGCGACGCATCGAGAGTGGGACGCGCGCGCGCCAAAGAGGACGCAGGAGGAGGCAGGGAGGGAGGAGGGCGAGGGAGAGGTCAACGACGACTCGCAGCTCTCTCGTGAGCGGCCGAATTGGCTCGAGTACTTTCCGCGCGCTCAGCGCGCATGTCAGGGTTGCGCTCGAAACCATTTGCATCGATGCCCGATAGCCTCCGCGACCGATCCCGCTCGCCACCAGTGGAGAAAGGCGCAGGCAAGGACAACTTGCAAGCAGAGAACGCCGCAGGCAAGGGGAAAGACAAGAACAAGAGCACGGGCGATGGTTTTGAGGAATGCTTGCAGTCAGCGCTGGAGGCCACGTTCACAGCATGCAGCCGCTCAAATTTTGAGATGGCGCAGGCAATCAAGGGCATGGGCGAAGCCTCGAGGCAGAACCGCGAGCTGGAAAAAGCCGTATTGGACTTAACATGTCGGGTGGGGTACCTTGAGATGGTTGTGAAGGCTTGTTTTTCCGATCAAATTAAACAGAAGGTTTTGAACTGCCCGCGTTCCAAGCGGGCGCGCACGAAAGAGGACTGCGCAACGTGGTGGCGCCAGAACCTGGAGGACACCCAATGGGGCCCAAGGTACTGGAGCTAGTACGTCAAGCGCTGGATGTACATCGCGGAGAACAACGACGAGTTCGTATACATCCGCGACTTACAGTACAACGATCGATTCCACGGCTGGACCCCAAGTACAACTTGGGCGACCTGTACGACGAGCTTCGTCGGGATCGATGGCCGCGGGATTTGGGGCCACAGGTTCTACATGACAGGCACTTCGTAGTTTTGTTGGCCGCAAGGCCATGCACGATTGGCTTGAACTTTATCTTTATACAAGGTCGCCTCGAGCAGCGAATACCAATATAACCCAGCTATACATGAATATATATATATATATATATATATATATATATGTAGAGGTATAGGTAGTGATACATAGGTGTATCTATATATATATGTCTGCCTACATATGTATATATATGAATATATATACATATGGTAGCCCCCCCCCCCCCCCCCCACATGATCATACATATTTCTTTTTTTGCTACTCCTCTTCCTCGCGCGCCCTGGGGGGGGAGGGCCTGGGGCTTCCTGGGGTTTCCTGAGGCCTCCTGGCCTTCCCGAGTCTTCCGAAACGCTTCCTGGGGCTTCCCGAAGCCTCCTGGGGCTGCCGAAACACTGCCCTGGTGAAAAACGCTGTGTTTTCCTGATATTCCTGACCTTCCCAGGGATTACCCCTGAGAAAACGCTGTGTTTTCCTGATATTCCTGATATTCCTGACATTTCCAGAGACTACCCAGGCGCCGAGGCCTCCTGGGGCTGCCGAAACATTGCCCTGGTGAAAAACGTTGTGTTTTCCTGATATTCCTGACCTTCCCAGGGATTACCCCTGAGAAAACGCTGTGTTTTCCTGATATTCCTGATATTCCTGACATTTCCAGAGACTACCCAGGCGCCGAGGCCTCCTGGGGCTGCCGAAACATTGCCCTGGTGAAAAACGCTGTGTTTTCCTGATATTCCTGACCTTCCCAGGGATTACCCCTGAGAAAACGCTGTGTTTTCCTGATATTCCTGATATTCCTGACATTTCCAGAGACTACCGTGAGCCTGCAGGGTAGTCTCTAGAAATGTCAGGAATATCAGGAATATCAGGAACACACAGCGTTTTCTCAGGGGTAATCCCTGGGAAGGTCAGGAATATCAGGAAAACACAGCGTTTTCCACCAGGGCAATGTTTCGGCAGCCCCAGGAGGCCTCGGCGCCTGGGTAGTCTCTGGAAATGTCAGGAATATCAGGATATCCGGAAACGCAGCGTTTTCTCAGGGGTAATCCCTGGGAAGGTCAGGAATATCAGGAAAACACAGCGTTTTTCACCAGGGCCATCTCTGGGAAGATCTTGGAAATCTGGAAAATCTGGTAAACGGTATTTTTTCAAGAGCAGGAGGATGATAATCAAATCGTGTAGCTTCAACAGGGCAGCGTTGGCCGTCGGCTGCCCCCCGTCAGTTGTGAACGCAGCTCCCCAATCAGTTCTGCGAGCAGCCTCCTGCTACGAAACATTACTCGCAAAACTAGCTGTGAACGCCGCTCCACACCTAGTTTTGTGAGTGATGTCTTCCTCCTCACCCTCGTCATGCTCCTCGCCCTCCTCTTCTTCCTCCTCCTACTCCTCCTGCTCCTCCCCATCCTTCCTCCTCCTTCTTTTCTTCACTCAACCCCACCTCTCCGCTTCATGGCGTCACTCACAAATCTAGTTGCGAACGCAGCTCCGCAACCAGTTTTGCGAGCAGCCTCCTGATAAGAGACATTACTCGCAAATCTAAATGTGAACGCCGCTCCACACTTAGTTTTGTGAGTAAGGTGTTGCTCCTCACCTTCGTCATGCTCCTCACCCTCCTCTTCTTCCTCCTCCTACTCCTCCTGCTCCTCCCCCCTTCCTCCTCCTTCGTTTCTTCACTCTACCCCCACCTCTCCGCTTCGTGGCGCCACTCGCAAATCTAGTTATGAACGCAGCTCCACAACCAGTTTTGCGAGCAGCCTCCTGCTACGAAACATTACTCGCAAAACTAGCTGTGAACGCCGCTCCACACCTAGTTTTGTGAGTAAGGTGTTGCTCCTCACCTTCGTCATGCTCCTCACCCTCCTCTTCTTCCTCCTCCTACTCCTCCTGCTCCTCCCCCCTCCTCCTTCTTTTCTTCACTTTACCCCCACCTCCCCGCTTCGTGGCGCCACTCGCAAATCTAGTTGTGAACGCAGCTCCCCAATCAGTTCTGCGAGCAGCCTCCTGCTACGAAACACTACTCGCAAAACTAGCTGTGAACGCCGCTCCACACCTAGTTTTGTGAGTAAGGTGTTGCTCCTCACCTTCGTCATGCTCTTCACCCTCCTCTTCTTCCTCCTCCTACTCCTGCTGCCCCTCCCCCCTCCTCCTTCTTTTCTTCACTTTACCCCCACCTCTCCGCTTCGTGGCGTCACTCACAAATCTAGTTGTGAACGCAGCTCCCCAATCAGTTCTGCGAGCAGCCTCCTGCTACGAAACATTACTCGCAAAACTAGCTGTGAACGCTGCTCCACACCTAGTTTTGTGAGTGATGTCTTCCTCCTCACCCTCGTCATGCTCCTCGCCCTCCTCCTCCTACCCCCCCTGCTCCCCCCCATCCTTCCTCCTCCTTCTTTTCTTCACTCAACCCCACCTCTCCGCTTCATGGCGCCGCTCGCAAATCTAGTTGCGAACGCAGCTCCGCAACCAGTTTTGCGAGCAGCCTCTTGATAAGGGACATTACTCGCAAATCTAGCTGTGAACGCCGCTCCACACTTAGTTTTGTGAATAAGGTGTTGCTCCTCACCTTCGTCATGCTCCTCGCCCTCCTCTTCTTCCTCCTCATACTCCTCCTGCTCCCCCCCCTTCCTCCTCCTTCGTTTCTTCACTCTACCCCCGCCTCTCCGCTTCGTGGCGCCACTCGCAAATCTAGTTGTGAACGCAGCTCCCCAATCAGCTCTGCGAGCAGCCTCCTGCTACGAAACATTACTCGCAAAACTAGCTGTGAACGCCGCTCCACACCTAGTTTTGTGAGTAAGGTGTTGCCCCCCACCTTCGCCATGCTCCTCACCCTCCTCTTCTTCCTCCTCCTACTCCTCCTGCTGCTACGGCTCCTGATCACTCAGCCCCCTCCTCTCCACTTCGAGGCGTTCCCCTCCAATCTAATTGCGAATGCAACTCCACAACAAACCTTGCGAGCAACCTTCCGCTACGAATCATCATTCACAAAACTTGTTGTGAACGCCGCTCCACAGCTAGGAAGAGGCGGTGGAAAATGGGGGAGGATGTTGCTCAACTATGGCTGGTGCCACTGGAGCTCGGCATTCACCAGATGACGCGGAGGAGGAGGAGGAGAACAAGGGGCTCAATTTTGAGGAGTAGGGCAAATATGGCTTGGAGGAGAAGGTGGAGGAGGAGGTGGTGGAGGGGGGGAGGAGTTGGCGATGAGCAGGAGGACAAACATTGGGAGGAGGAGGAGGAGAAGGAGGAGGAGGAAGAGGTGAATGAGGATTCAGAGAAGGAGGAGAAGGAAGAATAGTAGGAGGATTCTGATGAGGAGGACAAACATGAGGGAGAGCTTGAGGATAATTTAAAGAAGGAGGAGGGGAAGAGAAGCAGGAGGAGGACAATGAGTTTAAATTGCGGAATCGGAATAGGAGGAGGACAACATGCCGAAGAGGAGATGGAGGAGGATTCAGAGAAGGAAGATGAAGAGGACAAGGGGGAGGAGGAGGAGGAGGAAGAGGAGGACAAGGAGTTTGAAAGTGAGAGGGGGTAGGAGGAGGAGAATGATGAGGACAAACATGAGGAAGAAGTGGATGAGGATTCATAGAATGAGGAGGACGAGGGGAAGGAGAAGGAAGAGGAGGAGGAAGAGAAGAGTTGAGGCCAATGCATTTGATTTTGAAGCGGAGGGGGAAGAATACAAACATAAGGAGGAAGAGGATGTGGAGGAGGATTGGGAGACGGTAGAGGAGGAAACTGAGGAGGAGGACGAGGAGGACAAGGCGTTTGGTATCGAGGAGGAGGAGGAGGAGGAGGACGAGGAGGAGAGGACAATTATGAGGAGAAGGTGGAGAAAGCTTCAAAGAAGAAAGATGAGAAAGAGAAAGAGAGGGAGGGGGAGCTTGAGGTTGAGAAGGAGTAGGATGCTGAGGAGGAGGAGGAGGAGGGGCATCATAAACATGAGATGGTGAGATTGGATTGCAATGCGCCGCGAAAGACTGAAGTCGCTTCGCGCTGAAGCGTTTGGATTGCAATCGACGGAATTGCGGTTTGCAACGTAGCAAACCACCATGAAGAAAACAGGAGGAAGGAACGGGTTATGATGCTGGAGGGATGATGGGATAATGCGCATGATCATTCTTGGGGGGGGGGGGGGGGGGGGGGGGGGGGGGGGGGGGGGGGGGGGGGGGTGCGTCCCTCTCATGTGTTGGGATGTGCTATCCTGTTCGAAGATGCTGTGCAACGTCTTGCAAGCGCAAGTAAACATTGCATTTCGCCGACGCACGGCGGCGAGGCTCCCCCGTGCACGGAATCACGCGCCCGCGAGTTGACGTTCTGCGACGCACGCAGGGGGGGGAGGGGGAGGGATGCGGGGGGGTTAGAGAAGGAGGGGGGATTTGTGATGCGGAGCGCGGCCTCGTCCAGGCCGCAACATTGTAGGAGGGCTCGACAACGCAGCCATGCGAGGCTGAACTCGCAGTGGCGGATGTCCCAGCACGCGGCGGTGGAGCTTTTGAATCCAGTAAAAAACCACGCGCGGTTTTTTCTTCGCCAACGCGAGTGCCTCTTGGAGGGCTGCATCTCTGCGCGGACAGGTTGAGGATCAATGCCAAAAGAAGTCCACGCCGCAACGGCCGCTCCAGAATTGCCCCTTGTGGTCTGGGTTATCGAATGTGTTTTCTTTTTGCGGTTGGCGGTAGATCCCCTGGCACCCAGACCTTCCTCCGCAATGGACGTTCGTGCGAAAACCGCTGGAATGCTTCAGTGCCGCTGTGGCTTCAAATTTCGACGGCAGCGGCTTCTCCGGAATCCACTCCAAGGTTGCGCCCAGAGAATCGCGCCTTGCGGCCTGGGTTGGCGAGTGTGGTTTTGGCGTGCTGCTGGCTCCAGAGGCGCGAGGATGGTCGCGCTTCGTGCGGCGGCTGCCCCTCCGACAGCGAGGCCCCCTTCTCCCGCCTATCAGAAACCACGTGTTTTCAGATGCTGGGTTGCTACATTGCTGTTGTGGTGGACATATCGATGGCAACGGCGTTCCCGCAGTTCACCCCAAGGTTGCGCCAGGATAATCGCGTCTCGCGGCCTGCGTTGGAGAGTTATCTCCTTCCCTGGGTCCTGGGGGGGAGCGCACGACTAATCTCGCCCCTGGCGGGTGTGCTAGTGATCGGCGGTGGTAGGTTTGAGATGGGCACAAAAACCGCCCGCGGTTTTTTCCTTTGGGACCACGGGGGTGGCCTGGAGGAACTCATGCCCGAAAGCGCGTTGAAGCAATCGGACAAGTCGCGAACGTGGACGTCTGGGGCCGAAAGAGAGCGAAAACATCCAACGAGGGCGACCTCCCCACGTTGAACCTCGTAGGCTGAGAATCAACGAGATCTTGATCTCAGACCCCTTTCGTGAGTGGCCGAATTGGCTCGAGTACTCTCCGCGCGCTCAGCGCGCATGTCAGGACCTCCTTCGAAACTTGTGTTATCGATGTCTGATGGCCCCCGCGACCGATCCCGCTCGCCATCAGCGCAGAAAGGCGCAGGCAATGACAACGCGCAGGCAGAGAAAGGCGCAGACGAGGACACAGGCAAGGACAAGAGCATGGGCGATGGTCTTGAGGATTGCTTGCAGTCAGCGCTGGAGGCTACGTTCACAGCACGCAGCCGCTCAAACTTGGAGATGTTGAAGGCAATGAAAGACATGAACGAATCCGCGAGGCAGAACCGTGAGCTGAAGAAAGCTGCATTTGATTTAACATGTCGGGCGGGTTATCTCGAGACGGTTGTGAAGGCGCGCTTGTCCGATCACATCAAACACGCGATTTTGCACTACCCGCGCGAGGGGGCGAGTTCTCAGCCCCCACCGCCATGCAAGGATCCCGAAGGCGAGGAGAAGGACTTGAAATTCGAGGAGGGCGCTCCGAAACGCGTGGAGCGAGGCGGGCTCGAGGTGCAACGCCTTTTCCAGCATCTCTCCTCCTCCTCGCCCCCATCTGCCTCCACCGCCTCCTCCGTCATCTCCCCCTCCCCCCCCCCTCCTCCCCCGAGTTCGGCTCTGCGCTGCCTCGCCGCGACCGTAGCCGCGCGCTGGCGAAGAGAATGAGAATATATATATATATAATATAAATATATATATATATATATATATAATATATATATATATATTCCTTATCCTTATTACATGACACGGAAAATCCCGACAGAGATGGGCACCAGATAATTCCAGGCCTTCCCGGGGCACCGGTGGAGACCTAGAAAGAGTCCTCCAAAGCATCCCTCGGACCTTCCAGACACCCCACAAGTGCCTCCACGACGGCCAAGATGGCCTCCAAGAGGCCAAGATGGCCTCCAAGACGGCCGAGCATAGCCTCAAGATGGTCTAAGACGGCCCCAAAGGCTCCAAAGAAGCCTCCAAGAGGGCCCAAGAGCCCTCCAAGACGCCCTCCAGGGAGGCCCGAAGAGGCTAACATCATCGATTTGCCTTAGGTTTTTTGAAGGATTTTGGCATGCTCTTCTTTTCAGCTCTATGACGGCCGAAGACGGCCCAAGAGGCCCCCAACATCGCCCCAAGAGCGCCCAAGAGCCCTCCAAGATGGTCCCATGACGGCCCAAGAGGCCCCCAAGAAGGCCCCAAGAGGGCCCCAAGACGGCCCAAGAGGCCTCCAAGACGCCCAAGATGGCCTCCAAGACGGCCCTGAGGCGCCCCAAGAGGGCCCCAAGTCGGTTCAGAGTGGCCTCCAAGACGGCTTCCGACGGCGTCAGACGGGCCAGGAAAGCCCTAAGACGGCCAAAGAGGCCCCCAAGAAGCCCCCGAAGGCCCCCAGCTGGCCCAGGAAAGCCCCCCAAAACGCCTCCAAGACGCCTCCAGGAAGCTCGCAGGAAACCCCAAGAGTGCCCCAAGACGCTCCTTAGAGCCTCCCACTACTCTCCATCTTCCTCTTCCTCTTCTCTTCGTGCTCATTCTCCCCCACATGATCCCCGAAGGCTTTCCAAACCGACTCGGAGAACTCATGGTCAGGTACCTTGGCCACGCTCTACCCCATCTCTCCGCCACATCGGCGTTTCCAAAAAGGCAGGTCCGCGGAGCATCAGTCCTCCTACTTCTATGCATTTATCCCCTCCCTTCGTACCGTACCCTCCCCCCATGACACCAGGAATGCCAGCCACCAGGTTGTCCTGCGATCTTCTCCGTCATGGCAGTCAAGCCCGGGCACGATGATCGAACAGAGCACCAACTACACGTGGCGGGTAATGGGGGTACGGGCTTGCCCCTCCACAGCCCAGGCACGGTGGCCTGTAGACAAAAGCCGCTCACATACAAGCATACACATACGCACACCCACATGCACGCACACACACCCACACACCCCTAGCACACTCACACGCCCCTCATCCACAACCACACATACCCTCACACGCACAGGTCACCACATACACACCCACGAGCACGCACACACAGGCACAATCACACACACGCGCACTCACACCGGAGTGCCAGCCACCAGGTCCCCCTGCAAGCGATCCGCGCGTGATCCGCGCGCACATCTCGCACAACCACCTACGCGCCATCACATACACACAGGCACAATGCACACACACGCGCACATACACCGGACTGCCAGCCACCAGGTCCCCCTTCGGACGATCCGCCCATGATCCGCCCGCGCACCTCGCACAAACACCTACGCACACACACAGACACTACGCACACAACCCACAGCCAACACACTGGGAACCCACGGACTTCTCCAAGGTTCAAGGGGGGCCCCACCGTCCGAAGAATTGCCCCTCCACAGCCCATGCACGGTCGCCTGTAGACAAAAGCCACTCACATACAAGCATACACATACGCACACCCACATGCACGCACACACACCCACACACCCATAGCACACTCACACGCCCCTCATCCACAACCACACATACCCTCACACGCACAGGTCACCACATACACACCCACGAGCACGCACACACAGGCACAATCACACACACGCGCACTCACACCGGAGTGCCAGCCACCAGGTCCCCCTGCGGGCGATCCGCGCGTGATCCGCGCGCACATCTCGCACAACCACCTACGCCCCATCACATACACACAGGCACAATGCACACACACGCGCACATACACCGGACTGCCAGCCACCAGGTCCCCCTTCGGACGATCCGCCCATGATCCGCCCGCGCACCTCGCACAAACACCTACGCACACACAGACATTACGCACGCAACCCACAGCCAACACACTGGGAACCCACGGACTTCTCCAAGGTTCAAGGCGGGCCCCACCGTCCGAAGAATTGCCCCTCCACAGCCCATGCACGGTCGCCTGTAGACAAAAGCCATTCACATACAAGCATACACATGCGCACACCCACATGCACGCACACACACACCCACACACCCATAGCACACTCACACGCCCCTCATCCACAACCACACATACCCTCACACGCACAGGTCACCACATACACACCCACGAGCACGCACTACCACACGGCACACGCACAGAGTCCACACACACAGGTCCCCTCTGCGAGTGCGCGTGGTCCGCGCGGGATCCGCGCACTCACACCGTGCCTCCCCCTGCGGGCGATCATCCACATCTCGCACAACCACCTACGCCCCATCACATACACACAGGCACAATGCACACGCACGCGCACATACACCGGACTGCCAGCCACCAGGTCCCCCTTCGGACGATCCGCCCATGATCCGCCCGCACACCTCGCACAAACACTTACGCACACACAGACACAACGCACCCAACCCACAGCCAACACACTGGGAACCCACGGACTTCTCCAAGGTTCAAGAGGGGCCCCACCGTCCGAAGAATTGCCCCTTCTCCGTGCGTTGGAATGTGTCAGGCGACCCTGATCACCATGCCACGCTGTCGTTGGACTCAGCGTCTTTCTTGCCCGAGGCATCATCTTTCCTCCGTAGCCGTCTGGGCCCAGACGGTACCATGTTCTCTGGGTTGCGGAAGGTTGCTGGCGGGGAATGGCTCCTCCCTGGCTCTGCAACTGCGTTTCTCACAAGTCTGCAGTGCCGTCGCACACGCTACACGCGTTGTGCTGGCGACGACGGCCAACCCTCTCAAGTGCACAAACGACCCGCTGGCCGTGGCCGACCCAGCGCTGCCGAGCTGCATTGCTCCCGCTGTGGCCTCGACCTTCCGCGTGAGAGCTTCAGCCAGTGCCAGATCTACCGACCGACTCGAGCATGCCGCACTTGCACAGCTAGTGCTCCCCAAGCGTCTGGCCAGACCCGCTCCCGCCTGGAGACCACCTGCGCCCAATGCGGCCTCGCTGTGCCCAGTGACACGCTCGCCCACCACCAACGATATTCAGGAGGAGTTTGCCGGGAGTGCGCCACGAACGGACGCCCAACTTATGACGACAAACCCTTCGTAGTAGGCGACATGGCCCGCATTTGCCCGCACTGTTCAGCACGGCTCTTCCCTTGCGAGCCGTTCACATTCTGCTGCAATAACGGTAAATGGGCAGTTCCCTTCACCGACTTCTTCCCCTTGCCTTCCCCTGCTCTTCTCCGCGTGTATCAATCCACGTGGCCTGCCACCGACGCAAAAGGACATCCCATCCACGACGCCGCTACGGACACACCCCGCCTCACGGGCTTCACAGCTGTCAGCCGCCGCTATAACAATTTATTCGCTTTGGCAGTACACGAGATTCAAAGCGCCGGTCTCACCAAGGAGCTACGGTTCGGAAACTATTTGCGCCCTTCCAACTTACGCATACATGGCACCATGTACCGACGCCTACTCTCAGCGCAAGACTCCACCGCAGTACGGTACCTCGTCGTGTACCCTCAAGAACGCGCCCGACAGGCTGCCACACTACAGCTCGATACCAAACTACTCCAGCAGCTTGAACGTGCCATCCTGCCCATCAACCCATTCATGACCGAGATCAAGCGCCTCGGCGCGGTCAGCCGCCCGGGCCCCGACGCAGCTGTCCACCTCAAATGGGGCCCTGGCATCAATGAGCTCGCCGCCATCGTCGACGCCCACAGCGATGGTCGAGCGGAACCACGCACTGTGACATTCCGGCTGCACTCCACGAGTACACCTCGATACCTGCACCCACTGCACCCCTTCTACGAGCCGTTGTCTTATCCATTGTGGTTCCCCGGTGGAGGGCGCGGCTGGAGCCCAGATGCAGTAGTCAACGACGTCCACATCAGTCAGATGTGGTGGTACCGGCAGTGCCTGCTTCGCCTCAGTCACATGCACGCGTGCGGACGACTACTCAACGAATGGCTCGTCAACGTGCACTGCCGGATGGAGGACGAACGCCTCAGCTTACTTCGCCGAGAACAACCGACGATGCGAGCGTCCCAGCGTGAGCTCTGCGAGACTCTGGCCAACAATTCTGGTCAACCTGCCGTGGGCGTCCGGGTGGTTCTCCCTTCCAGCGTCCCCGGTTCCCCTCGCCACCTTCGACGACTTCGCATTGATTGCTTGGAACTCGCTCGCCGGAAAGGACCCCCCCACGTTTTTCATCGCACTCACATGCAATCCGTATTGGCCCGAGATACAGGCCGCCCTTCTCCCAGGGCAATCGGCTGCTGACCGACCGGACGTTGTGGTACGAGTCTTCCACGCAAGACTCCTGGACATGATCGCGTTCTTGAAAACCGATTTCTGCGGACGCCGACGGTGCATCATCCGCGTGATAGAATGCCAGATGCGCGGGTTGCCTCACGCGCATATCGCCCTTGCCGTGGAGAACCCACCGTCCAGCGCAGAAGAGATTGACGCACTGATTTCGTGCGAGGTCCCTGCAGAACCAGGACCACTGCGTGACTGCGTTCTTCGTCACATGATTCATCGGTGCACTTCTGCCTGCCACCCCCGCGACCCCGATCAGGAATGCATCAAAGGCTGTCCGTGGCCGTTCCTGGACTCCACCGAGATCGACGCGCGAGGCTACCCGCATCGTCGCCGGCGCCCGTGCAAAGGTACTTGCCCGAACTGCCAGTCCAATGGCCCCGCTTACGGCCGCCGCAACGTCTGCTGCAACCGGGTCGTCGTCGAGTACTCTCCTCGGGTGTTGCTTAAGTGGGACGGCCATGCGAATGTCAAGTTCGCCGGGTCTGTGAATTTGTTCGAGTACCTGTTCAAATGCCTCTTCAAGGGACCAGACCACACGTTGTACACTATCGGGTCCGACGACCAGCCCGTGGACGAAATTACTGATTGGCTCCGCGGACGATACCTCGTGGCCACCGAGTGTGCATGGAGAATCTTCGGTTACACCACCTACGACCGCGTCCCGACGGTTTTATGCTTGCCCGTCCACCTGCCCGGTGAGAACTGGGTGGCGTTCTCCGAGGGCTTCGAAGCTGACGCGCTGGACCAGAGCACGTCGCAGCTCCAGCGATACTTCTACCGCCCCATGCACGAACCGTTCCTGAGCTGCAAGTACCACGAATATTTCGAGCGTTTCATTGTCGGCAAGGTTTGCCCTGCGAGCTTCAAATGCTTCTTCCCGGAGACGTTCGGCATTCACCTCACCGTGCCGCCTGAGAGCGAATGGCCAGTTCTGTCCCAACGGTGGCACCGCATCCCCAAGGACGTGGCTGTCCGACCCTGCGTCGACATGGCGCCTGGCGGTCGCCGAAACTACGTCTACGTCCGAACCCGCGGCGAGCCGCCCGTGTGCAGACTGGAGATGAAATACCCCCGCCAAAAAGAAGTCTTCTACCTGAGACAGATGCTCCTGCACTTCCCCAAGAAGAGCTTCGACGATTGCCTTTGCCACCACGGCCGCAAATACCCCACCTACGAAGAGGCCATGCTCGCAACAGGCATGTTCGCAAAAGACGACGAAGCCTCCCGCGTCCTTCAGGAGCTCGTCGACCTGCGCTACACTGCGCACCAGCTACGGTTCGCGTTCATCGTTCTCCTCGACCTCGACGCGACCCCCGTCACGCTCTACAACGCGTTCGAGAAGCCCATGCTCAAGGACTTCCTGGACCGGGGGCTTGCTCTTCCCACAGCCCGGGAGGAATTGCAGCGCTCTTTGCGCGTGGCCGCGGCGGCGCAGGACCGGCCCGACGCGCTCGCCTTCTTAACTGCAGGCCCCCCTGCGCCGTCATCCGCCCGGACACGCCTGCCTCCTGGCACGCCCCGCCGCACGTCGACGCCCCGCGCGCTGGACTATCAAAGCTTGCGCGCACTCCTGCGGAAGGACCCGCAGCAGCACGCGGCCACGACCGCGATTGTGGCCAGCATTGACGCTCAACAGTCAAAGCTCATCTTCGTCCACGGCGCCGCGGGCACAGGGAAATCCACCATAGCCAAATACATCCACCAATACACGGAACATTGTGGCAAATCTTGCGCGAACGTCGCCACCACAGGCCAGGCGGCCTTGCTTCTCCCAGCCGGCGCTACTGCTCATTCGACTTTCAAGATTCCCATCTCTGACGACGACCCGCTGACTTGCACGCTCGGGCTGCACGCTTCAGAGGCCGTGCGCCTCGCTCGCGCTTCCGTCATCCAGTGGGACGAATGGCCTTGCGCCAAACGCACTGCCTGGGAAGCTGCCGTTCGATTTCTTGACGCACTCCGCCAAGCGCACGGCGACGAAAACGCACCCAAGACAATCGTGTGCAACGGCGACTTCCGGCAAATCCCTCCGGCACTCAAGCACGCGTCCCGACGAGACACCGTCGCCATGAGCGTCCGCTCTTCTACTACATGGGACTCCTTCGACCTGTGCGCCTTGACCACCAAGCACCGCCAGAAGAAAGATGCACATTACGCCACGTGGCTGGAGACCATCGGTGGCGGCACCGCGCCCGCTACGCACTCCCTTGATGGCGTTCCCGGCTACGTGGACTTGCGTTTGTGTCCTGCCCTGCTCGACCCCCGCGGAGCCATCGACTTCTGCTTTCCCAACCCCAACGACGCCCGCGCGCGCGCCTTAAGCAAGATCTTGGCCGTCACCAGCGACGCCGTGGACGCCTTCAACGAATCCATACTTGACGTCCTCACGCAGACGTACCGATGCCCAGAATTCCATCGGTTCAGTGCTGACACAGTCGAGATCGACCGCGCCGACGCCTTCATCGAACCGCACGTGACGCCCGAGTTCCTCAACGTGCAAACGGAAAACGGCGTGCCCCCGCATCGCCTGCGTTTGGTGGTAGGCGCCCTTTATGAGATCATGCGCAACTTCAGTCCGGACGACCGATTGATGAACCGCACTCAGGTCACCCTCGCCGCCGTCCACGAACACCACGTCGACGTCGAAACTCTGGACGGACGGACGTTCCCGTTGCCCCGCATTTGCTTTCGGTGGCACTTGGCCAAGGGCGCTACCACAATCGTCAGGCGGCAGTACCCCCTCCGCCCTGGATACGCTTCTACTTTGAATGGTGCCCAAGGCAGCACGTTGACCAAGTGCGTCGTCGATTCGAGGCGCAGCCCTTTTGCTCATGGACATCTCTACGTCGCGCTCAGCAGGGTGCAGCATCGAGAGAACATTCGCATTCTATCCGCTTCAGAACGGTGTTCTCCAGCAGGACACGCCCTGACCAAAAACACTGTTTGGCCAGAGCTGCTCTTGCACCCCAGCCCTGCAGGACACGCGGTGGCGAAGCGACTGCCCGCTGCTCGGGCTCCGGCTTACTCTCGCAGATGACGCGCCCGCGCCTCGCAGGAAAATGCGCCCCCCCCCCGGCCCACCTCCCCGCCCACTCGGCCGAGCTCAGACACACGCCTTTCGGCCAGCACGGGTTCCCCGAACGCGTTCCAGTCTCGGGCGGCCTGCCAACCCCCCCGCACTAGCCATATATGCAAGTCCGTGGAAACCTTCGGAGCCCAAGAACCCCGCGGCCCGCGCGCTGGCCTCCGACGCAGGGCGTGGGAACACCCTCTGTTCGGTTCCGACCCCCCCCCTTCGGGTAATGCGGCACCCCGGCTTCCCTTCCAGAATGCCTACTGCCTCAAGGAACCCCGCGGGGCTCTTCGGATCTACGCTTTCCCAGCCATGCTCTCGATGCAAGCTGTGGGAACCCAATTGTTTCGTTCGCCCGAGCCCGACAGACGCAAGCTTTGGGAACCCATCTGGCTCCGTCGTGGCCCAGGAGGTTCATGCGCAGACCATCGACGCAATCTCTGGGACCCCCCCTGTTCGGCTCCGACCTCCTCTCCAATTCAGGTAATGAGTTGCCTCTGGCCTCCCCCTTGAGATCTGACGACTGCCCCCGAGGTACTTCCGCCAGGCCCTCTTGGGATGCACGCGTTCCCGACCATGCTATCGACGCGAGCTGCGGGGACCCTTTTGCTTCGTTCGCTCCAGCAGGCCCAGCTGCGAGAACCCCGCGCAAGCTGCGCGGGGCTCCCCGCACAAGCTGCGATAACCTCCAGGCCCCCATCTGTTGTCGTCTCGGCCTTCGGGACCGCGCGAGCATGTCATTATGCACGCCGCGTGCCGCCGCCGTCGGAGGCTCGAGAGATCCAGAGCTGCGGGCGCGCCTCGGCAGCCCCGTGCTTGCGCCCCCCCTGGCCAGACCGCCGCCTCCCATGGCTCCCAAGAAGTCCATCAAGAACGCGCTCCTGGACACCGCCAAGGCGCCGGAGAGCACGCCGACGCAAGGTCCGCGCAAGCAGGCTTCATTGTATACCATCTCGGTGAACTTGGAGATGATCCGACATCCCCGGGAAGAGGAACGCTGGCGCGCGCGTGACCTTTGCAGACGGTGCCAGCCTGAAGGCCACGCAACCGGCAAGCCGCCATGGCCTCAGCACTCTGTCGGCTCGCGCGATGGAGCAAGTGGGCCTTCCCAGCACCCCGGCAGGCGTGTGCAAGACGCATGCCAACTTCATGCCGCCCACCGCCGCCGCGAACCCCACGCAGGGTCGCAGTTGGGCGTGGGTGGCCGCCGCATACGGCAACTCCGACGCGGCCGCGGCCAAAGCATGCAGCTTCATCGGCGACATCACGAAGCGCATCCTCATCGACGCCTTCGTCTCCGCAGACATGACTGCCCCCGCCACTCCAAACCAGACCGCATGGAGTGCACAGGCGAAGGTGCTTTCTAACCGCGTGTCTATGACCCGCGCAGGCACCAAGCACACCTCGGAGCCGTACACCATCACTGAGTTGCTGAACTTCGCAATTTCCATTGCGCCGAATGTGCCCGCCAAGGTCCAGAACGCCCTGAAGACGTGGGCCTCTGAGCTCGGCAGCGTCGTGACTTTCACCCAGCCCGTCGCGCCATCGGCTTCCTCATCTTTCACGTCGCAGCCCTCCGCCGGCGTCGCCCCGTCCAAGAAGCCCGCCAGCAAGTGCCCCGTGACGAAGACCATCGGGAAGAAGGCAGCCGCGGTGCGGCGCCGCCCCAGTGCCAAGTGAGCGGTCTAGGCCATTGTCTCTCGACGCACGCCGGACTTCGTCGAAGCCCGAAAGTGCAAGCCCGCGACGGCCCGGGGCCCAACGATTGCCCCCTTGATTGATACATTCCGACCTGCGAAAATTAATTTCGCTGGCCTCTTCAAGAGGCCCCCTGAAACCTGCGAGAGGCCTCCACGAGGCCCCCAAAAACCCCAAAAATCTCCCCCGATACCTTTCAAAGCCTTCACAAAAGCCCTCGAGAGGCATGCCGAAGGCTCCTGATCCACACCCCAGGCACGGTGGCCCGCTCGGACAAAGGCCACTCACATACATGCATACAGACACGCATACACACCACACACACACACACACACACACCTCATACCCCCACAGACACACACGCACACACACACACACACGCACCCCATCCAAAGCCACACACAAATACACACTCTCAAGCACACAAGTAACCACATCCACACACCAGCACGCACACACAGGCACCTTGCACACTCACGCGCCGACACACCGGAATGCCAGCCACCAGGTCCCCTTTCGGACGGTACGCCAATGATCCGCCCGCCCCCCTCGCACAACACCTACGCTCCCACAATGGCCTCCGAACCGCCCGAAATCAAACAAAGGCGACCCACAAACGCCCAGGCAAGTTCGAAAACGGCCCGAAATCGAGGACCCCAAGGGCTAAAATCGAGGACCCGGAGGCCACAATCGGGGATGCACACGCACACATACATACACTTGACACACTCACAAACTCCTAATCCACAGTCACATACACATATACACACCCTCACGCACACAGGTCACCACCTACACACACGAGCACGCACATACACAGGCACCATCGCACACACACCACACACCGGAGTGCCAGCCACCAGGTCCCCTTTCGGGCGGGGGGTCCGACGAGGGGGGGGATGAAGCTACGACGGAAGGGGGAAGAACCGACGGACAGGGCGCTAGGCCAACAAAGACATATATGCAAACATATTTATATGTATCAATACTGCACTTTTGGATGCCCGCTCCTGCGTGTGCCATGCCAGCCACCAGGCCCGTCTTGAGCCGACGGAAGATCGCAAGGGCGGAAAACGTCAACAGTGAGTTTGACTTCTTTGAGCCTCGTTGGGCGTGTCATTGGAGCCATATTCGGTCGTCATCGTAGCCGATTTACACATCCTGCACGCATGCTGGGCCACCCTGAGGCCACCTTGGGCCGCCCCCCCCCCGAGGCAGCCATCCAAGAGCCCCCAGCGCATGAGTCCACAAAGCCAGCCAGCAGGTTGCAGGCACAGCAAACCCTGCGTGGGAGTGAGGATAAGGAGGAAGAAATGACGGGAGGGAGGAGGAGGCGGAAGAAGAGGGAGGCGGTAACAACAATGAGAATACGTAACATGTGACACCTTTTTCCACCCGCTTACGCAAGGCACACGTGGATCAATGTCGTCCGCTCTAGGCCGTTTTTGGCTCCTGCGGGACTGTCTTCACGGTCCCTCGGAGCGTTCTTGAACTCTGCAGGCCCTCTTGGGCCGCTATTTGGCTCCATTCGGTTTATCGTGACCGCCTGGACGGGCTCCACGAGCCCTCATGGCGCCGTCTTTGATCGTCCATGCGCCCACTCAACAATACCATTTTTCTTCGGCACAAGTTTAGGGCCGTCTTGAGTGCCACTTTGCCTTTCCGACATGCACCCCCATGAAGGCCGGAGTGCCAGCCGCCAGGTTGAAAGGGCACGTGACCTCACGCATGCTCTTTTCAACGCAAGTATCCGTAGCCGTTTTGGTTGACAGGAATCATGCGTTTCTTTTTGTCATGCGCCATCTTGCTGTACCGTTTCTTCATCGTACTTGCCGTTAAAAACAGCGACCGGCTGTACGTCGGTAAAACGTTGCGCGGCACTCTGAAAGAAGGCCGCATTCCTTGCGCGGCCAACAAGTATGATGCAACGAAGAGGCTGTGGGAGATGCGCAAAGACCATTTGAATACCATAAAAGACTTCAAAGATCTATTAGAAAAGCTTAAGAAAACAGCGTCCTCGGCAACACAACACGAGCACCTCAAGAAAAGCGCGGGGAAAGCAGCCAATCTTAGATGGGTGCGCAGCGTGCCAGTAAAGATCAGACGCCATCAGAGTTTCATAAATCTGCAGACCCGCGACACCATGCAATGAGCTTCGTGGAATTCTGTAAGCTACGGAAAATCAGACAAAACCGCAAGATGACGCATAACTTTTTCTTGGACAATTGTTTCTTCAATAACATCGACCGTTGGGACGACCGTGGGTCAAAAGAGCTCTGTGCGGCTGCATCAAGTATAAGGAAGAAAGTTGACAAAATCAAGCTCTGTTTCATGCACAGACACCTGTCCAGCCCAAAAAACGCAGTTGGGGGACCGAACGCGCTGGCAGAAATGCTAGTGACTAACACATGGGAGGAAGATCTCCTAACGGTGACCGGTGGCCACGGCACATGCGACCGTGTCCTCTCGAATACCGAGATTCTTCGCTGCTTGCGTGAATGGAAACAAACGACGGATGACCCATTGGCCAAACTCGTCGGGATGCAGTTCCCTTCTCTCGCCCACGCTCAACGTTTTATTTCCGAAACAACCAACGCATGCTTGATCAATCAGAGGCGGCGCCAACTGCCGTTCACAAGTCTACAGATTGCTTGCGATTTAGTATCTTTGAATCTCATTCGAATTGCAGATAAATGCGCGTCTTGCCCGCTGACGACGGGATCCGAGGAGGGGATCAAACACGCGTGGAGAATGTGTGGCGACAAAAGCCTCTCTCTTGAGCAAGTTGCTGCCTCGGCCGGCATCGCGCCGACGCAGTGCCAAACGAGTTCATGCGAGTACAACAAATACATTAAGATGTTCGCGGGCGCAAAGCCTTTGAGGATGTGCAAGCCCCACACTTGAACGTTTATCTCTGAGTGGTATTTCGATTATTAATGTTGGATTGCATGTTGTGCTCAGTATACATCGCGCGTTCCTGTTTCATGCATTCCTCTCTACTTCAGCCCATGCGTCCTTCCGAGCCCACGCAGCGCGATATACAACCGCGGGAAGGGTATATCAATGCGTTTCTTGGGTGTTCCCAGACACAGGGCGTCGCCGACGGAAAAAAAAGGAAGGCGCACAGGGGGCCCTTGGGGCATGCGAGCATGTGTCTGCACCCAGGCCGCCCGGAATGCCAGCCACCAGGTCGCCCTATCTTGGTGTCCCGTTGTCGTCGTCGTTGTCGTCGTCGTCGTCGTTATCGCCTTTGAATTGTCGTCGTCGTCGTCGCTCCGTTGTCGCCTCCCCCGTTGTCGTCGTCATTTGCGCCGTCGTCGCCGCCCCCCTGGTCGTCGTTGCTGTTCTGGCCATCGTCGCCATGGCCACCACTTCCATCGCCGTCCGCGCGTCGGCAGGGATATTCCTAGGCGCCACGTGCGGTGGGTGGGGGCCCCTTACGTTATTCCTCATTCGAACCGGGCATGCGCAACCTGCAGCAACGTTCCTCAGGGGCGAACGTCACAACAGCGGCCGCGCGGGGAGGCGACAGTAATTTCTAGCAGAGGGCCATGCGCAGTACCCGAACACTGCGCCCAACCGCCACACTACGCGAAAAACTCACAAAACACGCATGCGTGCGCACACACACGCACGCACGCGCACACCGCGCGCGCGGACGCGCGCACGCACGCCCGCGCGCCGCGCAGCACGATACACAAATCACGCACGTCAGTCATGGCCCCAAATCCCCGGAATGCCAGCCACCAGGTTCGTGGAGGAAGCTTTCCGGCCAGCGACGCCGATCACAACGAAACAACGGCGACGACGACGACGGCAACGAAACAACGGCGACGACGACGGCGACGACGACAGACGACGACCGACGACGACGACGACAACGACGTATGGGGGAGGCCGCGCAGGTGGAAAGGCCGCCGTCGTCGTCGTCGCCGCCACCGCCGCCACCGCCGCCACCGTCGTCATCGTCGTCGCCGCCATCGTCATCGTCGTCGTCGCTGTCGTCGTCGTCGCCGCCGCCGCCGCTGCCGTCGTCGTCGTCGTCGTCGTCGTCGTGTCGTCGTCGTCGTCGCTACAGCCGCTGCCGCCGCCCACCCTTGCCCGATCGGCGCCAGCTCGACCGGCTCGCCCGCCGGCCCGGCCCGTTTCGGCCCCGCCAAGCCGGGCCGAACGAGGAGGCGGAGGGCAGGGGAGAAGGAGAAGGAGGAGGGGCAGGATGAGGCGAAGGAGAAGGAGAAGGACCAAGATTCGAAGGCGAAGCGTAGCGAGCCTTCAGAGTCTTGTATATATATATATACATATATATAGAGAGAGAGGGAGAGAGAGAGAGAGAGAGAGAGAGAGAGAGAGAGAGAGAGAGAGAAAGAGAAAGAGACAGAGAAAGAGAAAGAGAAAGAGAAAGAGAAAGAGAAAGAGAAAGAGAAAGAGAAAGAGAAAGAGAAAGAGAAAGAGAGAGTGAGAGAGAGAGAAATAGAGAGAGAGAGAGAGAGAGAGAGAGAGAGAGACCCGACGTTGACCCCCCTGGGCTGGGATATTCCATATCATGTTGATTATGATCCATTGTTCGATTATTCCTTTTCTTGTGCGTGTTATTGGTTACGGAGATGCCCGCCCAAGGGTCTCGAATTTTACGGCCTGAATCAGAATTGTCTGGTCGGCTGGTGCCATTGACGCGCCCAGCGCCATCCTTCGCCCGCGCGCTGCCCGACGTCGCCCGCGCTCTTTCGACGCCGTAGGCGGACATGGCGCGGGCGTCTGCCCTGAGTGTTCAATTCGGTGGTTGAGAAACTGCTGGACGGACTGGTCAGCGTGGCCTTGTTCGTTACAGGGGGCCCCCCCGGCTTCTTTTGAAGCAGATTGTCTCGGGGCGTCCGCGAGCGACCCGCGCTTGCTCGAGTCCTAGAAGCAGCAAAGCACGCGGGTGCGCAGATGCAAACCGAGCAATTTTCCGCCCCATCGGGCTATGACCACCGCGGCGCCGAAGATTGAGGAGCAGCGAGCCGCAACGCGTCCTGTTCCCGGCCACGAGCAGCTTTCAATTAGTTTTGGCGTGCGCAGTGATGGGCACATGTACACTCAGATGATGCCAGGGCGCCCCCCCGTGTATATATATATATATATATATATATATATATATATATACACGGTTCAGTGCTGACACAGTCGAGATCGACCGCGCCGACGCCTTCATCGAACCGCACGTGACGCCCGAGTTCCTCAACGTGTAAACGGAAAACGGCGTGCCCCCGCATCGCCTGCGTTTGGTGGTAGGCGCCCTTTATGAGATCATGCGCAACTTCAGTCCGGACGACCGATTGATGAACCGCACTCAGGTCACCCTCGCCGCCGTCCACGAACACCACGTCGACGTCGAAACTCTGGACGGACGGACGTTCCCGTTGCCCCGCATTTGCTTTCGGTGGCACTTGGCCAAGGGCGCTACCACAATCGTCAGGCGGCAGTACCCCCTCCGCCCTGGATACGCTTCTACTTTGAATGGTGCCCAAGGCAGCACGTTGACCAAGTGCGTCGTCGATTCGAGGCGCAGCCCTTTTGCTCATGGACATCTCTACGTCGCCCTCAGCAGGGTGCAGCATCGAGAGAACATTCGCATTCTATCCGCTTCAGAACGGTGTTCTCCAGCAGGACACGCCCTGACCAAAAACACTGTTTGGCCAGAGCTGCTCTTGCACCCCAGCCCTGCAGGACACGCGGTGGCGAAGCGACTGCCCGCTGCTCGGGCTCCGGCTTACTCTCGCAGATGACGCGCCCGCGCCTCGCAGGAAAATGTGCCCCCCCCCCGGCCCACCTCCCCGCCCACTCGGCCGAGCTCAGACACACGCCTTTCGGCCAGCACGGGTTCCCCGAACGCGTTCCAGTCTCGGGCGGCCTGCCAACCCCCCCGCACTAGCCATATATGCAAGTCCGTGGAAACCTTCGGAGCCCAAGAACCCCGCGGCCCGCGCGCTGGCCTCCGACGCAGGGCGTGGGAACACCCTCTGTTCGGTTCCGACCCCCCCCCTTCGGGTAATGCGGCACCCCGGCTTCCCTTCCAGAATGCCTACTGCCTCAAGGAACCCCGCGGGGCTCTTCGGATCTACGCTTTCCCAGCCATGCTCTCGACGCAAGCTGTGGGAACCCAATTGTTTCGTTCGCCCGAGCCCGACAGACGCAAGCTTTGGGAACCCATCTGGCTCCGTCGTGGCCCAGGAGGTTCATGCGCAGACCATCGACGCAATCTCTGGGACCCCCCCTGTTCGGCTCCGACCTCCTCTCCAATTCAGGTAATGAGTTGCCTCTGGCCTCCCCCTTGAGATCTGACTACTGCCCCCGAGGTACTTCCGCCAGGCCCTCTTGGGATGCACGCGTTCCCGACCATGCTATCGACGCAAGCTGCGGGAACCCTTTTGCTTCGTTCGCTCCAGCAGGCCCAGCTGCGAGAACCCCGCGCAAGCTGCGCGGGGCTCCCCGCACAAGCTGCGATAACCTCCAGGCCCCCATCTGTTGTCGTCTCGGCCTTCGGGACCGCGCGAGCATGTCATTATGCACGCCGCGTGCCGCCGCCGTCGGAGGCTCGAGAGATCCAGAGCTGCGGGCGCGCCTCGGCAGCCCCGTGCTTGCGCCCCCCCTGGCCAGACCGCCGCCTCCCATGGCTCCCAAGAAGTCCATCAAGAACGCGCTCCTGGACACCGCCAAGGCGCCGGAGAGCACGCCGACGCAAGGTCCGCGCAAGCAGGCTTCATTGTATACCATCTCGGTGAACTTGGAGATGATCCGACATCCCCGGGAAGAGGAACGCTGGCGCGCGCGTGACCTTTGCAGACGGTGCCAGCCTGAAGGCCACGCAACCGGCCAGCCGCCATGGCCTCAGCACTCTGTCGGCTCGCGCGATGGAGCAAGTGGGCCTTCCCAGCACCCCGGCAGGCGTGTGCAAGACGCATGCCAACTTCATGCCGCCCACCGCCGCCGCGAACCCCACGCAGGGTCGCAGTTGGGCGTGGGTGGCCGCCGCATACGGCAACTCCGACGCGGCCGCGGCCAAAGCATGCAGCTTCATCGGCGACATCACGAAGCGCATCCTCATCGACGCCTTCGTCTCCGCAGACATGACTGCCCCCGCCACTCCAAACCAGACCGCATGGAGTGCACAGGCGAAGGTGCTTTCTAACCGCGTGTCTATGACCCGCGCAGGCACCAAGCACACCTCGGAGCCGTACACCATCACTGAGTTGCTGAACTTCGCAATTTCCATTGCGCCGAATGCGCCCGCCAAGGTCCAGAACGCCCTGAAGACGTGGGCCTCTGAGCTCGGCAGCGTCGTGACTTTCACCCAGCCCGTCGCGCCATCGGCTTCCTCATCTTTCACGTCGCAGCCCTCCGCCGGCGTCGCCCCGTCCAAGAAGCCCGCCAGCAAGTGCCCCGTGACGAAGACCATCGGGAAGAAGGCAGCCGCGGTGCGGCGCCGCCCCAGTGCCAAGTGAGCGGTCTAGGCCATTGTCTCTCGACGCACGCCGGACTTCGTCGAAGCCCGAAAGTGCAAGCCCGCGACGGCCCGGGGCCCAACGATTGCCCCCTTGATTGATACATTCCGACCTGCGAAAATTAATTTCGCTGGCCTCTTCAAGAGGCCCCCTGAAACCTGCGAGAGGCCTCCACGAGGCCCCCAAAAACCCAAAAAATCTCTCCGATACCTTTCAAAGCCTTCACAAAAGCCCTCGAGAGGCATGCCGAAGGCTCCTGATCCACACCCCAGGCACGGTGGCCCGCTCGGACAAAGGCCACTCACATACATGCATACAGACACGCATACACACCACACACACACACCTCATACCCCCACAGACACACACGCACACACACACACACACGCACCCCATCCAAAGCCACACACAAATACACACTCTCAAGCACACAAGTAACCACATCCACACACCAGCACGCACACACAGGCACCTTGCACACTCACGCGCCGACACACCGGAATGCCAGCCACCAGGTCCCCTTTCGGACGATACGCCAATGATCCGCCCGCCCCCCTCGCACAACACCTACGCTCCCACAATGGCCTCCGAACCGCCCGAAATCAAACAAAGGCGACCCACAAACGCCCAAGCAAGTTCGAAAACGGCCCGAAATCGAGGACCCCAAGGGCTAAAATCGAGGACCCGGAGGCCACAATCGGGGATGCACACGCACACATACATACACTTGACACACTCACAAATTCCTAATCCACAGTCACATACACATATACACACCCTCACGCACACAGGTCACCACCTACACACACGAGCACGCACATACACAGGCACCATCACACGCACACCACACACCGGAGTGCCAGCCACCAGGTCCCCTTTCGGGCGGGGGGTCCGACGAGGGGGGGGATGAAGCTACGACGGAAGGGGGAAGAACCGACGGACAGGGCGCTAGGCCAACAAAGACATATATGCAAACATATTTATATGTATCAATACTGCACTTTTGGATGCCCGCTCCTGCGTGTGCCATGCCAGCCACCAGGCCCGTCTTGAGCCGACGGAAGATCGCAAGGGCGGAAAACGTCAACAGTGAGTTTGACTTCTTTGAGCCTCGTTGGGCGTGTCATTGGAGCCATATTCGGTCGTCATCGTAGCCGATTTACACATCCTGCACACATGCTGGGCCACCCTGAGGCCACCTTGGGCCGCCCCCCCCCCCAAGGCAGCCATCCAAGAGCCCCCAGCGCATGAGTCCACAAAGCCAGCCAGCAGGTTGCAGGTACAGCAAACCCTGCGCGGGAGTGAGGATAAGGAGGAAGAAATGACGGGAGGGAGGAGGAGGCGGAAGAAGAGGGAGGCGGTAACAACAATGAGAACACGTAACATGTGACACCTTTTTCCACCCGCTTACGCAAGGCACACGTGGATCAATGTCGTCCGCTCTAGGCCGTTTTTGGCTCCTGCGGGACTGTCTTCACGGTCCCTCGGAGCGTTCTTGAACTCTGCAGGCCCTCTTGGGCCGCTATTTGGCTCCATTCGGTTTATCGTGACCGCCTGGACGGGCTCCACGAGCCCTCATGGCGCCGTCTTTGATCGTCCATGCGCCCACTCAACAATGCCATTTTTCTTTGGCACAAGTTTAGGGCCGTCTTGAGTGCCACTTTGCTTTTCCGACATGCACCCCCATGAAGGCCGGAGTGCCAGCCGCCAGGTTGAAAGGGCACGTGACCTCACGCATGCTCTTTTCAACGCAAGTATCCGTAGCCGTTTTGGTTGACAGGAATCATGCGCTTCTTTTTGTCATGCGCCATCTTGCTGTACCGTTTCTTCATCGTACTTGCCGTTAAAAACAGCGACCGGCTGTACGTCGGTAAAACGTTGCGCGGCACTCTGAAAGAAGGCCGCATTCCTTGCGCGGCCAACAAGTATGATGCAACGAAGAGGCCGTGGGAGATGCGCAAGGACCATTTGAATACCATCAAAGACGTCAAAGATCTATTAGAAAAGCTTAAGAAAACAGCGCCCTCGGCAACACAACACGAGCACCTCAAGAAAAGCGCGGGGAAAGCAGCCAATCTTAGATGGGTGCGCAGCGTGCCAGTAAAGATCAGACGCCATCAGAGTTTCATAAATCTGCAGACCCGCGACACCATGCAATGAGCTTCGTGGAATTCTGTAAGCTACGGAAAATCAGACAAAACCGCAAGATGACGCATAACTTTTTCTTGGACAATTGTTTCTTCAATAACATCGACCGTTGGGACGACCGCGGGTCAAAAGAGCTCTGTGCGGCTGCGTCAAGTATAAGGAAGAAAGTTGACAAAATCAAGCTCTGTTTCATGCGCAGACACCTGTCCAGCCCAAAAAACGCAGTTGGGGGACCGAACGCGCTGGCAGAAATGCTAGTGACTAACACATGGGAGGAAGATCTCCTAACGGTGACCGGTGGCCACGGCACATGCGACCGTGTCCTCTCGAATACCGAGATTCTTCGCTGCTTGCGTGAATGGGAACAAACGACGGATGACCCATTGGCCAAACTCGTCGGGATGCAGTTCCCTTCTCTCGCCCACGCTCAACGTTTTATTTCCGAAACAACCAACGCATGCTTGATCAATCAGAGGCGGCGCCAACTGCCGTTCACAAGTCTACAGATTGCTTGCGATTTAGTATCTTTGAATCTCATTCGAATTGCAGATAAATGCGCGTCTTGCCCGCTGACGACGGGATCCGAGGAGGGGATCAAACACGTGAGGAGAATGTGTGGCGACAAAAGCCTCTCTTTTGAGCAAGTTGCTGCCTCGGCCGGCATCGCGCCGACGCAGTGCCAAACGAGTTTATGCGAGTACAACAAATACATTAAGATGTTCGCGGGCGCAAAGCCTTTGAGGATGCACAAGCCCCACACTTGAACGTTTATCTCTGAGTGGTATTTCGATTATTAATGTTGGATTGCATGTTGTGCTCAGTATACATCGCGCGTTCCTGTTTCATGCATTCCTCTCTACTTCAGCCCATGCGTCCTTCCGAGCCCACGCAGCGCGATATACAACCGCGGGAAGGGTATATCAATGCGTTTCTTGGGTGTTCCCAGACACAGGGCGTCGCCGACGGAAAAAAAAGGAAGGCGCACAGGGGGCCCTTGGGGTATGCGAGCATGCGTCTGCACCCAGGCCGCCCGGAATGCCAGCCACCAGGTCGCCCTATCTTGGTGTCCCGTTGTCGTCGTCGTTGTCGTCGTCGTCGTCGTTATCGCCTTTGAATTGTCGTCGTCGTCGTCGCTCCGTTGTCGCCCCCCCCGTTGTCGTCGTCATTTGCGCCGTCGTCGCCGCCCCCCTGGTCGTCGTTGCTGTGCTGGCCATCGTCGCCATGGCCACCACTTCCATCGCCGTCCGCGCGTCGGCGGGGATATTCCTAGGCGCCACGTGCGGTGGGTGGGGGCCCCTTACGTTATTCCTCATTCGAACCGGGCACGCGCAACCTGCAGCAACGCTCCTCAGGGGCGAACGTCACAACAGCGGCCGCGCGGGGAGGCGACAGTCATTTCTAGCAGAGGGCCATGCGCAGTACCCGAACACTGCGCCCAACCGCCACACTACGCGAAAAACTCACAAAACACGCATGCGCGCGCACACACACGCACGCGCGCGCACACCGCGCGCGCGGACGCGCGCACGCACGCCCGCGCGCCGCGCAGCACGATACACAAATCACGCACGTCAGTCATGGCCCCAAATCCCCGGAATGCCAGCCACCAGGTTCGCGGAGGCAGCTTTCCGGCCAGCGACGCCGATCACAACGAAACAACGGCGACGACGACGACGGCAACGATACAACGGCGACGACGACGGCGACGACGACGCACGACGACCGACGACGACGACGACAACGACGTATGGGGGAGGCCGCGCAGGTGGAAAGGCCGCCGTCGTCGTCGTCGCCGCCACCGCCGCCGCCGCCGCCACCGTCGTCATCGTCGTCGCCGCCATCGTCATCGTCGTCGTCGCTGTCGTCGTCGTCGCCGCCGCCGCCGCTGCCGTCGTCGTCGTCGTCGTCGTCGTTGTCGTCGTCGTCGTCGCTACAGCCGCTGCCGCCGCCCACCCTTGCCCGATCGGCGCCAGCTCGACCGGCTCGCCCGCCGGCCCGGCCCGTTTCGGCCCCGCCAAGCCGGGCCGAACGAGGAGGCGGAGGGCAGGGGAGAAGGAGAAGGAGGAGGGGCAGGATGAGGCGAAGGAGAAGGAGAAGGACCAAGATTCGAAGGCGAAGCGTAGCGAGCCTTCAGAGTCTTGTATATATATACATATATATAGAGAGAGAGGGAGAGAGAGAGAGAGAGAGAGAGAGAGAGAGAGAGAGAGAGAGAGAAAGAGAAAGAGACAGAGAAAGAGAAAGAGAAAGAGAAAGAGAAAGAGAAAGAGAAAGAGAAAGAGAAAGAGAAAGAGAAAGAGAAAGAGAGAGTGAGAGAGAGAGAAATAGAGAGAGAGAGAGAGAGAGAGAGAGAGAGAGACCCGACGTTGACCCCCCTGGGCTGGGATATTCCATATCATGTTGATTATGATCCATTGTTATATTCTTCCTTTTCTTGCGCGTGTTATTGGTTACGGAGATGCCCGCCCAAGGGTCTCGAATTTTACGGCCTGAATCAGAATTGTCTGGTCGGCTGGCGCCATTGACGCGCCCAGCGCCATCCTTCGCCCGCGCGCTGCCCGACGTCGCCCGCGCTCTTTCGACGCCGTGGGCGGACATGGCGCGGGCGTCTGCCCTGAGTGTTCAAGTCGGTGGTTGAGAAACTGCTGGACGGACTGGTCAGCGTGGCCTTGTTCGTTACAGGGGGCCCCCCCGGCTTCTTTTGAAGCAGATTGTCTCGGGGCGTCCGCGAGCGACCCGCGCTTGCTCGAGTCCTAGAAGCAGCAAAGCACGCGGGTGCGCAGATGCAAACCGAGCAATTTTCCGCCCCATCGGGCCATGACCACCACGGCGCCGAAGATTGAGGAGCAGCGAGCCGCAGCGCGTCCTGTTCCCGGCCACGAGCAGCTTTCAATTAGTTTTGGCGTGCGCAGTGATGGGCACATGTACACTCAGATGATGCCAGGGCGCCCCCCCGTGTATATATATATATAAATATGCACGTAGACGCATGTCTATATACGCGGGGGCGCCCCCCTCAGATATTCATTTGCGGTATCTTTGTCGAAGAAAGTGTGCAGCGTCTTGCAAGCACAGGTAAATGCCGCATTGCCGACGCACGGCGATGAGTCTCACCCGCGTGCGGAATCATGCGCCCGCAAGTTGAGGTTCCGCGATGCGCCGACGGCAAAAGGTGAGGGATGAGGGGGCGTTAGAGAAGGGAAGGGATGAGTGATGCGGATCGCTGCCCCGTCCAAGCCGCAACATTGTAGGGGAACTCGGACAAGAGCCCTGCGAGCCAGAACTCGCAATTCGCGGATGTCCCAGCGCGCGGCGGTGGAGGTTTTGAAGCCGGTATTATATATATATATATATATATATATATATATATATATAAAATAAATTATACATATATAAACAAAAACAAAAACGCGTTTTTTTGTGTTTTCCGATTCAACGCGAGCGCGTTGGAGGCTTTGGACAGGTCGAGCATCAAACCCCCCCCAAAAAAAGCCCCCAATAACCGCTCCAGGATTGTTCCTTGCTGGTTGAATTTGCGAGTGTGGTTTCGCGCGCGGCGAACTCCAGGGGCGCGAGGATGGGCGCGCATCGCGCGGCAACTGTTGCTTGGCAGCGAGGCTCCCCTATTCCGCCCGTCCGCAGCAGCATGTGTTTTTGTTGTTTTGGGGCTGGGTTGCTACAGTGATGTTGTGGTCAAAATGCCGACGGCAGCGGCTTCTCCCCATCCCATCGCGGCTGCGCCAGGAAACTCGCGTCTTGCGGCCTGTGGTGGGGGGCTTTACCTGCCATGGGCCCTGGGGGGCGAGCGCGAGAGTCATCTGGCAGCGTGCGGGTGCGCCAGCGATCGGCGGTGGAAGCGTGCAAACCAGTAATATATATAATAAAACATAATATAATATGATATATATATATATATATATATATAATCATATATATATATATAAAAAAAAAAAAAAAAAAAAAAAAAAAAAAAAAAAAAAAAAAAAAAAAAAAAAAAAAAAAAAAAAAAAAAAAACGCTGTTTGACCCTTCGGCATAACAGGGGTGTTCTGAAAGGCGTTATCCCCGAAAGCGCGTTGAAGTTTTGGTACATCGCGAACTTGGATGTTCTCGGGGCCCGAAGGAGAGCGATCCATCCAACGAGGGGTATGTTCCAAGTCCATGCCATGCTGATTATTATCCCCCCCCCCATCTTCTTTCCCATAGCTATTCAGGCACCAGCGATGCGCGGGCCCCGGCACTGCAAGTGCATACACGCACAACCGCGGCGCCCAAAACTGAAATTCTGGATGCCGATTCCTTCATTCGTCATTGCTGTTTGGGGTTATGTGGATGCAGAGATATCCGACCAGGTGGTTTCGAATTTTACGGCCTGGTTGCGGAAGTGCCCCGGTTGGGGCGGCGCCATTTACAGGCCCCACAACATCCTTGACATGGCCCGCGCGTTGCCTGACGATGTCCGCGAGATGGCGGCCCCTTGGCTGCAGTGCAAGCCGTCGGGCAAAGTATTTTGGATACAGCACGCGGATATGGCCCGAGTGGTGGCGGCGTGGTGCGTTGGCAGCGCTTGCCTTGATGCGCTCGATTCGGTGGTCGAGAAACCGTTGGACGAACTCCTCAGTGCTGGCTTGCTCGTTACAGAGGGCCCTCCTTCGGCCCCTTTTGAAGCAGACTTTCTCGGGGCTTCTGCGGGCGACCCGCGCTTGCTCGAGTTGTTGAAGCTGCAGAGCACGCGCGTTCAAAGCTACAAACCAAGCAACTTTCCGCCCCATCGGGCCACGCTTACCACGGGGCCGAAGGCTTGGGACCAGCGGGCCAAAGACGCTGGCGCCAAGGCGCTGGCCTTGACCAAAAGATTCCACCAAGAGAAAAGCAGGAACGCAGAGCCGTTATGGGCGCGCAGTTTGGATGTCGAATGCCCTCACGTTGCGGCGCACCACGCCTCTTCGTGGATGGGGAAGCGGAGACCATTAGATCGCGCCGTGGCCCCGCCAAAGAAGCGCGCCCCGCGCAAGGTTCGGACAGACTTCAACACTTTGCCTTCCAGTTCGGCTCGACCATTGACGCGCGGCGTTGCAGCTACGAGTGGTCCCCCTTCGGCGCTAGCGACCAAGGTAGAGGAATTGGCCCAGTCGGCCGACGCTCGGTTGGCGTTAGCGCGGGAGGCGGGGTGCTTCCACCCATCCGATTTCCCAGATGTGTCCATGGGCCAGGCCTCCAAGGCTAACGAGACGAACCGACGCGCTCTATCGATTCGGGCGCTGGCCGTGCACCGTGCTGAACAGCGCAGGGGCAAGTTGTTGGAGGCGCCAGGGGCAAACATTCAACTGCGCCGAAGGGCGTCAATCGCGCTGGCGGATTCTCGCGGCGACGCTTCTGCCAAGGCCCTCGTGTCCTTCATGCGTGGAAGAGGCCGAGGTGCGAAGAAAGTGCGATGCGAAGTGACCCTCAACAACGGGTGCAGATTTCTTGTGAGGTGCATCCTTTCTTGTATAGAGTGGTGGGAATTCTCTTCGTTCTTCAGCTCGCGCCGCATCGTTGCCCAGCAGCGAGCAGCAACGTCCGTATTCCAGCCACGCGCAGATTTGAACTAGTGTTTGCGTGTGTAGGGCGTGTACATATGTACACCCACTTGATAGAGGGGCGTCCCCCCGCAGAGCAGGAGGATATGTAGAAATATGTATGCAGCGAAATAGGTTGAATTGTATGCATACAGGGTATAGGTTGAATTGTATGCATGTAGCATATGTGTATATATATATATATACATATCTATATATATATATACATAAATATACCTATACGACCACCCTTCGGGTGATAAGGAGGCGAGGGGGGGGGGGGGGGGGCGGGGCCAACGTCGCACTCGATCGATCTCACTATCGAACTCACTACCGATCTCACAATCGATCTCAATCGATCGATCTCACAATCGATCTGACTATCGATCTCACTATCGATCCCACAATCGATCTCAGAATCGATATCACATTCGGTTCGCTATTGATCTCACAATCGATATCACAATCGATCTCACAATCGATCTCACATTCGATCTGACGATCAATCTCACGATCTCACATTCGGTCCCACTATCGATCTCACTACCGATATCACAATCGATTCCACAATCGATCTCGCATTCGGTCTCACTATCGATCTCACACTCGGTCTCACTTTCGATCTCATTATCGATCTCACATTCGGTCTCACTATCGGTCTCACGGTCGATATCGCAACCGATCCCACAAATGATCTCGCACTCGGTCTCACCATCGATCTCACTATCGAACTCAATATCGATCCCATTATTGATTTCAATCGATCGGTCCCACAATCGATCTGACAGTCGATCTCACAGTCATCATCATCATCATCGGGGCACCATCATCACTATCATCATCATCATCAGCACCATTATCATCAGCACCATCATCATCATCATCATCATCGGGAAACCGACGGGACACCGACGGGACACCGACAGGACACCGCGGGCCCCCGGCCGCCCGGAAGGGAATCATTTCGTCCGGCCGCGCCTCAGCCACACGGGACACCAGCGGGACACCGGCGGGACACCGCGGGGCCCCGGCCGCCCGGAAGGGAATCATTTGGTCCGGCCGCGCCTCAGCCACACGGGACACCAGCGGGACACCGGCGTGGCACCGCGGGGCCCCGGCCGCCCGGAAGGGAATCATTTGGTCCGGCCGCGCCTCAGCCACAGGAGAATTTCTCTCGCCCGCCCACGCAGCTTCGCCTCGCCCGCGCGGCGCGCACGAACACGAAACCGAAATCGATTTCCTGGTAGGGGGGCTCTCCGTTCAACTTCGATCTCACCCCCTCACCTCCGATATATATATATATATATATATATATATATATATATATATATACCTATACGACCACCCTTCGGGTGATAAGGAGGTGAGGGGGGGGGGGGGGGGCGGGACCAACGTCGCATTCGATCGATCACACTATCGAACTCACTACCGATCTCACAATCGATCTCAATCGATCGATCTCACAATCGATCTGACTATCGATCTCACAATCGATCCCACAATCGATCTCACAATCGATCTCACATTCGGTCTCACGGTTGATCTCACAATCAATATCACAATCGATCTCACAATCGATCTCACATTCGATCTGACTATCAATCTCACGATCAAACTCACTACCGATCTCACAATCGATCTCACATTCGGTCTCACTATCGATCGCACTATCGATATCACAATCGATCCCACAATCAATCTCGCATTCGGTCTCACTATCGATCTCACTATCGAACTCACTTTCGATCTCATCATCGATCTCACATTCGGTCTCACTATCGGTTTCACGGACGATATCGCAACCGATCCCACAATTGATCTCACTTTCGGTCTCACCATCGATCTCACTATCGAACTCAATATCGACCCCATTGTTGATCTCAATCGATCGATCCCACAATCGATCTGACAATCGATCTCACAGTCATCATCATCATCATCATCATCGGGGCACCATCATCACCATCATCATCATCAGCACCAGCACCATTATCATCAGCACCATCATCATCATCTTCATCATCATCATCGGGACACCGACAGGACACCGACGGGACACCGGCGGGACACCGCGGGCCCCCTGCCGCCCGGAAGGGGATCATTCCGTCCGGCCGCGCCTCAGCCACACGGGACACCAGCGGGACACCGGCGTGGCACCGCGGGGCCCCGGCCGCCCGGAAGGGAATAATTTGGTCCGGCCGCGCCTCAGCCACACGGGACACCAGCGGGACACCGGCGGGACACCGCGAGGCCCCGGCCGCCCGGAAGGGAATCATTTGGTCTGGCCGCGCCTCAGCCACAGGAGACTTTCTCGTTCCCGCCCACGCAGCTTCGCCTCGCCCGCACGGCACGCACGAACACGAAACCGAAATCGATTTCCTGGTCGGGGGGCTCTCCGTTCCGCTTCGATCTCACCCCCTCAACTCCGATGTATAGATATGCGAAGGTATACATACAACTAGGGGCGCCCCCCTCAAATGCCGCGAAGTCTTCAAAACAAAAAAAACACGCGTGGTTTTTTGGTCCGTCAGTTCACTGGGGTTACCTTCTGGACGGCATCAGCCCCAGAGGCTCGTTGGAAGCTTCGGACAGGTCGCGAATCACACAAAAAATGACGCCTTCTCGGGCGCGTCAGGATAATCGTTACTTGCGGCTTGGGCTGGGGAGTGTCGTTCCCCATGCGGCCGGCACCGAGGCGCGAGCATGGTCACGTTCCGTCGTGCAGCAGCGGATCCTCAGGCATCCAGGATCCTCGGGCATCCAGACAGCCACGATTTCGTTCGGATTTTTTAGCCAGTTGGTGTGGCTTTAATGTCAATGGCAGCGGTTTTTCGCAATCTACGCCATGATTGCGCTGGGGGACCCGCGCCTTTGCGGTCCGGGTGGGCGCCGTGCGATGTTGGGGCGAGACCTTGTAGTACGTCGCGTAATAGAAAGAGGTGAGCATAAACGTACGTGTGCATGTGCAAAGGGGCGGCCCCCCTCAAATGATTCTGTTGGTAATCTTTTTGAAGACACTGAGGCGTCCTGCGCGCGCAGGCAGGACATCGAAGTTTGCCGACGCACGACGTCGAGGTTCAGTCGTGCACAGGTGCAAGCACGAGTGAGTGGAGCTCGCCGCGTTGCAAACGCGAGCGAGTGAAGCTTTGCAACGGACGGGGCGAAGGGGGGCGAGGAGACGGTTAACAGAAGGAGCAGGAGTGAGCGACGTGCAGCCTTTTATTTCGAAGCGCTACTTGCAGTGGATTATGGCAAGATATGTTTGGCCAGCCCTCTGAAACGGTTCCGTCTATACAGAACTGGAAGGGGGGGGCCAAAATAGGGCGGAGGTGGGGGGGGGGTCTGTGAGCGCGGAAGAAAAGATGCGTATATCTATGTGCAGATATATCTACCTACCTCCGTCTGTCGCCCCACCTTTCCTCCTACTACGACCATCTCTAGTACTACTTGTTCTAGTATGAACACAACTCTGTCAAGTGCCACTAGCTTGCTTGTTCTTGGGGATCGGTTAGAAAGAACTTTGCCTCGTCTGTGTTTCCGTCGCCCACATCCCTCCGCGCTAGGTCAGCTGCGAGCAGTTCGCAGGATGTGAAATTGGCCGACACCCCGTATGTGACATATCCCTGCTTTCTCTGACGGATGGGGTGCGGTCACCCATCTCGTTGGAAACACACTGCCGTCGTAGGTTGGTCTCCATCAGTCAACCCCCTTACTGCCCACAGTTTGGATTTAGTTGTGGTCATCTTTAAGACTCTGTATCGATACAACCTCAAAAGCTGAAGTTGAAGTTCGGTGGCGCTTTCAGGAGGCCGACGGACTGAGCGACGCGTACGTTGTGGATGTTCCAAAGAAAGGGGAAGCAGAGGAGGACCATGCATAGCCATTTTGGCATAAGTGTTTTGTTGTGTAGGCAACGTCGCGGTGGCCATGGCGGCGACGGCCCCGCCAGCGCAGCCAGATAGCATAGCGTTACTCGCCGCGTGCTTCCGCGCCTGGGCCGACGACGCAGCGGAGACTCGAAGCATCGTGCCTGCCGCACACACAAGCTCGGCGTGGTCTCCCAAAAGGTGCCTAGTGGTTCACTTGTACGATCGCAAAGCATCTTTTGCCAAACACCTGGTGGAGCTACGCGGTATGCCGTTGTCCTCCGCGGGGACCCGTGCGTTTAGAGACACGTGCGGGCTCGTCGCCATCGGTCTGATCCGCATGGACAAGGTCCAGATGAAGCGAATGAGCTACCAAGGGGCAGTTGCCATTAAAAGCGGGACTGGCTGGTATTATATTGATCCTGGGAATTTCGCGCATGCGTTACGGTGGCTGTTGAATGGTTTTGCTGCTAGGCACGTGCTGAGGGGCAACCCGCATCATAGGCAGTGTCGCGCGTACTTGTGGCGCATGAGAACGCTGCGCGCCAGGTGGCCGCTGCAGATGGACACGCCCCGACAATGCGAGCGGATTGGTGACATTGTGGAACTTGCGTTCTCAGCCAGCTACATGGATGCCACAATGCATTGGCATATACAGACGGTTCTCGGCCCGACCATCCTCAAAGTGCAGCAGTCCGTCCACCACCTGGACAAAGAGGCTCGCGGTGAGCGCATGCGCGTTCCGGGCTCTTTCTTTTTCCTGGCATGCCATCTCGGCGCGGCTGCGCGTCAAAACTTGCATAAGCCTTGTGGCATGCAATGACTGCACAGAAGCACGGTGTCGACTTGACCAGCCCCAAAGGGGCAGGGTTTGTAGGGCTTTGCACTGAATTGGGCTTGTTATATCCAGCGTAGCGCGTCGACTAGGCCCGCAACGCAGAGTAATCGCATGCCCCATAATTTTTGCTGCGTCTATCACATTCAGGAATGGCCTTCATGAGCCCCTTCCCGAGGCATTTTCCGAGGGCGCCAGTGCATGCTGGCGATGAATTCGAGGCCGCGCATATCACGGCAAGGAGAGAAATGTACACAAAGTAACGAAAGGGTCCCCGTAATACCCATCTATGGTAAGCGGGGCCCTCCCGGAAAAACAGCCGAAGTATATATCAGAGCGGGCCCTTGCCCGTCAGGACCAAATCTGCGTTTCACGCGGAGGTGCTGTGGACCCACTGCTTTCCTGCGTGCTTCCGACGATGTCACGCACACGATTGCTCGGTTGTGGAGGCGACCGCCCGTCTCCTGCGCATCCGTATGTTGCTGTTAGTGCTGAAGAATTTGGGGAGAGGTTCCTGCCCGGAAGTGGTTGCCAGTTGGTATGAAGATGCACCGCGCGCCACCTTTCCTTCCCAAGTCGCGGGCCCCAGGCCCGTTATCACCAAATGCCGCCCTTTTCGAGCAGCGCGCTATTCGCATGGCTGCCGTGGAATTCGTAAAGTATGAACAGGCGCATTCTCTGCGAAGGGGGACATCGTCCATTTGCGATGAGCATTGGTATATGTGGTGTGCGAGGCATAGCACAGATGGAAAAGCACACCTGAACCCCAACGTTTATGATTTGAACTGTCTTATGGGTTTCATATCCTACTGGGAAGGACATGCGGCACATGCACTTCCTGATCATCTCGCTACACTATCAGGGTGGGAGAAACATCCCACGACAGAGATCCCCAAGCAGCGGCATGTTATGGCAGGGGCGTGGGATGGAATGGATGAGATTTTCAGGAAGAACATAGTCAGTATAATTGATAAATCTGAAGGGTTTCTGCTGATGTTCTGGTCGCATTCCGACGTGTGATTTTTTCGAGCGTGAAGCCGACGAGGAGAGTTGTGATTTGTTCTACAGAATTTCTTCTGATTGCGGCGCTGCAAGGGCTGATGTGTTCGTTATCATGTTATGTATTATTTGGTTGCTGTCCGCTATGTCCGTTCTTGTGTGGACAGAGACATCCATAGGGTAAACCCATCGGACGTTCGTGTAGGTATAATCTGCATATATCCAATTCAGCGGGTAGGTCGGTATAGATGGCGATGTCTGTCTGATCGTGGACGTGAGTGGATGCGGCTGCAACACGAATCTATCGGTGGAGAACCTTCATTCCTGACACAATGTGCGTCGATTGAGGATTTCCACGACGACGCTGAGTAACGACGGGTGACGATGAGGGATGATGTGGGAAGACGAGGGAGGATGAGGACGAGGAGGACGATGACGAGTGACGACACGTAACGACGAACGTCGGCGTGCCACGAAGCAAGGCTACGCATGTTAAGCTCTGGGCTCGTATGCCATGCTGTGCGGGGCTTTGCCGTGGCATGTTACGCGCCCATGTAGCCGCATGTTCGTAAGGGGTATGACCGAGCCCCTTGTAACACGACAAGGTGGCGGACTACGGCGGCATTTGGACGGACCACAAAGCTACTTTGAATTGGCCGGGTGGCTGGACACAGATGCTGGGCACATTGCCGCAACCAGTGCCTCCCCCTTGTTTTAGCGACCTGGGGTGGCAAAACAAACAACATGTGGGACGGCAAACTGGATTGTTCTCCAATTCTGAAACGGGGTGAGATATGCAATGGATTCCTATGCGCCGCGAGGCAGCACCCCCTCGTGTGGCAAGTGATTGAGGGTGTACGTGAAAATATACGAGCCTATCCCGACAAGGTCCGTAAGGGTTGCAAAGACGTAGTTTGGAAGCCTGGTGTTCTTATTCTTACAGGTCCGTTGGCTATGTCCGAAATCATGTACAGGCATCTGCATTTGCACCCACACATCTTGGTTGACGGCTTTTCCAAGCTGGGCATTGGATTTTATGCGCTGAAAACGCACGAGCTCTTGGTGAAGGAAAACGCAGCCGGGCTTGGGGGCGGCAAGGTACACTATTCGAAGCTGAAGACGAGGATTGTGTTGAACGTGCCTGATCGGGGCTGGAATACTGAGCAGGAGCAAGAGGCGAAAAGGGTGCGCCTCCCCTCTAAGCTCATGCGTTTTTTTGCTCTTCGAAGATGATATGCAAAGTGTAGAATGCACATATTGCGATGTCTTTCGATGCAGCGAGATCATCTCGCCGCCTGGTTCATAGAGGAGCCACGTCGTACACTCCCGAGCTTTCGTACACCATCACCTTGCTTCGGCCTCACGGGCGTGCCGCGCCAGGGAGGCAACCTGTCCGCGCCGTGGCCTCGCGCCAAAGGACTTGCGCGCTCGTGGCGAGTCGGCGCCAGTGGCGCATCCGTTTAATGTAGCTGGCGGCGCGCTTTGGCGCGTCGGCCGCGGCGCAGCCATGGGCGAGCGGGGCTGAGGGCACGGGGGCAATCAGGGGAGGAGGGATCGACAAAGGGGACAGGCGCTGAGTGACGCGCGGCCCATGTTCTTCGAAGAAGACTCACTGCAGGATGATTCCGCCTGCGGGCTTCTGGCGCATAATGTAGGTGGGCGCGCTTGGCGCCCCCCCCCCCCCCCGAGGAAACGGCGCTTTCTGCGTGGGCTTGTTCGGCGTTCTGCGCGCGCCCGCTCGGGCGAGACGGAACCAGGTGCGTAGGTTCGCCCACGCACGGGATCGGACTCCGCGTCAGGGAGGCAACCTGACCGCGTTGTGGCGTAGTGCCAGAGGACTCGCTGCGCCCGTGGCGAGTCGGCGCCAGTGGCGCATCCGTTTAACGTAGCTGCCGTCGCGCTTTGGCGCGCTGGCCGCGGCGCAGCCACGGGCGAGTGGAGCTGAGGACACGGGGGGAATCAGGGGAGACAGGGTCGAGAAGGGGGAAAGGGACTCAGTGACGCGGGGCTCTTTTTCGCCCAAGATGCACCACGGCAGGATGTCTCCGACAAAACATGTCATGGCCTGGACTCGGACCGACGCAGACACAGCGCCTTTGGAGGGGACCGACACCGCGGCCGCACTGATGGCTCCGGCGACAGAAGCTCGGCGGCAGGTCGGGGGAAATCATGCCGAGTTAGTGGACACGCGCGAAGTCTGGGTCATCTGGGTAAGATCAATGTCATCATCGTCACCTTCATTCGTTCATGGCATTGTCTGATCATCATCGTGATGCCATCCTCGCCCTCAGCATCATCCGCGGCCAACTGTGTTGCCAGCCTCCCGTGTGTCTGGGCATCGACCACATCAGGCTTGGTCCTGGTAGTAGTTGTCATTGGCCAGTGATCCCATGTATCGAGTGGCGGACGGGTCTGCCCACGCTGTCCCCTTTGCGTCGCGGCATGGCGGTTCGGGCAGATGCTGCGGCTGCCGCGGCCGACGAGGCCGATGGGGCCATCGCGCAGGCAGCGGCCTCCGGCCGCCTGCGCGAGGTCCGGGGACGAGAATGGGGGGAGGTGGAGATGGAGTTGGACGAGAAGGATATGGGAGGAAGAGGATGACGATGATGGTGACGAGGATGGTGAGGAAGAAGGGGAGAGAGGAGGATGAGGACGAGGAAGAGGATGCACGTGAGAAAGAGGATGAGCAGGAGGATGCACACGATGAGGAGGAGTGATTTGTCTTTTGTATAGGAAGCGTGGGAGCGGCAGCTGACACGCTGCTACGAGAGGCTGCTGCGGTGCGTGCATTTGGCCAGTGCGGTGCTAGCTGCCAGGGCTACTACGGTGGCAAGGGCTACTACGGCGACAAGGACTACGACGGTGGCAGGGGCTACGACGACGGCAAGGGTGACTACGACGATGGCAAGGGCTTCTACGACGGCAAGGGCCTCTACGGCGACGACGACGCTGGCAAGGGCTACGACGGCAAGGGTTACGATGCGTCACCTTGTGCAGGCCAACCACGCAGCATGGGCCAGCAGCGCGTCCAGCGGCCAGCCATGAGCAGCTATGAACGAGGGGTAGTAGATGGACTGTAATTCATATATTCTTGATTTCGGGGCGCCCCCCCGCGATGCAGAAAATCATGCTACAGAAATGCATGGGTCGATTGAAATGCACATTTATACATGCCCCCATCGCATGTATATGCACGGGCGCCCCCCGCCAGGGCTCATGAGTGGCTGTTTCTTTGTTCGAAGGGCGCCTTGAACGCACAAGCGACCGGCGCCGCTATCAACAAGCTTGACCGATACTTCACGCCCAGCTCGACGGCGGTCCGCACGGGCTCGCGGTGAACTCCTTGTAGGGATGGTCGCTTCGGCCCAAGAGGCCGCCATGTCAGCCAAGAGGAGGGCCGAGGGCGTGACCAACGCGGTCGACAAGCGGATCAGGTGATTCGGAGAGGTGTGTACCATGCTCGTGTGATGTCAGTTTTTCGCTGAGTTTATGTTTCTTGCGGTGCGCTCGTATCTGTTGTCTCAAAGAGGTGCCGCGGCATCGGTTAGCTTCCCGCAACCTTCACGCATGCGTCGGGAAGTTGCGTCGCTCAGAACCAGCGGCGGGCGCGCCATCAATGTAGACGGATGGACGCAGGGACGATGGCGTCGGGGGAGGTATTGCAGTTACTAGAAAAACACGCGTGTTTTTTTTGTGTCTTGCTTCACGGGTGTGCCGCGCCAAGGGGGGGGAGGGGGGGGGGGGGGGGAGGGGGGGGTGGGGGGCACCGGTCCGCGCGGTGACCTCGCGCCACGCGACTTGTTCGCGCGCGCCGAGACGGGGCACTTGTCGATCGCACGATCGATCGCACATTTTGGAAAGCCACGGGCCACATCGGGGCACGCTCTCGATCTCGCTATCGATATCGGCATCGATCTCACTCACAGACACCGCGCGCTCCCGCATGCACACATACACACACACAACCACACACACACACACAAACACACAAACACACACACACACAACCACACGCTCTATCCATCTCTGGCCTTGCGCGACCGCGGGCAGTTTGCAGGAGCGCGCTGGCGGCGCGCCTTGGGCTGAGCCCCCCCCCCCCCCCCCCCCCCCTTTTCTGATTCTGCGACGCAGGCGAAGGCGGGGCTGCGAGGCGTCGCTGGAGGGACAGAAGGCAGTGGAGGAGGAAGAGGAGGAGGAGGAGAAGGAGGAGGAGGGGAAGGGAGGGAGGAGGAGGAGGAGGAGGATAATGAGGAGGAAGAGGAGGAGAGAGGCGCACCACACCGACATATTTATCGTGACTGTTCCCATCTCCAGTCCCAGGCACGCTGGCACGCCGATCGGCGCAGCGGCCGCGCTGTAGTGGCCCACCGATCGCTGCCGATTGCCTGGAACTTGGCTGTTCTTGCCCCCCCCCCCCCGGGATTTTTCGAATCGGCATCGGCCCCCCGCCAGAGTTCAGGGGCCCCCCTCCCGTGATCGGTCGTGGCCGCATCGGGCGCGCATGATCCCCCCCCCTCCCCCATGCCCACCCTCTCGCCGCGAGCGCGATTTCGTCTCGCCGATCCCCCCACCCCCCCCCCCCCCCCCCCCCCCCCCCCCCCCCCCCCCCCCCCCGCCCCCGCGCTCTTCTCACCTTCTTCGACCGTCGCCCGCCTTTATAGGCGAAGTGCTCGCGGGGCTGCTGGGGCGCGCGCGAACGCGCGGCAGTGCCGCAAACTCGCGGAGGAAATGACATTACGTTCTTCGCCCCCATCGAGCACGGCGCGCGCTGCGCTGCGCGCGTCCGCGGTGGGGGCGCAGACGCGAGATCGAACGCGAGCCTTCTCGTTAAATGGCACGCCCTTCCATCGCCCATCCTCTTCGATCCCCTTCCTCCTTCTCCTCGGGGCTTCGCTGGCCCAGGCCCAAGTCTGGGGCATGTTCCAACAGCGCCGCCCGCGGGCGTGGGCCACGCGCTCGGGGGCCGCGCTGGATCGAGACCCAAACCTGCACGAGAAAATGCGCCCGCGGGCGCGTCGGGTCGTCATGCATCATTCGGGCTCGTCTCCCTCCTCCTGCTCTCACTCTCACTCTCACTCTCTCTCTCTCTCTCTCTCTCTCTCTCTCTCTTGTTTCTCTCTCTCTCTCTCTCTCTCTCTCTCTCTCTCTCTCTCTCTCTCTATATGTATATCTATATTTCGAGGGCTCTTGGCGCCAGGACCATCGCCAAGTACGTTGTGACCCAGCGCTGCAATGAGGCGGCTTCCAGTGTTTCCAGTTTGCACTGCGCGTGGGCGCATCGCCCTGCCGCGCATTTGCGCCGAAATATGTTATACCGGCGCTTTTCTGCCTCAAGGAGCCACTCGACCGACGACGATCATCTTCATCGATCCTCCTCCTCCCTCCTCTGCCGCCCCCTCCTCCTCCTCCTCGATCCTGCGATCACTTGGCGCCCCAGATCCTCCGCGGTGTGAGAGTCAATCACGACGGGTGGTTTTGTTTTTGCAATGTTTGGCCTCGGGGGGCCCTTCTCGGATCCGGGTGCTTCGCGCCTCTGGGGGTCGACGTCGCGAACAAAAAATCACAGCGTCGGAGATTTGGGTCGTCGCCTTTCATCACGGCAGCGACGGCTGCAATGCGGGTCTCCGTCAAGGTGCATTCCATGGACACCCGAAGGCTGCGCTGCGTTCGCGCATGCTTCAGTTGGAGATGAAATCTGCGCAGATGCTCTCTTCCGCCCCTGCGCCCCAGGAGGCGGGCGAACACGCGGCGTTGTTATGCGAATACGACGCGCCGCATTTGGACATCCACATGTGCGTCATATATACCATCCCGTCCTTTTCAACTCATTCAGCCCCCTCTTGCATCTTCCTACGTCATATTCCTGCTCCACCGTGTTTCACCATGGCAGCATCTGACTTGTTGTGTTCCCGCCTTTTAAAGGGGGAGCATTCGTTCTCGAGGTCGAGGACAGGGCAACGGCGGGCAAGACGCGCCGCCGCGTTCGGACGCCCGATCTGTTTCATTATACGGAAACTGGAAGGCGAGAAGCCAACAATCATCAGTGTCCTTTCTAGGTTTTTGAATGAGTTTGGCTTCTTGGATGCCTCCTTGGGGGGGTCATCCGGCATCATGGGGCCGTCTTGGCGGCCCCTCACCGAAGGGGTGTTGAAGGAGGTTGGGAGATAAAATGCCCTAAATCACCCACGCCCAGAGGGCTGGTGGGATTAGAGAAGGATGCGGCCCATGGGGGCGCATTTCGTTCCAGGTTGTCAACGAAACCTGCGGCTGGGCAGCGCGGGCCTGGGAATTACTACGCGCGTTGCTTGTGTGCGATCGGGAAAAGTAGCTTGACCCCCCAGGGAATGCGGCGGCGCCCATGTAATCCAGCGCAGGGCAGATGTAGGAATATGAATAACATCTGCGCCTGCGGCGGGCGTCCTGCAGCGGGAGCAGGCGCGCGAACAACTGCGTGGGCCATCTGCAAAACGAACTCCATCGCAATCATAATACGCGCGAAAAAAAAAACATTTTTCTCTCGATCCTTTTTCGGATCAGTCTTGGAATCCTCTAGCAAGCTAGATGGTTTCAAGCAGGACACGCGCGGACGACATTGTCGCGCTGTGCACGATTGCGCTACAGACCGAAGAAAAGAAGGCGGCGAACACACGGCGTTGTTCTACGAATACGACGCGCCGCATATGGACACCCAGATATGTGTCGCATATACCACCCCGTCCTGCTCAACTCATTCAGCCCTTCTTCCCTCTCCACTTCGCATTCCGAGCTCAGAGACTCCGAGGGTCCACAAGCGGGACGTCTCAGCGATGCACGCGACGAAGACGGACATGAAGAGGGGGGCATTCATTCACTATCCCCCCCACCCTTTCCCGATCCGACACCAATCGAGTTCTCCCCCCAGCGCGTCTTGCGCGGTCGGGACAGCGGCGCGTGCCCGTCGCGAAGCCCAAAGTGGAGATCTTGCGTAGATGCACATGATTGTCGGGGAAAAGATTGCGTTGCCCTGCCCCTTTCCCCTTCCCCCACGAGTTGGAGGAATTTCGATCCTTCTCGGTGTAGTGTGGTCTTCTACTTCTATGATATAGGACGTCCCCCTCGAATGCATATAGTTTATGCATATCGTACATGAAAGGATCTGCATACGTATGGTATTATGGACATAGGGGCGTCCCCCCACATGCTGCGTCGTTGTCCGCGTGCAAGTTGTTGTGCAATGTTCGGACTGCGCGGAACAAGAAACCAGTTCGTGAAAACCGCAGCTCGTTTGCAGCGGGGCCCGTTGTGGCTTCCTGACGTTGCGCGGCCGCCAAGCCCTGCAGCCGTCCCAGGGCGGCAATGTCCACCAACACTCTCGCTTCGACGCCGCAGCGCCGGCGTCGGACGCCAGGCGAAGCGTCTGCGGCGCACGTGACCAGCCCGAACGCGACCGCGGCAGGACCTGTCGCTGCAGTGCCACACACGACGGAGATGGCAAGGCCGACGCACGCGGTGGCCGACCTGACGGTCGCGACGATGAATTACTCCATCGTGTTGCGCTGCAAGGACAAGCGTGTGGCATACGCCACAAAGAGCGGCAAACGCATGAGGAGCGTCACATTTCTCGACGTGGTGGGGGAGGAGGTTGTCGCGAAGATGTTCGGGCCGGGGGCTCTCGATCTCGTCGAGAAGGGGAAGGTGCATTTGCCCCAAGACTACACGATCCAGCGAAGGCAAGGATTGTAATTTGATTTCAGTCTTGTTGGGTCGTAGGGGCTCGTTGTCACGCATGCCGTTGACCCCGTGAGGTGCATGTTGCCAGACATGACGTACACCAAGCAGTAAACATTCAGAACAACGCGCGGATGCAGAATGCGCTTCACCCGAGGGGGGGGGGGGGGAACATGTGACCGACGAGGACAACATAGGCAGACAGAACAAATCCTAGATGGGAGAAGGAACACATAGGGGGCAGAGGTGGTCGATGTAGAATGGGCGAGTACAGAAGTTGTAGCTAAGGGCGTTTTGGATCTTCTGGTGGGCGCCGCAGTCGCAACTTGGACCTTCTTTCGAAACGTGGTGGGAGCCCCGAGCTGTGGAGGGATGGGAGTTGTTTTGGTTGTTTGTTTTGGTTGGTTGCGGGTTGCAGACAGTGAGGTGCATTGCAGCAGGAATTCTGTACGTGCACTCGCCAAGGCTCGAGTCTTTAGCACATGCGTGTTGGGGTAATGATGTAGACGCTGGAACGTTCTGACCACCGTGTATCTGCCACATTGTCTGAACTCGCAGGCAACGTGGAGCTGCCCTTGGGGAATCGCAGGGGCACCATCAAAGAGGCACGGCCCGCCCGCATCAAAGAGGGGGACATCCCGGCGCAGGAGACGGTCGAGGATCCCAACAGGGGATGCGCGGGACGATGTTCTCTGACATGCAATGCTATACGGAGTCAGAATGCACGTGAGGGAACACGCAGTGGGAAAACAAAATGTGGTCGCAATTCAGAGTATCGCAGGGGTCAGAGCATGAACGCGCGAAGCAGGGGACCAGAAGACGAGGATAACAAAAATGCCGCGGGCGAAGGGGGGAGGGGGGGGGGGGGGGGCGGGGTAGAAGCTGCGAGAGCGCCGCAAGCACAGGTCAGTACACACAGAAGGCGTTGGATGACACAGCTTGCATGGACCGAGCAACGAGGATTAGAAGAAATAGTAAATTGTATTGGATGTTCATATCTTTGTGCTTCTTACCTTGTCAGCTGTCGGGGGCGGACGACTTGCGCAACGACGTGGCTGGCGCCATCCACACGGTGGAGGGTATCGTGCACGGGACCGTAAACGATGGCACTTTTTTCCACATCTATCTCATTGTCGACGACACCACAATCAAGGTGACGGCGTGGAAAGAACTTGCCGCCGCGACGTGCTTGCCTCAGCTCATTCACAGTCGGAGTGTCGAATACGAAACGATCAGCAGACGAGCAACAGCGGCGTGGCATCTGTGTCTGTTTCACAACCATCGTGCTTTGTGTTGTTCTTATTCAGAGGAGTCATTGGGAAGGGCGTACGCACGTACTCTAGCATGTCCTGTGCATGCGATGATGAGGTGTGGTTTGAAGCTCGCGGAGGGCGACTGTGTACTCGTGAAGAACGGCAAGTACAATGCAGGCCGATTTGGGCGTGGGGGAGAGGATGAGGGAGCGGGAGTACGAGCATTTGTGGCGTACATCGGTCAGCAGCACTCTCTCGGGATTTCCGAGTGCCGATGTGGGTTTCCAGTAATCGTGTGCGTCGCCTCGTTGAAGAATCGTGATTCGCGCTGTGGTCAATCATGACGCGTACAATCGGTCTACCTTATCGGGAACGGACCAGGCCAAGAAGTGCTGAACGTATATCCCGATACTGGCATCATTGAGAAGAACGTGCCCGAGGCTTCTTTGCATGGTTTGGGTTGGTATCGCATTGTTCTGTAGATCATCGCGATTGGCTCTCGTGCGTGGCGTCGAGCGATAGTTCCCCTTGTTGATCACTCGAAATAGTTGCTGAACAGACATTCCTATCAGAGAACCCACCCCTCGTCTCCTAGTTCAACGATCCCCCAACGCACGATTCCTATTGACACTGTCGCGTCCTGTGCGGTTCTCTATCGTTTCTCGGTGTTTCGCATACTCCTCATAACGGTTGACTTGTCTTTCGACGACGACGACAACGGGACGAGAATTGGCGCGCCCGCGTAGTGGTCGCCACCACTGATCCAAGGAGCCTGGGCCCACAAAAGAGGTCGCCGCCGCGCAGCAGCCGATGAGCACCCCGAAGGATGCGGGGGGGGGGGGCGAGAACGGCGCAGAGTGTTCACGTGTCCATTCTTCGCCCCAGACTAGTCGCTACTCGAACCGGGCCAAGCGAGCAAGAATTGCAGAAGGAGGAAGAGGAGAATACACATGAGCACGAAGAGGAAAAACTTGGAAGGGAGTTCGGTGGACGGGGGCGACAGACTGAGTGGAAGAAAGGGGGGGAATCGGCGGACTTGCATTGGTGGAATGTGTCGATGCATACGCAAACTGAGTGGGTGCGTGGCTATTCGTGGAAAGCACAAATGTCACGTCAAGAAGGTGTCCGGATTGCGAGCCCAACCTTCCCCGCAGGACGAGGGCGAGGACCTGGGCGACAGCGGGGGCGCGCCGAAGCGGGCGAGGTTGGACGAGGCCACGGAAGACTCGCAGGAATGAACTTTGGCGTTCGGCGGTTTGAGTGATGCGGGGGGGGGGAACGAGGAACGAGGGGGGAAGTGGACCTGGGCCTGTCATTCAAGAACTTGTTGCAATCGCCCGCATGTGTCATATACTTTTTAGAGCTGCGGACTCACAGCAGCAGTTTGAAGATATTGCGCATGGAGCCGCATAACTGCAAAGCCCCAACCTGTGGCGCCAAAGTTACGTTGCACAGGTAGCCTCGCGGAGCAGGACGCATGCATTGTTAACGTTTGTAACCCATTCGACTTTCAGGGCCTTCGCCTAACTACTATGTTTGTGCGGCCACTGACACTCATACGGCGTCGCGCACATGCCGACGGTCGTGTTTCGTCCAAAGGCGGTGTCGTGCGTCAGTCTGTACAGGTTGGCACGTCCGCAACGAGCAGCATCGCGCCCTGTGGCCAGGCACGAGCAGTTTCCAGTTAGTTTTGGAATGCACAGTGCAATACCTTCGTACGTCCCACGATGCAGGGGCGCCCCCCCGCAACGCATGATAAGGGCGAAGCATCTACCATGACTCGTAGTTCAAAGCTAAGTCGATGGAAACGTACATGTATATATATATATATATATACACAGGGGCGCCCCCCTAGAACCTCCTGTGTCCTACGGCACATGGCATTTTTGCCGACGCACGGCGGCTAGGTTCATTCGTGCACAACTGCGCGCACGTGCGAGCGGAGCTCGCCGTGATGGAAGCACGAGCGAATGTCGAGCGCACGGATAGGAGGAAGGAACTGAGGGTGGAGGGAGGGAGGAGGGAGGGAGTGGCGCGGAGTCTTTTCACCCGAGACGCATTTTGTAGCTGATTCTGCCAAAACCTTTCTGAGAACTCTCTGAGAAGGCTCTCGTCTCCAAAGACTCGGACGGGGGGCCCTATTGGTTGCAGTGGAAGCTCTGATGAAGCAAAGGGGAACTCCCGCGCAATAAACGACGTCGTCGTTGTTTTCGTCGTTAACGTCGTCGTAGTTGTCGTCGTGGCTGTCGGCGTCGCCGCGGCGTCGCGCGGAACTTGCGGCCGCCGATTGTGTCGGTGTTGATTTTTATTGTGCGTGTTTTGATCCGGCTCCGTCACGGTCGGCACTGGCTCATGTCTTGGACGGGCTCGTGACGTCGCGCAGCGAGGGGCCCCATAACCGCGGGCGGGCTGGCCTCGTGATCAGGCGTTCGCGATTGCGTTGTTAAAAGATCAGGCAGAGCAGGAGGCTGCGGGTAGCGGGCGGTGGAGCGGCACATATCGCCCGAGCGTGGCGGATCGAGACAGCGACAAGCATCGCGCTGCCTGGTTCATAGAGGAGCCGTGCGCACACCCCCGAGCTTTCGTACACCATCACCTTGGACATCCCGTTGGACACGCCAGACCACGGCAAATCGGGACGCGCCGCGGCAAGGCGCCCGCACCACGTGTTGCTGCCAGTGAATCCTCACCACTCCCCTCTCTCATTACATCGTTGGTCGTACGGATCAGAGCCCACATCGACAGTTGTCGAAACCGTAGCCGACGGAACGACGTCGGGTGAGTATATTCTGAGACTGCCTTCTCTCTGTCCATCGTGGTGCGTCGAATTTTATATACGCAACAGGTGCTCGTGGAGTGTATGTCTGCTGTTCTTCTGTTGATCGTGGTGCTCTCGTATCTGGCGCCCCACAGAGGCGCCGCTTTATCGGTCAGCTTCCCGACGACCTTCACGAATACATCGGGAAGGTGGTGCCGCTCAGGAACAGCGGCGGGTGCATCATCAATGTAGACGTGATGGACGCCGGCGCGAAGGTGTCGCGGGGGATTTGCAAGCCAGTTAAACAAACCACGCGCGGTTTTTCCTCGGGCCTCACGCGCGTGATCCCTGGAGGGCTTCACCCACGGAGGTGCGCAAGAGGCTTTGGAGAGGTCGGCACCCAGCAACGAAAAACAAAAAAAAATACAGCAAAAACAAACTAGCCGCGCCAGGATAATCGCTCCGCGCGGTCGAGGCTGACGAGTGCGTTTTCCTTTTGCGGTTGGCGCAGGGGCGACTTCGTCGCGAGGGCTCGTGCAGCTTGGCCCGCGAAGAAGAAGAAGCAGCGCGGGCGGTGCTCAGCCACGACCAGATTCGACGAATGTTGCACGTTGCATATGACATATGGGCGCCCCCCTGGAATGATACATGGGCGTTTTCCTGCATCCTCTTGGGGGCGAGTCTCGGCCTTGGCGAAGGATTCCATGGAAGAGCTCCCCGGCGCCCTCGGCGTTGTTTCCGCCATACCAGCGGGGCGCCCGCAGCAGCGCGCGGCGAAGGACACAGCGCGCCGCGAAGAGATGGAACAGGACGGGGCCCCGAAATTTCACACTGATTTCCCGAATGCGCGCATGTGCCCTGTTCGGTTCCCCGAGGTGTCCGAAACTATGCTGAATTCCCGTGGACTCGTTTCCGCGGGCCCCCATGGTCCATCAAACGAGACACAGTCCAAGACAAGTGCTTTCCTTCTTCCAAAAAAGGTGTGGATCTACGAGAGCTCCAGCTAGCAGTAGAGAATGGATATAACCATGAGCATCGGGGAGCCAGAAGGAGAGAGAGAGAGAGAGAGAGAGAGAGAGAGAGAGAGAGAGAGAGAGAGAGAGAGAGAAACGTGCACACGTGCATGCAAGTGGGCGTTCGAATGTAATGCTTGTTTGCCCTCGTGTGCGCCATTTTTGCGCATGCGGGTTTTTCGTCAGAAAGCGAAGGGCGCCTTTAACGCACAGGCGATCGGCGCCACCATCAACGAGCTTGACCGGTACTTCACGTCCAACTCGACGGCGGCCCGCCAACAGGCTCGTGGTGAACTCATGTTAGGCATGGTCGCTTCGGCCCAAGAAGCCGCTATGTCAGCCAAGAGGAGGGCCGAGGACGTCGAGAACGCCGTCGACAAGCGGACCAAGCGCATCGGAGAGGAGATGAATGAGGATGCTTAAAATGTGCGCACGGGGCTGTGCGTGTTTTTTTATAGAAAAAAATGAGTACGGGGCGCCGTTGTTTTTTTTACTATTTTTTCAGCGTTAGAAAGGCACTGGCAGGTTTCGATTCTGTGATATGCCGGAGCTTCCGACACGAGCCTCAGCAAAGAACTGTGGCATCTCACGCGTCAAATTGCGATGGACAATAGCAGCCATTTTTTAGTCTTGCATATACCAGTGAGCCTGGAGAGGCGCCGCAAAGTGGCACATCATCGATAACAGGAACGAAAAAGTATATAAGGGGAATATGTGATCGGCATACGCTCTCGAGTGGCACGCATGGTTGTCCATGGCATGTACGCGCGCGCGTATAATGTGGGCTTGCGAAGAGAGAAAGTCACGTTGACAGGTATCGATGAGAAGGAGGAAGGAGATGGGCAGACAGAAAACAAGACACACGGGGGAAATATGGCAATGCCTGCCCAACTGCGATCACTGCAGACAAGCGGGCCGCAGGTCGAGACCTTCCTTGATCGGTGAGACACGAACAGCATCCAGCCTTTCGTTCACTGCTCCTCAGACTCTCCACACATCGCCCACGATCCACGGTGTGTACGTGGATTCTTTGGCTCTTCCGACCAGTGGCAGCAGTGGTCGTTTGGTGGGAGGGCCACCGCGTATGCCACATTCACTTTCACACCACAACGGAGCATCTGCTGCTGATCGAGGAAATCTACAGCAACATTGGCACGTTCGTATACGGTGACGACAAATTTCGGATTTTCTCGACAGTATGGAGTGGCCAACTTTTCCGTCGTCTTCGGGTCGACCGGCAAGAAACATTGGCGCTGCTCAGTATTTATTTCATGCGCACGCCCTCGACGTCATCAGAATATACCGCATCGAGCTGGGATCCTCATTTACAAAGAACACCGACATCCGAGAGCCTTCCTCACTTGCGTCCGTCGTGCGCACCACTGAGGCGCAGGTCTGCATCCCCAGAGTCCCCATTCAGCGACGTCGTCGCCGAGCTCACACGTCAGGACGACTGTTGGGGATGCCAGGTACAGTGGGCGGCCATCCATTTGTCCTCTTCTATTATTTTTATTGTGGCCGTATCCTGCCCCTCTGCCGATGCAGGTCTCGAACTTGGTGTGATGAAAGCGTGGCTGCAGCGGAGAACTGCATCGACGAGACACTGTCATCCTCGTCGCCGACGACCCACGTGCAGCGATTGATGCACCGGTTTTCCAGCTCCCAACGACCACCTCATTATCTATCCACGCGTATATGCTGTACTATTATGGTGGTTTGTCTTTCAGATATACCTGCAAATCCCCGCTACGAGGGCAACATCTTTTTTTTTGCGGTCGTCCATGTTCTGATGATGTCGGGCGTGGTGACATTTGGACGGGCATTGTATCGTCAGCCTGTCCGCTCGAGCTTTTCCCAAGTTTCACCACTCCTCCAATGGTGGGGGTGATAGTTGGCCCACAAAGCCTCCATGTCGGCCAAGAGGAGGGGCGGACAGGGACAACGCCGTGGACAAGAGGACGACGCGATTGGGGAGGGAGATGGACGGGCATGTATGGGTACGGGTGGGAAACGCTTGTTTTGGAGTGGAGTGGCAGGTGGCAGAGGTAGACAGTGGCAGGTGTGGACGGAGGTCGGGGTGGGGAACTTCCGACACGAGCCTCAGCTAAGAATCTGTGGCATTTCACGCATCTTGCGCAGCAGGGAGGCAGCACCGTTTTTTGCTCTTGTACATAGCATCCCACTTGGACAGGCGCCGCAAAGTGGCACATCATCTGATCCAGGGATAGTTGCATCGGACAGATCGGTTGGCGGCGTGTGCTTTAACTTCGAGCGGATCAACATGCAATCGCCACATCGGCAGCAATATCGGCATGCCGTTCTCAGCCACATCCTCTTCTGTCATCCACATCCACGTTCTTGACCCAGTCGAGTGGCACCGCGCTGTGCCACCTCCGTGCACGCATGCCTGCCCATGTTAAGTACGCGTGTGTGTATACATATCCGGCATAACTATATGTATACGTATATTCAAATGTTATGCAACATGTAGACATGACATATGAAGAGTCGCGCGACGGCTGCTAAGGGCGGGCCTGGTGCGACATTGGGCCTGTGGTCGCGTGGCCGGACCCAGGAGGAACTCAACGCTTCTGGGCGCGCCCGCGTGCCGGCAAGTTTGAGCTGGTAGTTTTGGTGCCAGAGGTTCACGAGTAAGACACGCGTTGGTAGCGAAGGGCTGAGAGAGGGCGGTGAGAGATAATGATAAGAAGGGCACATGGGGCAAGAAGACCAGACACATGGGGCAAAGATTTCCGCGCCGCCCCCAGGCTCAAGCATTGCTTAGCTGCGCGCCCCCCCCCCCCCCCAGCCCCCGCAGGCGGGCGAGCGGGGGGGGGGGCGCATGGCGAAAGATAAAGCCAAAGTGCCCTGTGCTTTCTCAGAGGTGACCCTTCCCGGGGGACAATCTGGCGCCGTGCCCCCCGCAGTCTCAGGGGTGACCCTTCCCGGGGAGAAATCCGGTGGGAAGCCCGCTGCCGCGGTGACCGGTGCCCCCTGCCATCTCAGGGGTGACCCTTCCCGGGGAGTAATCAGGTGGGCATCCCCCTGTTGCCGGGGCGACTGTGGCTTCTCCAGTCTGAGAAGTGGTTTGGAAACGACGGGCAAGAGTTGATTAGAAGCGAGGCGCGAAGATAAGTGGAGAGGTGGACGACGTGCGCCGAAGAGCGGCGAGTGGGGCGGTGCGAAATGGCGCGCGGTGGGAGGCGTGGGGCACTGCGGCGCCTTCGGCCATGGCGTGGGTGGCGGGCGCGTCGGCGTGTTCATCCTTTGCTACGTGGATGTCGTAGAAGGGGGAAACGCTTGCAATGTTTTAAATTAGCGTTTCTGGGTGTTCTACGCCGGGCGTGGCGGTCGCCAGGCCACTTGCATCCCTTCGTACGTGGCACTTACAGAAGGGGGAAACGCTCGCAATGTTTTAAATTTGCGTTTCAGGGTGGTCTACGCCGTGCGCAGAGAAAGTGGCGTTCGTTGGCATGCGAATGGTGTCCGACGCGACAGCGGCCGCATGCGTCCGTACATGGACGTTGCTGCAAGGGGAAACTCTCGCCAATTTTCAAATTCGCGTTACCGTCGTTGTCCAGAGGACAAATGAAAACGACAATGGCTTCGCGGTGTGCCACGGTACGAACGTCCAGGTTCTTATTAGGCCTGGCGCGGACAGCTACTCTTATATGTACCCGCAGCGCTGCCGTCCAGGGATCCAACGCGCGGGCGCAGAGAGTCGGGTGCGCGAAGCTGCGCCCACATAGCCCGTTCCCAGGAGTGGGCATGAAGCGTCACCACAGCATAACGCCCCCAGCTTACTGGTCCCACGGCCGGAACACACGTGCTGTTGCCTGGAGAACACTTCTCGGTGAGTGGGTACCGCGGTCCGAGGTCGCGCAGCCCGTTCATGTCCAGTGTGGCGAGAGCGAGTCGGCAGTGGTACTGGGAAGCGACGCATCTAGCATTGGTCGCCATGCAAATAAATGTTTACAAGTCGCGCGCGCGAACCTGCGTCGGGGGCGGTGGCGCCGGCGCGCACTGAGAAGATTCGAAACAGAGCGTAACAACGACATGGCGTCAGGGGGTGGCAGTCGCGAGTCGATAGAGGCACAAAATCTCCAATCGGTCCAGACGTGGTTGTGTGATGTGGGCGCGTTTGTGTGGGTGTATGAAGCGAAGGATGCGCAGGAAGTAATAACAGCCGCGTCACGGCATAGATGGAAGCTTGGCGACAAACACGGCGTGTGCGCAGGAGCAGTTCTATGGATGTCTACTAAACACGTTGCTCGCGTGGTCAGCGGGGGAGATGTGCTCGCGCGCGACGCTGTAGAGGGAGGAGCAGACCATGCTCCGTGGCTGCGTTCTGCGGTTGGAGGTAGCACCTCGGTGCCATCATCCGATATCGCTCCGGCATTGCCAACCAGCGCGGATGGTGCACGTGAAAATGCCGTTGTGGCAGGGGAAGAGCGGCACGATACGGAAGGGGGCGCAACCGTGGAGCACATTCTGGCGAAAAGCCCTAACGAGAGCACATTGCTGGAGCTCGTGCGACCGGCTGTGTCAGAAGAAGAGTTGGCGGCCGCGTTGCATGGTGACTCGGCTCACGTCATGCTGGAGGACGGGGCCTGGGCGCGCGTTCAACATCGGATAAAGGGAATGCCGAACATTGGAAATTCGTGTCATGCAAACGCCGCATTGCAAGTGTGACTGCGTCTGGAACCCATTCGGCACGCGGCGTTGCTTCATCGACGCGGGTGCAGCGTCCGACGGCGTCATCGATGCGGCGTGTGTGCGTTGGCACAGCAGGCGGATCTGATGGGCGCAGCCGTGGGTGACCTTCCTGTGGATAAAAGCGAACAAGGTACCAGGAGTGCGAGCGGTGCGCGATGGGTTGTTTCAGCGCGGTCGCACTAATGACTTTAGGAGCACTCGCCAATTCGACGCCGGCGAGCTGTGGAGCGCCTTAGTCGATGCTATCTGTGCTGCAGAGTCGAGTGCGTCGGCGGGCATGGGAACCCCGGCGCAGCACTACGCACTAGTAGACGGGTCCATACTGGGAAGCACCATCCGTCAAAGGCGGTTATGCGACGGATGCGGTTGGGTGTCGGATGTTTACAGACGAGAACGGCCCATGGTAATCCAAATGTGGGAATATACGGATATGTTGGGACCAGTTGGTTTTGAGCATCTCGTAGCGTTGGAATCCACCCGAGTCCAGTACGGTTTGCCATGCCCGCATCGACCCGCCTTGCGAGGCGGAGAGGTGTGGCATGGGTGCCCGGGCCCGTCGCAAACTCACGACGTGCCATCGGAGACACCTGCCAGATTCCTCGTTGTGGTCCTGAGCAGAAGAATGGCGGACGGAATGACTAGAGTGAATTCCCGCGTAAGCGTCCCAAGGGCGTTCGAGTGGCCAGGCACGTCGGGCTGGACATACCAGCTCCAGGGCGCGATTTGCCATCTGGAGCACCCAGCTCATTACGTCGCGTACTTCGACTGCCCTGGCTTCGGTGTCGTCCGCTTCGACGACAACGTGGTGGCGCGGATGGAGTTCAAGGACTTTGCAGAGATCTCGAATAATCAGAGAGACATTGCCCTTGTGGTGTTTTCCAGGAACCGAACGGAAGCAGTCGTGCCGACAGATGCCGCCAAGGAAGCGGCGTCGTCAACGGAGGGGCCGCTGTCGTTGGGCGACAGACCCCCAATGTCGTCAGCAACAACCGACACGGAAAAAGCTACGCACGAGCTGGGTGGAGCGAACCGTGGACATGCAGAATCCGTAGACGACGACGGCGCTGCCAAAACGTCGCTGGAAAGGGAGATGGCTGTGGGCCGCGTCGGTAGAGAGTCTACATCAACGCGCGCGCCATCGAGGGCGGGAGATGGTGTACATGGTGCGTCTCCGTCTTTGCATGGCGCTCCTGTCGAGAACCGTCAGCCGGAGGAGGGCGCAGGGGCCACCGAGGGGACGCGGTCGAGGCGAACGAGGCGCTGGGGGAAGCAGGAAGAAACGTTTTGCGAGTCGTATAGAACGAGCGCGAAAGAGCCCACACATTGTGCGCCCATGATGCGTGGCCAGTCGTGCAGAAACGAGACCGAGGCAGGCGCTGGGACGACCGCGGGCCAGCAACCTCAACAAGCCAGTTCAGGGCGGTGCCACAGTGGGTGCAGTCCCAGAGGCGGATACGACGCAAGAGATGTTCTTTGCAGCGCGCGTCAACCCAGCGCCGAATGATCCCCGACGGGCGCGGGAAGAAGCAGTCGCAACAGCAGCGAAGCTGTTGCGGGACATCCCGACTGTGCCCGCGGATCCAGAGGACCCCAATGAACCGTGGGGGGCAGCTTTGGTCGAGAACGACGCAGTTGAACTGCCGCCAACTCATTGTGCTTTCCGAGGTTGCCCCTGGACAGGCGTAGACGAGTCTGAGCTTCTGAACCATGTCTGCGTAGCACACGGAGATGTCGCGCAGCCGATCGCGGACATGTATTCGCCCGCGCACTCCCTGCACAAGCGAGTACTCACTGCTTACAGTGAAGTCGTCGCGTACGCCGTACGGCAAGGAGCTCCAATATCGTCGTATGCGACGCACCGGAGAAGTCTGAAAGCATATGCAGAAACAGTGGCACAGGAAAAGATAGCATCGCCGATATGTTTCATGCGCGGCCGTTCGTTTCCGTGGGTGTCGGGACGGAAGAATAATGATATATCATGGGATCGAGTGTTTGAGAGCGATGCGCGGGATGGCAGTGGACGGACGCACATGGGGGCATGGTCTATGTGGGAGGTGCTTCAGGAGTTGAGTCTCACGGCATATCTGAGCCGGTACAAGTATGAAGAAGGGAACGATAAACTCGACCTCCAGAAGCACATCGACGAGTTTGACGACTGGGCGGTGAATGTATGGTGCGCGTCGTCTACTGGAGTGCCTCGGGGCTACCTGGAGTTGATATGTTATCCAGAGGGCCAGCGGTGCAGTGCTGGATGTCGGGCAAAGCGAGAAGTCTGTACTCAATGCGAGGTTCCGTTATGTTGGGAGTGTTTTGAAGGTATAGATACCCCGAAACGGGCGTGGAACGACACGTCCCACGCGATGGTTCCAGTGATGCCTGCGCGATGCTTGGCAAACGACCTGATGTCGTTTTATGGTCCGAAAAGCATGTACGACGAGGGGATGACCGTCATGGAGATGATTTGTTGCAGTCCGCGCATAACTGCCATGATATGTTTCTCGTTGGAGGTGAAGTACCAAAAATTATTTAATTCCGTAGCTGGGATGCAGGATACGCGAGTCGCGGCTCTGGGGAATGCAACTTCGCTCGCCCTCCCATGGCAGGGCATCTTGTCAGAGCTTCGGAGAAGGGTCGCGTCAGGAGAGCACACGGGTGGTGCGCCTGTGCCGCGGGTGGGCCACGATCTCTCCCACGTTGTTCAAATGTTGTTGAAGGTGAGTGACGCAACGTCTAAGGACAACTTACCGACATTCATCCATCAAGCCACCGCACGACGGGATGTGGTGAAGCACCACATCAAGAAGATGATCGCTAACGGGCATAGGGCGTGCACGTGGACGCTGCAGCAGTAGATGCTCGCGCCGAGCAACTTCCAGAGAATGGCGTGCCGCCCGAACTAGTGCGGTTGCTTCCGTATGACAATCATTTGGATAAGATCATGGCGCAGAAGAACGCGACGCCGTCAGATGCGAAGCAGGCGACGGTGCAAGACGCTTGCGACGACATGGATCGAATAATTCCGAACATGGTGGTCATGGAGAGGTCATCGTTCAACGAGGTAGATGAAAACGCTATGACGGAAGCAGCCTTGCAGCACATGACGCGCGGCGTCAATGAAGGAGGTATGGACGGGCATGGTGGCGGTTGCGCAACTTCGCGTGCAGAAGAACGTGCAAGCGTTCCGTTCGCGTACGAAGCATGGCGGGATCATTTTGTCGCGTTGGCTACCAGTCTATTGAGCGACCAAGACAATGGCCGCGTGCGATGCACATGCAAAGGGGTGTCGGATATCGCGAGGCTCGGAGAAGCGTGTCAGCGGCACAACCTGGTGCTGATGGACGTGAACGGACGGGGGACGTGGATGGAAAAGATGCGGTTGCGCCTCGCGGTGTCTCCAGGCACGGCCATGATAGGTCAGTTTGTTCCGTGGTTCTTCGGCGTCGCTTTTCCTTTCTGCTTCAAGTTTGGGGTAGGCATGCCTGATATGCCAGACTGGTCCGAGGTGAGCCGACACCGCCGTGTCAGAGAGGCACCCCGGGTGGAACTTCCGCTGCGGACGCGAATCATGACACGCCGCGTGGAATCTCAGCTCCGGCGCGACTGGCGCTTCGGGTTCACGATGTCGTCCTTGTTGTACCAAAGCGCCTTGAACACGTCCCGGAGCATGCGGCTGTTTGCAAATCATGAGCAGAGGGAGGACGAATCGGGTCGCGACTTTACATATATGGAGGAAGCTGGCATAAGCATCGTAGAAGCACTGCGCGGGACGTACCCCGATCCAGGCACTGGACAGCGGCGCGCAGTGAATGGGGACGTGTCGAAGCTGAAATTTGTCACGTCATCTGAGACCGCGCAGAGAATGGTGCGACAAGCGCAGGCCATTAAAAAGAAGACTGCAGGAACAAATGAGGTACGTACCATTATGCGTTACGATACCCACGCTGGTCGGGTGGCTCAAGGCGTCCCCGTATTTTTTACGATGTCGCCAGATGAGAGACACAACCTCGTCATGGTACGGCTCAGTAGGTCGCGCCGAAAGGACCCCGTCAACAGGCATCGGGTGCAGGAGAAACAAGGCGCGTCGAATGGCGGGTTGTTCGAACCCGATTTCACAGGCGCATGCGGCGTGCCATTTGAGGACGGGGTGGTGAAGGGCGACGCTGACGATGTGAACATGGCAATACCCATGGAGGTTTTGTGCCAAAACGTTGCAGCGGCCAAGATGCGCTTGGAGTGCTTGGCACGGGACCCTCTGGCGGGCGTCGACGGCTTTCGCACAATCGTAGGGCTGGTGTTGGAGCACCTGTTCGGGATGCGATGGTGTCCGCGGTGTCCCGACTGTGATTGCGCAGATCTGGCAGGTAGTAACGCGAAACTGGTAGGCGGGTGCGCGGGACGAGTGGACGGTGTGCACGGTTCCATAGAAGCTCAGAAATCGGCAGGCAGTTTGCACCTGCACTCACAGTTGTTCGTCCAATGCCTCCGTCAGCACACGCCGCTGCACGAGATTATTCGCCGTCCGCCTGACGAGCTTCAGCGTCTGACATGCGGGCACGCAACATTTCAAAGGCTAGTGTCGCGACAAGTATACGCAGATGTGGCGGAATGGCAGAGGCAGAAAGAGCACATCGAGAAATACTGGCCTGCGTACAGTATCTCAAGCAGAGCGATGCGCAGGTGCAGCGAACCCTGGCGGGGGCCCAAGAGCTCAGCTCAGAGTCGGAGAGCGGGAGCTCTTCGAAATGGTGGCTGCGAAAGTATTTGACATGTGTGCAGAGAGGTCAGGGATATCGCCAGAACCACGTACACCAATGGAGCCATCGGCACTCGAAATTTGTGCCCTTATTACACTGTCAACGAGATGACGACCCATTGAAATGCAATGGCTTTTTCCCTCGGACGACATGGATGGTGGAGAAGACCGTGCTTTTGTGCCCAGGCTTTCTGGAAAACCGCCCCATGCCGTGTGGAGGGCGCAGGGATATGACTGGATGCCTACACGGGCCACAGCATGAAGAGAACCTGAACGGGACATTACTTGCATTGTTGAGCGGCGGCCTTGGCTTGAATTTCAACTCCGATGTCCAGCTCCCGTACAGGTTCCCCATTTTGGAGCAGGCGCATGACGGGGGCGCGCGCGCAGAGAGGTGTTGGGACGGCGCGGAGGTGAAAGATGTCGTGATCGCGGCACAGCGCGCGCAGGACGCCCAAGCAGGATATGCGTGCGACTATGGGGCGAAGCGTCTGGCGTCGTCATTCAACGAGGTGAAAGAGTGTAAGAAAGGGCACCATGCGTTGGCGGGCAAAGTGAACGGGCGTGGCGCCTCCTACGTGGCGCACCGCCACATCACGCGGCTATTCTCGGATATGTACGGGAAAGGGATCGCGCGGTCCGCGCAAGAGAGTGTGAACCTGCGCGCGTACTCGGATGCGCGAGACGTGACAGCTGCGGGGAGTATTAAGACGTCGAGAGCAGCAATGGTCCCTGGGTTTGACGTGGTGAGGATGGTAGAAAAAGAGTGCGGGGTGGCGTCGGAGCGATCGGACCCCGGCAGAGTTCATGTGGAGCGCGATGGTAGGCGCGCAAAGAGGCCGCGCGTAGTATCAAAAAATCCAGCACTCCTGTACGGCATGAGACCGTTGGATGCCAAATGGGCCCCAGACCTACGGTACCTTTCTGTGTATGAGTTTGTCCGATATTGGCGCATCGAAATCACAAAGTGGTCCACGAAGATGAAGAAAGGGAAAGCGGTAGCAGAGGAGGGCGAGGAAAACACGGAGGACGAGGAGGATGAATGTCAATATCACGCGATACTGACGGCGAGCGGCAAGACAAAGGTCCGGGAGGCACGGCAGAGGGGAGTGGAAGAAGCACCGCTTTTAGCAGGGATCGATTATGTCATTCGCGGGGACGGTTGCGACGCGTAGGTAGCGTTCCCTGACGTTGAAGGCATGGAAACGACACGGCACAAGTGGGCGTTAGTTCGGAACGAGAGTCCGCGGAATCCGAGCTTTCACGGTGCACCACAGCCGAAGCATCGGCAAGGGGAAGCAGATAGGAACGCGCTCATCTTGATGGCGTATTGTCGATCGTTCACTCTGCAAGACACAGATTTGGACGGGGTATCGAGAGTGTCAGAGTGGTGCACTGGTGAGAAGACGCTGGCACAAGCCGCACGTGAGCGGTTGGATGGCGGCCTTCCTTCCGAGGAATCGAAGAGGTACGTGCAGAATTTCACGAGCGTCGTCGACATGCGCCCCGAGGGGGATGGCGCTGGGAGGAAGCACGACGATGACTTGTTCAGCGACGAAGATGTGGACGTCGACGACCTCGACGAAAGTGTCCGGCGGCGCGTGCACGTTGGGGGCACGCGCTTAGAGGACGATCAAAGGGAAACGACCGGCGCTGTTGCGGAGGCGCGGCGTCTGAGTGTTGAAGCCATGGCATTATCGACGCGTGTGCGGGGCCGAGAGGCGGGCGGAGATGGAAGGAACCACCGAGGGGCGTGGGCGAGAACAGACGGGCGCATAGGGGTGCCAGAGGAAGAGTTGAAGCGACGGGAAGCAGAAGCTCGGGCCTCGCAGACAGAGACGAGAGGTGACGGGTTGGAGGGTTGCGAAATTGAGGAGGGGAGGGTGAGACAGGTTCCTGCAGGCGGCGCCGAGGAGTTGCGGCGGTGGAAAGCAGGACTGCGCGGACCTAGCAGCGGACGCGTCGTAGACATGAATGAGAAACAAAGAGAAGTCGCAGAGACGGCCATAGACAGGATGATCGCTGAGTAGTGTCAGGAAGACGAGCGTACAATGGGCAGTTCGGAGCCGTTGCTGTCGACGCTGCACGGAGGCCCAGGCACAGGGAAGAGCTTCGTGGTAGAGACCTTGCGAAAACACGTGTTCGAAGGAGTCATGGGCTGGGAACACGGGCTGGACTTCCAAGTTGCTGCGTTACAAGCCACGAGCGCGTCCAGTCTGGATGGGCACACGTTGAACGCCGCGTTTGGGATGACTCCGTACGGCGCCAGCACGGAATCTGGTAAGAAGCGCGGAGAGCCAGGTGCAAAGAAAGTAGAGGCAGCGAAGCGAATTCAGCAGTGGCGTTGGCTCATCATCGACGAAATCAGTATGGTCAGCGCACATTTTCTTGCAGAGCTGGATGCGCACTTGCGGTCTGTGATGTCAGCAGCGAGGCAAGGGAAGGTGGGTGCCGACAAGGTAGACCGTCCGTTTGGAGGTGTCAACGTGTTATTCTGCGGAGGTTTCTACCAGTTGGAACCTCCTGGCGGAACTCCATTGAATGCGATTCCGACGTCATGGGTACGGAAGGCGAGGCAGTATGCGCCAGGCGCCGAAGCAGATCATGGTCAGTACATCTTCTGGGGCGAGGGGCCGGGGTCCGTGGCGGGGATGACGGAATTGGTAGAGTGCAAGCGTTTGGAAGAGAAGGACGAGTGGTTCCTGGCAGTACAAGATGAGTTCCGACGGGGAGCCCTGACCGAAAGGACGCACCAGTTTCTGCATGGGAAACCTACAGATGTTCCAGGGTCTCGGTTGCATGGCCAGCCAACGTGTGGTTCGCTATCCTGCATGCAGAACGTGGCGTCTATCGCAAAGGACAACAGGCTGGAGTGTGGACGGTGCGCAGAGGAAAGAAAGCGTCGATGTCCCGTAGCCGCCAGTGCCGCAGACGAACGGTTCGCACTTCCACAATTTGTCGAAGCCACTGCCATATATCCGAATCAGGATGTGAAGTGCAAGGTAGCGCGGCAGCGGGCCGTCGACTGGGCTGTATTCCAGAAGAAACAGATTTCGTGGGCTTATGCGCGGGATAAGGCCACGCACGCTACGTATCAGGAAAGGCCGTACACCTCAGCAGACAAAGTGCGGTGGCTCGGATACCACGACAAGGCCCGTGCAGACATGCCAGGATGGTTACCGCTTGCCGTGGGCATGCCAGTTGTACTGACGGACCATTTGGACAGATCAGAGAAGCAATTGCTACGAGGGTGTCGCGCGACGATACATTCATGGGTGGTAGATGAAGAAGAAGAAGACGTGCAGGACGTGTCGTCGAGAGTCCTGCGTAAGATGCCGAGGCAAATCGTGTTGGACTTTCACACCGAGAAGTGGACGCTGAAAGGGATGCCCGGACCCGGACTGTATCCCCTAGTCCCTCGTGCTCGGACGTGGCATCTGGACTCGTATCGAAAGAAGCCCGTACTGGGAGCGCGACGGAGACAGTTTATAATTTCGCTTGGGCTGGCGTGCACGGCGCGCGCAGCGCAAGGGCGAACACCCGACGCGGTAATAGCGGACTTGGAGGAAGGCAGAAGCGTGAGCTGGATGTCGAGCTACGTGGCCATAGCGCGCGTGAAGACTCGACAGGGCCTGCACATATATCGGCCATTTTCGAGACAGCCGTACACGCAGGGAGAACTGGAGGGCGCGAGGTTGCTGTTACAGAAGCTGCGGGGAGAAGCGTTGCCGTGGCCCGACATCGAGGAGAGATTGATGCCGCGGAAAACATGCGGGAAATGTCGGAAGGTGAAGGAAAAGGCTGAATTCAGCACGAATGAGTTCGGCGCGAAGTCGGGCCCGAGCTTCTGCTGCGAGTTCACGGAGATGTTGAAGGGAGCAGGGGGAAAGTGGTGCACGACTGGTGACCCATTGGCCGAGGTGGCCTCCAGAGTGGCGGGGGCCGAGTCCGACAGGAGCAGAGTGTTCGTGCGGACAAGCAAATGCGACAGGTGCGCAGGGCCAGTAGCCTGGAGGAAGTCGCGGAAAGAGTCTCAGAAGTGGCAGGAGAATGCACGAGACAAATTTAAGATCCGTTGCGCTGAATGCTGTGAATTCCGGAAGACGGAGGCGGAAATTACGGCGAACCAGTACGCGACGAAGGGCGCAGGGGAGAAGCTCTGCAAGAAGTGCGCGGGGAAGAGGAGTGGCGGATGGAACAAGTGGAGCCAAGCGCAGAAGGCAACGAAGTACATGAATGAAACGAACACTGCTCGACGAAGCGCACGCCAGCAACAGCCGCTGAGGTGTTCGGCGTGCCCCGAGGAAGCGGGCGGAAGAGGGCGGGAATTTACGGACGTCGGGCATCCGACAGCACCCCACATCAAGCACTATTATCGGACGGGCGCAGGCCATACGCCAGTGAAATGCCGCGACTGCGACACGCGTCACAAGCGATCGCAGGCGCTTAGGCGCCCCGCGCGCCCGAGAGAAGCAGATGGGAAAGGCCGAGAGTTCACGGGCAGGACGCATCTGATTGATAATCAAGTGAAGAACTTCTTCGCGACGGGTTCGAGGCATCGCCCAGTCATGTGCCGCGCGTGCCAGGAAGACCGCAATCAGTCGCGAGTGTTCACGTGCTCCGCGTGCCCGAAAGAAGCAGATGGGAAGGAGCGAGAATTCACGGACAGGACGCATCTGACAGATGCGCAAGTGCAGGCCTTCTTCAAGAAGGGTTCGGCCCATCGCTCGGTGGTGTGCCGAGCGTGCCACGAGCAAAGGCAGGTGGCGAAGAAGTTGGAATGCTCCGCGTGTCCCCTGAAGACGGACGGATCAAAGCAAACGTTCACTGACGGCGGCCATCTGTCGACAGCCCAGGCGAAGCATTGTTTCCACCGAGGAGTTCTGGTGGTTTGCGCCCAGTGCTATAAGGCCGGACGGCCGCCTCGGCGAGACCCGCCGAAACGCCCTGCGGAGGCAAGTGACGAGCACGGCGGGCAGCAACGCCAGTTGCGAGGAATCTGCTCTCGAGTCGCGCGCGCCGTCTTCGGGGCTCTCTTGGGCCGACCTCGGCCCCTCTTGACCCGTCTTGGCACCCTCTTGGGCAGTCGCGGGGCCCTCGTGGAAGCTTCTTGGACCGTCTTGGTGCGGTCTTGGGGGGCTCTGGGGCCGCCCAGGAACGGGGGGCACCCCAAAAGGCGCAGGTGCGAAAAATCATACGTTTTACAAAGGCAGCGGGCGATTTTGTGCGGCTACAGGCCCTCTTGTGGACCATCGTGGATGCCTCTTGGGGCGTCCTGGGGGCCTCTTTCGCCGTCTGGAGGCCGTCGTCAGCGTTTTGGATCGCTCTTGGACCGTCGGGGGCCATGTGGAGCTCTTTTCGAAGCCACTCGGAGCGCTCCTGGAGCGCTCTCGGGGCCGTTGTCGGAGCCCGTTTGGGCCGTCTGGGACGTCTGTTGGCGGTTTTGGGGCCCTCGAGAGCTCTGGGGGGATCCCTCTCTGAGGCGTCTTGGGCCGTCTGGGAGCGGGTTTGGGGGGCTCTGGGGCCGTCCAGGAGCGGGGGCCACCCCAGAAGGCGCGCGTGTGAAAAAAATATACGCGTTACTCCGGAAACGAGCGATTTTGTGCGTCTAGAGGGGCTCTTTCGCCGATTCTTGGGTGCCTCTTGGAACCGTCGTCGCTGTTTGTGATCGCTCGTGGACCGTCCGGGACCATGTGGAGCTTTGTGGAGGCCACTCGGAGCGTTCCTGGAGCGCTCTTGGGGCCGTTTTCGGAGCCCTCTTGGGCCGTCTTGGACTCCTCTTGGCCCGTCTGGGGGCCGTCGTGGGGTATATGGGGGACCCTCTGCGAAACTTTTTGGGCCGTCGGGGAGCGGGTTTGGGGACCTCTTGGGCCGTCGGGGAGCAAAGGCGCGCGTGTGAAAAAATATACGCGTTACTCCGGAAACGAGCGATTTTGCGCGCCTCGAGGGCCTCTTGGGCCGATCCTTGGGTGCCTCTTGGAACGTCTTGGGGGGCCTCCTGAGCCGTCGGGAGGCCGTCGTCGCTGTTTGTGATCGCTCTTGGACCGTCTGGGACCATGTGGAGCTTTATGGAGGCCATTCGGAGCGTTCCTGGAGCGCTCTTCGGGCCGTTTTCGGAGCCCTCTTGGGCCGTCTTGGACTCCTGATGGCCCGTCTGGGGGCGTCTGGGAGCAAGTTTGGGGACCTCTTGGGCCGTCGGGGAGCATCGGAAAGGGCCAAAGCCGAATTTATAAAAAAAATGCACGTTTCACGAAGGGAATGGGCCAATTTTCGCGTCTAGGGACCCTCGTGGAACGCATCTCGGAGGCCCTCGGGGGGGGGTCGTGGGGACCTCTTCTGCCGCCGAGGACGCGTCGTGGCCCGTCTTTGGGCCACCTTGGGCGTCTTGGAGCGCTCGTTGGGCGTCCCAAACCCATGTCGAGGCCACCAGAGGAGTCCCTACACGATTGTTGCGAGGTTTTGCACGATTTTCAGGACGGATGGGACCTCCGCTCCGTTTCGGGACTTTCCGCCCGACCCCCCCCCCTCCAAATCGACCGCACCGGGCTCCCGGGGGAAGGGTTTGGGGAAGGGGAACATCTCACACGCCGATGAACCCCAAGGGGTCGGCGGATTCCACGGACCATGCCGCTCCGGCCATTCTCCAGGAACCGATCTTTCTCCGCACGGCGCATATGCGCCGCTTGAAGCTCTGTGTTTGTGCGACCCTGCACTTGGACTGGCTTCGTCCTCCCTGCCCGACGCAGCAGGCTGCGGAGGTGCTTCGCATAAGTCTCGAGGATATCAAATGCTTGCGCGGCAGGCGTTGGGGTAAAGCGAGACGCGCCGAGACGAGAGACTGGCCTCAGCTGGTTGCGGCGAGGCGCGAGATGAGTGATTGCCGCGCCATGCGATTCCCTTAGCGATTTCGCCCTGCTTGCTAGGGCATTGCACCACGGTCAGCCTCGCGCGCAGATCGGCAAGTCACAAGACTTCCAGAAGTTCTACCCCGCCAGTAGTTATCTGACAGGATGCGCAGGTCCCCCACCAACTTCCGTTCCCAAAAGACCGCCTGAGGTCCATGGCATTCAGGAGGGAAAAAAAACTTGAATACCGCTCGCCTCTTCAAGTACAAGGCTGGCATTAAATGGCATGCTCTATCTACCTGGTAGTGTCCAGTGCAGTGCCGCGCGCGGTTGCCGACTTTCAGATGTCGTGCCGCGCCGCGCTTGTTGTTTACTGCCGAACTCATAGCTCACCATCGCCTGCACCGCGCAATGCGGCTCAACAGACCTATACACGCGCTGCTCCCGATCTGTGGATGTGCGCAGGGGAGGGCGACAGGGAAAGAAGCGGGGTTTAGGAGGGGGGAGGTGGGAAGAACAAGAAAGGGAGAAGAGACAAGAGGGCTGTGGGGGAGAGTGAGGGGGCCTCCTACTACTTTCCCTCCTCTTCCTCCTCGCCCTCTCCCTCTTCCACTGTTCCCCTAACAGGGCTCCGGAAGCAACATATTCCCAGAAATACGGAATGACCCGGCGCAGCACCAGCGAGTTACGCACAAGTTCGATGCATATAGGTTGGCTTATGCATTGCGAGTTCAGTTGCGCATGCCCATGAGTTTGCGAGCATCCCCTTCTGCATTCGATGCAACTTACAGGCGGTCGCACGCACTCGTACAAACTCTGCGGGCCATGTTCAGGCATCGGTTTACCTCACCATGTTCGCTTTTCGGTCGCCAGCTGGAGGAGGAGGAGGAGGAGGAGGAGGAGGAGGAGGAGGAGGAGGAGGAGGAGGAGGAGGAGGAGGAGGAGGAGGAGGAGGAGGGGGGAGGAGGAGGAGGAGGAGGAGGAGGAGGAGGAGGAGGAGGAGGAGGAGGAGGAGGAGGAGGAGGGGGGGGAGGAGGAGGGGAGGAGGAGCAGGAGAAGGAGGATGAGACGGAGAAGGAGGACTAGAAGACGGAGACGGAGGAGGAGGAGCAGGAGGAGGAGGATGAGGAGGAGGATTCGATGGAGAAGCAGTATGAGGAGAATGAGGAGAGTGAGGACGGCGAGAATGGCGAGGGATAAAGGGAGGCGGCTGAGGGGGAGGGGGGAGGCGGCGAACGTGGAGGGTGGAGGAGGAGAGGGGGCCAGGGGGGCGTCTGAGGAGGACAGGGAGCAGACGGCAGAGGAAGAGGGAGGAGGACGAGGAGGTGCATGGATGAGGAGGAGAGGGGGATCTGACAGGGGCACGGGCGAGAGAGCGGCGTCGAGAGTTGAGCGAAGGACGCGGACGAGAGGGGTGAGTGTGAGGCAGTGGCGGACGAGAGGGGGGAGTGTGAGGCAGTGGCGACGAAGGGAGGGGGTAGGAAGTGGAGGGAGGGGGAAGGCGCGGGGGGCCGGAAGAAGACTATGATCTTCCTCCTCCGCCTCCACCTCCTTCCGATTGTCGTCCTCCTCCCAATCTTCTCCTCGTCCGCCTCATCTTCCACATCCATCTCATCTTCCTCCACCCACCCCCCACCCACCTCCCACCCACCCACCCCCTCCTCTCACCCCCCAGCGGCACGCCCCCTCCTGCTTATCGTCGTTACGCTTACGCCTCCTGAGTCGACTACACCTACAACGATCTTCCCGTCCCCTTCGCCTCCCTAATTTGTTCCTCCCAGTGCCACCTCATCCTGACAATATGTGTCTTCCTCCACATACGCCCCCCTCATGATCACATTATCATGTTCGTCCTCTTCTTCTTTACATCAATTCACCCCCCACATCCCCAAAACGTCATGCTCATCAGCATCACTCTCATCAGCATCATCATAATCGTCATCATCATCATCATCATCAGCTGTAGCATCATCATCAGCATCATCATCGTGGTCATCAACGTCATATGAATCGCTCGTCATCCGCATCCTCACCATCATCGTCAGCATCATCATCAGCATCATCAGCCGCAGCATCAACATCAACATCATCAACAGTAGCATCATCAGCATCATCACCATCAGTTTCGTAATATTCATCATCAGCAGCAGCATGAGCATCATCCTCAGCATCATCAGCATCAGCATCATCATTAGTATTATCAACAACATCACCATCATCATCAGCAACATCATCACCATCATCGTCGTCATCGTCATTGTCATCCTCGACATGATAATGAACATAACCATCACCAGTTCCCATCGAGCACCTCCTCAATATCGTTATCGTCCTTCACTTCATCCTCAGTGCCCTCCCCTGCTCTTCCTCTTCGTCCCCGTTCCCTCCGCACCCTCCTCCTCATGATCATCCTCTTCCGCCGTCTTCGCTTCCTCATCCCCCGTTATCCTTGTCACACTCCCTTGTTCTTCTTCCAAGTCCTGCTCCTCCTCGTCCTCGTTCTCCTCTTCCTTTACCTCCGTGCTCCTCCTTCTCTCGCCTACATCACTTTCCTCCCATAATCCCACTCCTACCCACCCTCACCGCCCCCCATCCCCTCTCGAATGTACGGAGAATCAGAGGTGCGCGCGCGTTCAAGCGTGAGTTCGGTAAAAGCCCATCCGCGTGCCGTGGATGTTGACAGATGCCTTTCCTTGCCCGCGCGTATCTGATATGTTCACCGGCGTGAGAAATCTTCGAACCTACACCTCCCTCGCTTTCCTCACCCCTACACCTGTTTCAGTTTTCTTGGACACATCGCCTTCCTTCAGTTTTTTGTTTCGTGTGGGTGCAAGTTGCACCGTCTAGTCCTCACAATGGCACACTCCAAGCTTTGAAACGTGACGCTCACAACAACCAGCCAACTCACACATGGTCAGGAAGCTTGGGATATCATAGCGCTCCGCCAGTTCTGGCCCACTGCGCTTCGGCGCGACACTCTGTCCACGTCTCGGGGGCAAAGATGGGGGGGGATAGGCATAGGGGGGGATGCATCGACACCCAATCGCCCATTGATCGCCGATAGGGGCCCGATAGCTCCAACCCGCCCAGGAAGGTGCGGATTCGCTATCGGGGGCCTATCGCCAATCTATCGGCGATGTATCGCCCATTCCAGGTCGATATTTCCCCCCCTATGCCTATCCCCCCCTATCGTTGCGCCTCAACGTCCCAGCCACCATGCTTCAAAGCCCTCAGCCTCTCCGAGCCCCCCGCCCCACGGAGCGGAGCGACGCGCTGTCCGCTCGCACGGCACAGCGTGCCGCCGGGGCCGCCGCGGCGACGCGCTGGGCAAAAGTTCCCGACCGGAGCCGCCATAACTCTCACGAGAAGAATTGTTTCGGGGGTGGACAGACCTCCTACCCTGACACGTCGATTAAGGAATTGGCCGTTTTCGGTTCGCGAGAGGGCGTCGCGGCCGTCATGTTTGCGGCTCCAGGTCCATCGGTTTCGGTCCCAGGCCGTTTTCACCAAAGGGAGGTTTACTAAAGGGAGGTTTGTCCACCGCCGAGTGTTGCACCGCTCGGCGGCGCGCCCCGGGGGAAGTGAGAAGGGGGAGGCCTTCTCAGATGGCGGCGGGGCCTCTCAGCAGCCCTCTGGGCCTCTGAGAAGCCGCCTCTGTCCTCGGCGAGGGCAGAAAAAACTGCGCAGAAGGCGCGAGGGCTTCTGAGAGGCCCCGCCGCCGGATGAGAAGGCCAGCCCCCTCTCACCTCCCCCATGGGCTCGCCGCCAAGGCTGCACCTAAGTGTTGGTCTGCTCTGATGTTTAGGTGTTATGTTGTCTTGTGTTGTCTTTCGTTCTAGACGCGTTTTGATGTGCTTAGTTCTGAGCGAATGTCGGAAACGAGGATGGCCGCCTGTCTGGGCGACGCGGTCTGTCGTGTGCGTTGTTCGGGTGCGTCCTCCTCCTCCTCCTCCTCCTCCTCCTCCTCCTCCTCCTCCTCCTCCTCCTCTTCCTCCTCCTCCTCCTCCCCCTCCTCCTCCTCCTCCTCCCCCTCTGGCCCAGCTCCGCGCGCTTCGGCGCCCTGGCTCGGCCCTTGGCCTCTGCGTCGCACACGGCGGAGCCGCGCGGCGGAGGGCGGCGGACGAGCTCCGCCGGCGGTGCCGGCGGCGCGGCGGAGAGCTCCCACCGCCGCGCCGTCGCCCGCCGTCGTCGAGCCACCGGGAGTCGGGGGCAACGATAGGGGGGGATAGGCAGAGCAGAGGGGGGGGGGGGGGGGCACTTCCCCACTCCAAGTAGGGTAATGTATGTGCTCTCGACCACTTCGTGATGCTCACCCTTCTCTGCGTCTCACATCCTCCCTGATGAGCCCCCGACCCCCTGTGTGTTAAAACGAGGGGTGCTCGGCAGGACGGGCGGTTTCAGGACTACCTTCATCAACCTGTAGCAGCAGCAGAAGCAGCAGGGGGGGGGGGGGGAATCGGCCCCCAATCGCCCACGGATCGCCGAGAGGGGCCCGATGGCCCCAAGCTTCCCAGGAAGGTGCGGCTTCACCAGCGGGGGCCTGTCGCCGATCTCTCGGCGACGTATCTCCGAGTCCAGGTCGATGCATCCCCCCCCCCTGTGAAAGTCCCCCCCACATCGTTGCCCCTCATGGAGCCACTGGGGGGGGGGGGGGGGCCCGAGGGGGGTCCCGAGCGGCAGCGGCGGCAGCACGGGTCCACCTCCCCCCCGCCCCCCTTTCCTCGGTGGTCTTCGCGCGAGCCAGAGTTTTGCCTCAACCTCCAATCGTTGCAACTCCCCTTGCACCCCCCCTCCCTGGCACACCTAGGCCAGTCCAGAAAAGGTCCCCCGCCCTCCGCGCACGTCGCCTTCGGCGGAAGCCGGCGGAGGGCCAGAAGAAGTGACCCTGGGGTTAGGTCGGGCATGTCCGTCTGCAGGAGGAAAATGTCAGAACAGTATTGGTCGTGCTCATTTATGGTTTGACTATGTTCTACGCTCCTTTAAAACCCGCCTGCAGGAGGACGTGCCCGATCTAACACCAGGGGCGGCTCCCGCTGGCGGAGGGCCAGCGGGGGCAAAAGTGGCGCCCCCTCCGAAAACACGCGCGTTCTGGCAGCCAATCCGGTAGCCGTTTCGCCCCGGACTTTTTCCCGATGCGTTCGAGACTCGTGCTGTCGCCGCAATGCCGGCTACATGTGCTACATGTGTAGTCCAGACGGCCACCATCCCGTGTAAAAGATGCACGAAGGTGGGCACCATGTTGCTCTCGCCCCCCCGTCCGGCTGCATATGGCCCTGCCACGACCTCCTGTTCCTCGACCCGCCGCCTTCACCCCCGGCTGCTAGCAGGGCGCTCTGCTGGGGCAGTGTTTGCGCCTGGGGGCTCGGAACGGACCAGACGGGGCAGGCACCCGGAGGAGGAGGAGGAGGAGGAGGAGGAGGAGGAGGAGGAGGAGGAGGAGGAGGAGGAGGAGGAGGAGGAGGAGGAGGAGGAGGAGGAGGGGGGGGAGGAGGGGAGGGGGAGGGGGAGAGGAGGAGGGGGAGGAGGAGAGGAGGAGGAGGAGGAGGAGGGAGGAGGAGGAGGAGGAGGAGGAGGAGGAGGAGGAGGGGGGAGGAGGAGGGGCGGGGCAGGCGTCCACGCCCCCCTGAAGCAGCAGCTCGGCGGCGACTACGAGAGGCACTTCAGCAAGACGCCCTTCGCCCACCGGTCGGGGCCGCCGGGCACGACGGCCAGGCTCCATGGCAAGGGGCAGCTCGGCCACCCCGGAGGGCCCAGCGGGCCCCGGAGGAGGAGGAGGAGGAGGAGGAGGAGGAGGAGGAGGAGGAGGAGGAGGAGGAGGGAGGAGGAGGAGGAGGAGGAGGAGGAGGAGGAGGAGGAGGCGAGCACCAGCGGAAACCCAAGAATCATCAACGATGTTGCTCCAAAAACTCATTCATGGTTCCCTCGTCATAGGCCCCTACGAGGACGAATTTCACTTAGGGTGGTCCCGTTGGAAGACAGCCGTGAGAAGATCTTGAGCCGCGCGAGGACACCATCCCTGGGACGTCAACGCCGCGAAGCAGCGTGACTGTTACGCCGTGGCGATCCTGCACCCCGCCAGAACACCATTCCAGGGACTTCGGCACCGCGAATAAACCTAACTACCCGGGGGTGGACAGAGCCCCCAACAGTGACACGTCGACTAGTGAAATGTCCGTTTTCGGTTCTCGAGAGGGCGCCGTGGCCGTTATTTTCCAGGCTTGCGCCCGCCAGGTTTGGGCCTCAGGTCGTTTTCACTAAACCACGTTTTACTAAAGGGAGGTCTGTCCATCCCCGAACTATTGCGCCCTGACAGACCTACATCGTGTCAGAGCACCGTGTCTGGGACGTCAGCCATAAGAACTCTTGAAGTTGCAGCACGCTTTTGAAACGAACGCACGCGGCCCTAAGGCGAGCGCCACATTTTGAAAAGGTACTGGCTTCCATCCGCGAGACTCTTGTTGTGTTTGAGACGAATGTGCGCGGCACTAAGGCGAGAGCTACATGGTGAAAAGGTACCGACCTCCATCCGCGAAGCTCCTGCAACTTGTTAAGACGAGTGTGCGCAGCGCTGAGGCGAGACCCACATTCTGAGAAGGTACCGCCCTTCATCCGTGATTCTCTCTCAAGTTTAAGACGAATGAGCCCAGCGCAAGGCGAGAGCCACATTTTGAAAACGGCCCGCCCTCCATCCGGGAAGCTGTTGCAGATTTTCAGCTGAAGTGTCATACGTGGTGGGAAGGTCTCCGGCGAAACGCCCGGCCTGGCCTGACGCACGAACTTTTCTCGGAGTGCGATAGGCAGGACTTTGTTTACAAGGACAAGGGATGGAGGAGGTGGAGTGCAGTCTTTTGGGACCCCAGTCGTTGAATCGCAGATCGCAGGTCGCAGGAGGAGGAATGGGAGGAGGAGGAGGAGGAGGAGGAGGCGGAGGAGGAGGGGGAGGTGGAGGAGGCGGGACAGATAGGGGCCATGAAGGGGCTACCCTCCCTGCCCTGGTGGCCGCCTATGGCGAGCCGTCCCCGTGGCCAGGCCCCGTCGCCAGGAAGGCAACGGAGCTCGGGGTAGCACCCCGAGGGCCCCCGGGTATGTTGAGGTCGCGGCCAGCACCCGACGCTTCAGCAGAGCCCAGGAGGAGAAAAGCCACCCGGACCCGAGAATTGGCGTTTATTAGAACGGCCCTGGGCGTTTGCTAAACAGCCCTACCCTGTCCGATTTCTTCTCTGGGTGCGTTTCATCAACGGGTTCGCTTTGTCGGGGTGGTTCTAATGGGGGTGTTTTTCTGTTGCCCTCTGCAGCGCACGGTACCCCTGGCCCAAGGTGCCCCCAGCCTTTCGGTCAATATCGGAGCGCCTGTGGCCCTCTGGGCCCTGCGAGGGGTACTCTGGAGGCCGTGGGAGCCTCCTGAGAGCTCCAGGAGGGCGCCCTTGTGCCAGGGGCACCTCTGGCGACGGCCGACGGCAGCGCGGGAGGAGGAGGAGGAGGAGGAGGAGGAGGAGGAGGAGGTGAAGGAGGAGGAGGAGGAGGAGAAGGAGGAGGGGAGGAGGAGGAGGAGGGAGGAGGAGGAGGGGGGAGCGAGCAGGGCGAGGGGGGGGCCCCTCTGCCCCGCGAGCGGGGGGGCCGGGCGGCCCCTGCCCCGTGCGTGGTTCCAGAGCCTCGCCGCGTGCATGACCGCGGGGTACCTGAGCCCGGCGCTCACCGCGACGGTGCTCGCGGGGATTGAGCAGTGGTCGGGAGCGGCAAAGAGGGGGGTGATGATTAGGTGGAGGAGGAGGAGGAGGAGGAGGAGGAGGAGGAGGAGGAGGAGGAGGAGGAGGCGCGAGGAGGCGCGAGGAGGCGCGGGGGAGCCAACCGGGGCAGGGGCACGCGGCAAGCCCCGGCAGATCTGAGGTGGGGTCCAGGCGGGGCTCAAGAGTCGGGGGTAGAAAAGAGGGGGGTGATGACCGGGGGGGGGGAGATCATGGCGGGGGCCATGATATCTCCTCTGATGTCATGGCGCCTCTTCTCATCTCATTGCATCCCTGGCCCCCCCCGCTGGGCCGCGCACATGTCGCCGGTCATGATTTGCACCCCCCCCTCTTGGACACCCCCCTCTTGGCCGCTCCCGATGTGGCGAAGCGTCCTGGCTTGCCTCTTACGCCCACCAGGCAATGCTACGAGAGCCTTCTGCCGTCAGCACGACATGTTCTCAGAACATGTTTGGCTGAAGCCGTCTTTTTTTGACACATCGTTTTGTTTATCTTCTGAGAGCATTGTTGTTCGTATCGGGACCTCGTTCGGGTTCTGAAAACATGTCGTGGTAGGCCTATAGGAATGGAGGGACGGTGGGTCCTTGCTCAGCAGGGAGCGCTCCTCGCGACCATCCTCAGGCCGTGTGTTAGACGGTCGGGGACTTTGAGATAGCGTGTCGCTCCGCCGGCTCTGGCCCACCACGCTGCGGCGCGGCGCGCTATCCACTCCGCGGTGCCCAGGCGCCAATGCCCCGAGCCTTCCTTGCCCAGCCTTTTACCCTACAAAGCGGAGCGACACGCTATCCGCCCGCAAGGTATAGCGTGTCGCCGGGGCCGCCGCGGCGAAACGCGGAGCAAAAGTCCCCGACCGCATTCTAGTCCCATGTTTGCTTGCCTCGTTCTGCCACAAGCCTGTGCCGGCCCTCATGACGTTGCATGCGTCGCGCTGGAGGCCTTGGGTACAGTCGGGGCCCTGAAGAACGAACCCTTTTCGTTGGGGAGGGGCTCCTTGTTCCTGAAGTGTTTCTCAGCTTGCCTCAGGTGTTCCTTATGTTTTCGACGGGGGATCGAAGTTTGACCCATGGAAAAAGGGGCCTCGTTCCTTATTCAGGGTTCCTTAGGTCAACGCCCCGACTGTAGGCGAGCGCACGCTGGCACCAACACACGCTGCGAGGGCCGTCGGTCGCCGCGCGACCACGGGTCCAGTCTCGACGGCGAGCGAGGGGCGAAGGCGAAGGCCTTCTCTCAAGGGGCCCAAGGACACACAAATAAATACACACAAATAAAATGATTCCCCTTTTTTCATATTTTCTGGGTTTTTGTATTCCAGCCCAATTCCCATATTTTTCCATATTTCCCTAGGAGTCGACGATTAATTGTGTCTGTGTGTTTTTTCCCCTCCTGATTCTCAGAAGGCGGCGTGGCTTCTCAGAGAGCCTCCAGCCTTCTGAAGAGTTTTCGGCATCGCCTGGGAGAGCTCAGAACACTTGCCGGGAGGCCCCGGGACTAGCGAGCCGTCTGAGAAGGCCCCCCCTCGCTCGCCGCCGACGGTCTCCTCGATCGAGAATGGCAGCGTGAGGCGTCACGACGTCTTTGGACTCCAGCTGGGCCTTCGGAGGCCCAGAAGCCTCCAGAGGTTCCCAGATGCGTCCAGAGGCCACCCGGCACCTGCGGGGACCTCTGGGATTTCAGGGGCCCTCCGGAGGACCCGGACGTTTGGCGGCCTGCGAAAAACCGAGGCGGCCCTTGTTCGGCAATGTTCGGTTTGCGAAGGCCAGTCTTGGGCCCACAGATCGTAGCAAAAATGAGGCAAGACACCAAAGGGGCTCACATGGGAAAGGGGCTGAGAGGTCATGGGGACCACGCCTTGACAGGAACCGAGTCGCCCAGTGTCTGGGATCCGTTCTCCTCCCCCCCGTGCAGGAGGCCAGCACAAACACATGAGGGACGGAGGTCGAACGCGGGATCGATTGCGCGCACACTCACGCGTAAGGCTCCCGCGTATAAGTGCTCGCGCGTGGGTGCCCTCGTCTCCCAGCTGTGGGCCACGCTTGCGGCCCGCGAAAGCCGCAGCGTGTGGTCGCCATGCCATCGCGCGTGAGACCCCCTCCTCTTCGTCGCCCACGTGAGCGACGGAAGACACCGGGGTCGTGTTCGCCGACGACGGCGCGTAAGTTGCCCGCGTATGGTCGCGCGTGGGCGACCTCGTTGCCAAAGTGGCGTGAAGCCTCTTTGTCTTCGTCGCCCACGTGCACATCTGGTCGTGAGCTTTTGTACATCGAGTGTCGCTCCGCCAGTTCTGGCCCACCACGTTTCGGCGCGATGTGCTGCCCATTTCCCACTCTCCACGCGGCAACGCCTCGAGCATCTCGAGGCGCGCCTCGCCCCGCGGAGTGGAGCGACACGCCACCCGCTCGCAGGGGATGGCGTGTCGCCAGGGCCGCCGCCGCGAAACGCTGAGCAAAGGTTTCCGACCGCAGCTTGCCCCGCTCCCCTCCTCACTCCCCCTCCCTGAGGAGGGGGAAATGGAGGAGGAGGAGGAGGAGGAGGAGGACGACGAGGAGGAGGAGGAGGAGGAGGAGGCGGAGGCGGAGCAGCAGGAGGAGGAGGAGGAGGAGGAGGAGGAGGAGGTGGAGGAGGAGGGCCGGCCCGAGCAAGCGCAGGCCCAAGGTCGCACCGCATCGGTCGGGGCGCCGGCGCGCCGCACCACCGATGCGACACGCGGTGTGGCTTGTGGGCCCAGTTGGCGCGTTGGCCCCATGTCGAGAGGCCCGGATCACCCCGCCGCCGCCACATGCGGGGAGTGCGGGGAGGAACTGCAGGGACCTCTCAGAGCCCCCTCGCCAAAACGAGGGCCAGAAGGTTGGCAAGAAGGTCCAGTTCCCTTCCTTCTCCCTCCCCCCTTCCCTCCCTCTCCGCCTCCCCCAGTATCCTTCCTCTTTTGTGATTGCACATGGCACAATGGGGTCACTTTGGAGCTTCCAGGTCCGCTGTGACATGTGTCCGCGGATAGAAGGAAAATCAGCGCAATGGGAAGGGATGGGCGGGAGGGGTAGGATGTTCGATATTGCGCGAGCGCACCTGCGGTCAGGAACTTTGGCTTGGCGTGTCGCTCCCACGGTTCTGGCCCACCACGCTGCGGCGCGACACGCTACCCATGTTCCAGTCCCCAGGCGTCAACGTCGCGAGCCGTTCCCACCCTCCCGCCCCGCGGAGCGGAGCGACACGCCTGCCACTCGCAAGGCATGCAGATGTGCTGCAGGGGCCGCCGCCGCGACACGCTGAGCAGAAGTTCCCGACCGTGGTTTGCCCTGCTCCCCTCCCCACCCACCCTCCCTGAGGAGGGGGGGGAGGGGCAGGAGGAGGA
>CAUYUJ010017260.1:291820-316820 GCA_963575745.1 Prorocentrum cordatum | reverse complement strand
GGAGGAGGGGGGAGAGAGGAGGAGAGGAGGGGGGAGGAGGAGGAGGAGGGATTTGAGGGAGAAGAGCAAGGAGGAGGAGGAGGAGGAGGAGGAGGAGGAGGTGATGGAGAGGAGGAGAGGTGGAGGAGGAGGAGGTGGAGGGGGAGGAGGAGGGGAGGCGAGGAGGGAGAAGGAGGAGGAGGATAAGGAGGAGGAGGGGAGGAGGAGGAGGAGTAGGAGGAGGAGGAGGAGGAGGAGGAAGAGGAGGAGGAGGAGGAGGAGGGAGGAGGAGGAGGGGGAGGAATATTCCGCCATTCCGTCGCCCTGGCCAGGATCTGCGTGGCTATCGTGCAGAGACTGTCTGAATCTTCCCACCTCTGGGGCTGCGCCGCTCAGAAGACTGACGATGACGAGACCGAAGCGTGGAAGAATAGCACCGTTGGGGACCCACGTCATGTGCCCAATCGTGATGGTCAGGATGTTGCACGATGAGCGGCAGACAGGGGCGCCTGCTCGCATCTTCTGCCATCTTGTGCGTTCTCGTGCGGGCCGTGGCCAAACGCATCCTTGCTCACATTGTTGTACAGATAGGCGCTGACCATCCCCTTCGTGGTGGCCGTCCCTGCCGCGACGGCCTGCTGGGACAATTGCTGCGCCTTCGTGCCCCATTGCTGCAATGTCTTGAACTTCATCACGGCGGTCCACCACGCCTCGAAGCTCATGGCAGCATCCCCGATGTTCGCTGCAAGGTCGGCCATCTCGCGCCGCCCCGCGGAGACGCCAAGGACGCCCCCTGCCGCCGCGTGCAGGGTGGCGTCCACCTCTGGCTGGAAGCGGGGCTCGCCTTGGACTCTGCGCTCTGCCCTGACCTTCCAGGAGGGCTTAAAAATAGCACCTGGACCCAGATGCCCAAATTCCAGAAAAGGTTTTAAGCAGTCCAGATAGGTCTATAGGTCTGGAGCGCTATCTCTTAGCACTCTGGAAGGTCAGGGTGGCTCTGCGCCCTGGCTCCGCTCTGGCCCCGGACTCGGCTCTGGCCCCGGAGCCCTGTCGGCCGCGCTGGCCCCGGGTGGTCCGCCCGACCCTGCGTGGCCGGCGCTGCGACCCGCATGCCCTTCCTGTGCTCGATGTCCGTGTACGTGTGCTCTCGACGGTTTGCTGGAGGGCGTTGAGGGCCCCTTTCTGGCCCTTCTGCCCTGGCTGGGGCACCCCCACGTCCATCTTCAGCTTCCAGATCGCCAGAGACTCCTCCACGACGTCGCCGCCGCAGGCCGAGCCCGTGAGCTCCGCGATCAACCGCACCGTGTTCCCCAGGCGCGAGTCCCCCGTGACCTCGCTGTGGTCGATCCCCTGGTGGACGGCAACGAGCGAGCTCCTCGACGGCGTGCCGCCACTCGAGCTGCTCGATTTTGTTCGGGGCTGCGTCGGTGGCCGCTCATCCCGGTGCCGACGCCGCCAGGGGCCCGCACGGCCGGCGGTGACGAGACCGCCGTCTGTCGGAGGCGACGATAGGGGCGAACAGCCCCCGCAGCTTGGGACACCATCGCCGAGAACAGATTGGACCGGGCTGGCACGGGCTCCGGGCCGAACGACAGGGGGGGATTGGGAAAGGGGGGGGGGGGTACGAAACCTGCTGCATGCAGCTGGTTTCGGCCCCACCGAGGGGCCCAGCGCCCCCTGGAGCCTCTCGGAGCCGTCCCGTTGGCCATTCTTGGCTGCTCTTGGGGCTGTCTTGGGTGCGTCCTGGGCTGTCGGGGCCGTGGGGGGCCCTTTGGGGGCCTCTGGGCGCGTCTTGGGGCGAGGTGGAGGGCCTGTATAGCCGCTTGGGGGCCCTCCTGGGGTGCTCTGGGGGCGTCTTGGAGCGATCGGGAAGGCCGGGAGGCGCCGGGAAAAGCAGCTACGTGAGCTGAGTCTCAAACCCCCCCCTTTGCGATCCCCCCATTTCGCCTCGGCCCGAGGGCTGCAGCGGCCGAGGGCTGCAGCGTGCCCGCTGGCCTGGGGCTGCGGACTGTATCGCGGCGGCCTGGCCCAAGGGCGGGCGTGGCTTGGACCCGCCCCTGCCGCCGCTAGGATTAAGTCGGGCGGGTCCCCCTACAGCGGGATCTTCGACGATGAATAAAAAATAATCGAAAAATGCTGAAAAATCGTCAACAAATAATCAGGGGACTATTTTTTGGCAGTTTGTGGCATTTTGGGTGTATGTTTGGGGCATTTTCTATTTATCGTCGAAAGTCCCCCTGTAGGGGGACACGCCCGACATAACGCTAGGAAGCCCCATCTCGTTGGCCGTGCCATGTGATGTCGAAACTGCTGATGTGACCAACTCTCTGGTTCGGGCACACATCCAACGCAAGCGATGGGAGAGCACCGCTGGGGAGCAGCGAGGAGTGCCGCGTGTGTGGTGGACTAGCTTGAAAGTCAGCTTGATGGGATCGGTTATCCCATGATTTCCTCCAGAATGTAGCCATGCATTTGAAACCTGTGACAAGAATAGTCCAATCTTCAGCCGAATAGTATATGCACACAAGTTTACGCTGATGGCGGGAATCCCCACGACAGGCCACGTACGGACACGACCTCGTATTTCACCTCGGCACACTTGCAATTGGGGGTCCTGGCCAAATGAACATGGAGGTGAAGAGTTCGAAATACGAGTCGGACTCCCAGCATGTGCCAACTAAGAACCCTTGTGCACACAGTGAAGTGTAGTTATGCCATTGTCAATGTCATGCCAACTCTGTACAGTGAGGCCTCACCATCGTATGCAAATACAACCGTCGACCTCGAATTTCACGCGCTTGTCATACACCGGATGCAACACGTTGGCCGATCATCACCTGCACCGAGTAAGAGTGGTCTTGGCAATATCATCGACATACATGTCACAAAACACGTCAACCTCGCGAAACACAGCTTGACGATCCGAAATTCCGACCGAGATAACAAGAAATAAATAATGGATTTAACCAGTGGCCCCCCAAATGGGCACACCTGCACATTGAAGGAGGAAGAAGTTGGCGAACCAGTACACGCGCATGCCGAAAACGAAACAATAAGAACATGCGATCCCCATGTCGTTCGTTTAGTAGTTGCCCCTCGAAACAAATAAGTGTGGCTTGGGATCATGGGTAACTGTGACTGGTGTAGAATGTCGTTTTTTGTTGCCTGCATCCTGCACAAGTTCGTTAACGCATGCTTCCAGCGTCTCCCTGGGTCTGGCCTTGTACGCTTTAGCGGCGTCTGCCACTACCACTCCCAGGGCCTCAATATCATTGCCGCAGAGAACGCACTTCAGATGCATGGAGGTGGCGCAAGCCCCTGTGTACTTCATCTGGTGCCGTGTCCACACGGTCAAAAGATCTCAGGATTCACTGTGCTGGTCTCAAGTGTTATTGCTTTCCCCAATGCATGTGTATACCTTTGCACAAGGAAAGTTTACGAAACTTGTGATATTCCGATAACTAGTGTGCCATTGCTTTTTACATGTGCGTCTTCTTCCAAGGCGTGGCGGTTCCGAACCATCCCACCACTTCCCTTTCACGGTAGGATAAGCGGCCAGGGGGGTATTAGCATGTCGGATCTCACAATTGTAGCAGCGTGGAGATGCTGACAGGTTCTCGTCGAAGAGGAAGCGGCACCATGCGAGGATTGACTCCCGGCTCAGCTTGAATAGTCATAGTTTTTCCGAGGCCTTCGATAATGTAGCAACCCAGCGCGCCATTAGTCATTAGTCGACGTACACAATGGCAGCAAAGTCTGTGCGCATCTCTGTCTTGCGTCGTGAGCGCCAATCCATGCTTCTGCCCACCCATCAGTGTCACTCGCGCGGGAAATACATGTGTCGGCCATGTCAAAGACTGGGGGGGGCTGATGTTGTAGGTCTTGAAATGCACAAGGATGGGGATACAGGTAAATCACATGAAAAAACTCACAACGTGTCCCGATTACCAATTTTCGTGGATCTTCTGTGCGCCAGCTGACGAGCGCACGTCCGTCCAATGGAAGCCGATGCATGTCACCGCCACGTGCCGAGTGGTCCAAGAGTTCCATGTTTGATGCCCGTGATAACGTAACTACGTAACAGCGCAGTATGCTTTTGCATGGCAAATTTGGGCCCTAAAGATTTCCAATTCCATCCGTCGAATGAAAATGAAAAGCCCTACATCACAGTTATTCTCTTGATAAGGTAATGCACAAGATCTGCACTCAAAAGTCCACTGATCCATGATCTCAGAGTCGCCGTGCACGAGGGCGAAGGTGCTAACAGGATGCGGGTGCGAGAGGAAGGGAGTTGTAGATGGTGGAGAATGTGCCGAAGGCTGCGGTGAACGTTGGAGCGATCACGCCTGAGTGGTAGTCGCCGTACCGAGTTCCACGTGTGGCACAACCAGTCTACAGGTTTCCCCCTCCTGGTTTTGAAAATTGCCCAGAATACACCAAACGGTTGCCCATCGACAAACTTAAACAGCAAGGGTAAGAAACAGACGTCATAAGTATCCAATGGCCTTGGCCCCAGAATGGTAGACTTCCACGTCAAAGGCTGGCGTACAAAACTACGTGTACACGTCCAGGTAGGTTTGTTGTTTGGGGGACTTAATTCAGCATCTCCTTATTGCTCCGGCTTCCCCTCTGATGCCCCAATTTACGAGTCTGATTCGAAATGCGTTCTTCCCAAAAGTTGCAGAAATCACCGTTACTTCGGATAGTGTTCTTCTGGGCGGGTCGTCGAAGGCGCGTGGGCCGTCGGAGCCGAGGAGGTCGACGGATAGCTTGACGATTAACAAGACGGTAAAGGGAGAAACGATGTGGAGCGTCTGTTTCAGGACCGACGGTATGGCTGATCGCCGTCTCGACCATTGCAGCCAACATGGCTTCGGTGTTCTTGAGAGTGGGGCACTTGCGCACTGAACATGGCAAGTGTTCTTGCAAGCTCTCGTACCAGGCAGGGTGCTCGACATTCGGCCCTTTTTTTCTTTCCTTGGCCATGGACATAATGTGTTCACAACGTAAATCTACAGGTGCCCCCCGCGAGAGGGCTCGGCGGTCGAACGATCACTTCCCGACCGACGCATCGGTTATCCACCCTGATGTGGTAGAAGAGTTGTTTCCCAAGTATGAACCTCCGCGCGGCGGCCAAAGTGCATTGCAGCTGGTTTTGCACGAAATTGCACACACAACGCTCCGATGAACGAGACGCGGCCTTTGCAAAACAGGACACAGACCAACTCAGCATCCAGAGCCCGGCACAACCGCATAATCCGTGCTCGGCGTCGGCCGTTTCTGGCATTCCCGCGCCTAGCCCACAGCAGAGATGCATTGACCGACGAAAAGAGTTCCCAGGAATTCCCAGTTGTTTGGATTGGCGCAACACAAGTTTCCCGAAGCAGTTTGCCCAGGTTGTGTTCTCTCTGATTCTCTGATGTTGGTTTGGTTGGCGGATCGCGGTCGTCAGTTCCTCCATTAGTTGCGACGCCATCGTGTGGTTGGTGCGTTGAGTGACTGCCCCAGCCGAGATAAACGCCACCGCGATAATGCACACAATGTTCCCCAATCAGAGCTTGCCTCTGTAGGGGTCCAAGCGGATATAAAGCTGAGGTGAGGTGAGCGGCCGATTTCGGTGGCCGGGGCCGGGTGCCCGGGTGCCCGGGGGTTCCCGGGGGTGCCGGGGTGCCCAGGGGTGTGGCCGATTTCGGTGGCCGGGTGCACAGGTGCCCGGGGGTGCCCGGGGGTGCCCGGGTGCCCAGGGGTGCCCGGGCGCCCAGGGTGCCCAGAAGTGCCCGGGGGTGCCTAGCCCAATAGCCCTATATCCCTATAGCCCAATAGTCCAATCGCCATATATCCCTATAGCACTATAACCCTACAGCCCTATAGCCGTACCTATACGACCACCCTTCGGGTGATAAGGAGGTTCGGGGGGGGAACCAACGTCTCACTCGATCGGTTTCACTATCGATCTCAGTATCGATCTCACTATCGGTCTCGCTCGATCGATCTCACTCGATCGATCTCACAATCGATATAACTCGATCTATCTCATTCGATCGATCTCACAATTGATCTCACAATCGATCTCACAATCGATCACACAATCGATCTCACATTCGGTCTCAATATCGACCTCACTATCGATATCACAATCGCTCTCACAATCAACGTCATCATCATCATCATCATCATCATCAACATCATCAACATCAATATCATCACCAACATCGTCATCATCATGAGGGCACCGTCATCAGCATCATAAACATCATAATCAACGTCAGCATCATCATCGGGACAACATCATCATCATGACCACCATCATCTCATCATCAACATCAACATCATCATCATCATCGGGACACAGTCATCGTCATCATCATCAGCAGCATCATCAGAATCATCATCATAATCGGGACACCATCATGATCACCATCGTTCTCATCATCAACATTATCATCAACATCGTCATCATCCTCGGGACACCATCATCATCATGATCATCGCATCATCATCATCATCGACATCATCATCATCAACAACATCATCATCATTGGGGCACCATCATCATCATGAGCAACATCATCATCAACATCGTCATTATCATTATTATCTTCATCGGGACACCATCAGCATCACCATCATCATCATCACCATCATCATCATCAGCAGCATCATCATCGGGACACCATAATCAAAAATCAACATCATCATCCTCAACATCATTATCACCGGGACACCATTTCCATCAACATCATCATCACCAACATCATCGGAATCATCATCATCATCGGGACACCATCATCGTCATCATCAACAACATAATCATCATGATCATCATCATCCTCATCATGGGGACACTATCATCATCGACACCAAAGTCAATATCATCATCATCATCATCATCATCATCATCATCATCATCATCATCATCATCATCATCATCATCTCATCACCATCATCCTCGCGGGACACCGCGGGACACCGGCGGGACACCGCGGGACACCGCGGGACACCGCGGGACACCGCGGGACACCGCGGGACACCGGCGGGACACCGCGGGGCCCCGCGCCCCGGATGAGAAACATTTTGTCTGGCCGCGCGTCAGCCACAGGAGGGCGCCGCGGGACACCCGCGGGGCACCGCGGGGCCCCGCGCCCCGGAAGAGAAACTTTTGGTCCGGCCGCGCCTCAGCCACAGGAGACTTTTTCTCGCCCGCCCACGCAGCTTCGCCTCGCACGCACGGCACGCACGAACACGAAACCGAAACCGATTTCCCGGAGGGGGGCTCGCCGTTCCACTTCGATCTCACCCCCTCACCTCCGATAGCCCTATAGCCCAATAGCCCAATAGCCCAATAGCCCCATAGCCCCATAGCCCCATAGCCCTATAGCCCTATAGCCCTATAGCCCTATAGCCCTATGGTCCTAAAGCCCTATAGCCGTATATAGCACTATAGCCCGAATTGCCTTATAGCCCTTAGCCCTATAGCCCTATAGCCCTGTAGCCCTATAGCCCCATAGCCCTAAAGGCTTCTAGCCCAATATCCCTATGGCCACATCGCCCTATAGCCCTATAGCCCCATAGCCCTAAAGCCCTAAAGTCCCATAGCCCCCCCAATTCTGATTGGGGTTTTTCTCTGGTATCATATATATACACATACATACATACATACATACATACATACATACAGACAGACAGACAGACAGACAGACAGACAGACAGACAAACATACATATATATGTACGTACATGCATACATGCATATATACATACGTATATATATATATACACAAATATAGAGATATATGCATATTATATATACATATATCAGACGAAAGAGAGAGAGAGAGAGAGAGAGAGAAACAACAGAGAGAGAGAGAGAAAGAGAGAGAGAGGGAAAGGGAGGGAGAGAGAGAGAGAGAGAGCAAACGAAACGAACACACACACACACACATATATATACACACATATATATATATATATATATATATGTAAAGAATGGTAGCAAGAGGAATTGTTGGAGCTTGCATTCAGCATCATAGCAGCCCCTGGACTACCCTCCAAAACGCGGCGCCCGATCTCGGAAGCCAGGGGCAGCGCCTCCACGCCGCGATCGGCAACCCCCAGGAGTTCGGAGCAGCTGCGATATTTGACACGCCATCGGCGCTCCGCCAGTGCCTGAGGCCCCGAGAAGCTCCCCCAAAACGGTGAGGCTCCCCGAGTGGGAGCCTTGGGCAAGATCGGGACGTTGACGCTTGGGGACTGGGACGTGGTTAGCATGCCGCGTCGAGGCGTGGTAGGCCTGAACTGGCGGAGCGACACGCTAAGCGAAAATGTTCGGCCGTACCATCGCACCGGGATGCCGCCCCCCGCCAGGATGCCGCAGAAGGCCTTCGGATTCCTTCGGAGGTCCCATGAGCTCCAAAGGTGCTCTCCACAACCCGTTCGCCGAGCAACAATATCCCGAGGTGGTCATGGACACGCTCCAGGAGGCCTCAGCACCGCTTTGGGACGGATGCCCCTCTGGCTCACCCCCCGAGAGCCCTCGAAAGGCCGCAGGCGGTCCCAGGTTCATGCAGGCAGGCCTCGAGCGGTCCTTCCTCTTGCACTTCCACTAAAGGGGGGTGGGCGGGCGTCGTGCAGCACATAATCTCCGCCAGGGTATTTTGGAACGAAGAGGTTTGGAACTGAAAGACTACAACGTGGCGACCACTGCTTTCTGATTCATAAGCCAATTCGTCTGGCTTCTCCTCGGCTCAGGTCTTTCTGCTAGAGCAGCTGGCGTCGAACACTGGTGCAGCAGAACAGCTGAGGGAGAAGCGGTGGAGAAGAGGTGAGAACCCGAACGCCGTGAGGCGGGGCCAGAGGAGGAGAGCGCAAAGGAACTGCTCGACATGACGAACGGACAAGACACCCCCAAACATGTGAGGAGGCGGACCCGCGCCTCGCGATTTGAGGCTGCGCTATAAGTATGGGCGCGGGTTGTCAGATCTCGACGGGGGCCCCCGGTCGAGCGTGGATCCCCATCCGACAACACCCGCCCATAGCCCTTCCAGAAGTCCACCCAGACAAATCTGAGGGTCATATGGGTATGGGTGCTAGTTGCTAGCTTATGCCTAGAGCGGGGCAGTGGAGGCGGGGCGCCCGCCTGTTCGGGTGCTGCGTCCAGCGACAAGCACCGTGGGCCGAGCAGATCGCTGCGCAGTGGGCGGGAGGCCCGGCGCGGCGTCGACACGGCCGATGTGGAGACCTGGGCGGTAGACCAAGCAGCGCTGTTGCTCCTTCCGCTGCTGCTGCTGCCGCTCCTCCTGGGGGTGGACAGAACGCCCCTTCGGCACAACTTGCTGTTCAGCGCTGAAGGCGGACGCCGACGCGGTCTGTAAGCTGGCGGGCCGCGCGCGGGCAGAGTCACACTAGACGAGTGGAGAAGAGGGCGGCCGCGGAGGGGGAAGCACGGGGGGAGGCCTCGGGCAGAAGAGATTCTTCACCACGAGGATTGCACCGAAGATACCCTCAGTGAAAACGCCCCTGGCCAGACCCGGCGGGCGCATTCAGGAAAAATTGCGGCCGCAACGCGGTCTCTCGAGAACCGAGACATGACAGTTCGCTGATCGACTTGCAACCTCCTCCTCCTCCCCCTTTGTCGTCCCTCTTCTCCTCTTCCTCCTCCCTCCTCCTCCTCCTCCTCCTCCTCCTCCTCCTCCTCCTGGCCGCTTCGGCTCGGGCGTATTGAGTGAACAGCAGCTCGAACACCAGCGTACTTCGACGTGCCAGCCCTGGTGCGAGCCAACATTGTTTTCCGACGCGTCAGTCGCCGACGTCCAGAGATGTCAGGTGATGACTCTGTTTTCAGAAGCCCTCGCAGCGTGACATGCCTCGTTGGCTTTGCTCGCAGTGCACCCGCACTGCGAAGTGGGCTTCTTGTACCAGGTGCTCTTGTTGCACTTGTGCTCCTCAGCGTGTGGTGCAGGCAACTCGCAGGAACGATGGCGATCTCAACGGGCCTGCAGGAAAGTGGGCTCAGGGTCCTCTGCCCGACTTGGTGGCTCAGATCATGGCATCATTGGAACAGAAGTTTGATCAGAAAGCCAAGCAGGCCCTCAAGGATACGTGCGCGGCCAATGGCACTGCTCCTCCTGCTGGGACTACTCATGATGGACAGGCTGATCCGACCGAGGATGGCATCAATGCCGCCAGCATCGTTTCCCTAGATAACGCTCTCAAACAGCTCCACGACGTCGATGATTCAGACCCCGTCAAGACATGTTTGGTCGACCAGTTTCGAGTTGCACGTCATGAGGTTCGGAATGCCAGGCCAGTGCGCCAACAACATACGGATGTTGTCGTTCGCCCCGAGACCGCCCAGCAGAAGCATGCACAATGTTTGGAAACAATTCATTGTTCAAAGACGGCTATCGCTGAGGCACAAAGACACTTCACGAACTGCACGAGGATGAGGTGGCTTTCCAACGTGCGACGGAGGTTCTTAGTGAAGAGCTACGCCGCACGATGCCTGGTTCACCTGGGACTACGGGGACCGTGGGGCCACATCTTGTGCCAGATCCAACCATCTTGTAGGCTAACCTCGGGCTCAAAGCCTTTGTTGAGACCCCGTTGCTCGCCAAGCTCAAGCAGCTCTACCAGCAGCATGCGAGGTAGGCGCCTTCCCCAACTGCTTCTGCTGCTCCAGCCCCTGCCCCTACACCTGGTCCACGTCATCAGGAGGGAAGACATGATGATAACTTGTTCGCAGATTATCCAGGGGATGGGTTTGCCCGGGGTGATGTGGTCGCGCAGCAGGTGACAAGCGGGGCTTCGAGCAGCAATTTACAGACATGGGCGTCAAACGTTCTCGCGTTATTGCTGCTGCCACCCCCGTGCCCGCTCCAGCCGCCCCGCCTGCAGTTGCAGCTCCTGCCCAATAGCTGGGGTAGCAAGGTCCTTGTGTGCGGGCTGCCTTGTTCATCGTCTGGATTGGTAGCGCCGCATTACAAGGGAATGTCTTCGAGCGGAGGTGATGGCAAGCATGATGGCGCGTTGTCTTAGCACATCGAGTCCTTCAGCGGCAATTGTCGGGCCACGCGTTCGGACAGATTGCGGTCGAGTAAACCAATGGATGCTTATGCTCAGGAGATTGGAACTGGTACAGAGGCAGTTGCACAACTTCAGCGAACAGCGCGCACGATAGGTTTCCGATTCCTGTGCGGCCCATCGGAGGTTCGGGAACGATGAACTCACTCTGCAATGGGGTTTGCGGTGTTCGTCAGACAGCATATGGGGAGACGGTGGAACCGTGCAGGACGAGAGATTATCAAAGTACTTTTTGGTGTCGGTCATCATGGATATTCTGGGACTCGCCTTGTGATTTTATGGCTCCACATGCCTGTGCACGCGTGTAGGCTTAGGTCAAGCTAACATGCACATCCTAAAGGCCCTGGGCACATCCGTTCTGCAGGTAGCTGGCCCAATGGTGGCTGGTACAGATTGGAACGTTGATCCGAATGCGATCGAGGAGAGCGGTGTCACCCGAACGGCTGGCCTGATAACCGCGGCCTCCTTGCGGCACACGCGCACGACCGCCAGCTGATCCTCCGCGCTCGACTTCTATATTCGTGCTCTCGTGGTATGGTTCGCTTAGTAGATGAGGTGCGTGTTGCACTAGTATGGCATGGTGGTCCGCACACGCCTGTTCTCTTGCATCTTCGCCCAGGAGGGCTGTTCGACTCGAGCATTTGGCCTACTGCGCCCATGAACGACTCCCTGTGCAACCACCCACGAGTCATCTTGGCTGATGGGGCTGCAATTGCGGCTGTCCCGGATGCGGTTTCAGTAGCCTGGGAACGACTCAACAGGGCATGGCCTGTCTTTGTTGAAGATACGAAGTTGGAGCTCGTAGGTATCTACATTCAAACACCCCATCGCAGAGACTACGCATCATCGCTCTCTTGCTCGTCGGTGTGCCCCTACCCCTGGACGTAAGGATAATGCTCAGAATGATGTTCAAGTGAATCGTGCGCATCGTATGTGGCATGGGCTTGAAGTGATGGTCAGAGATGATGTTCCTGATCTTGCTGGCCCCCCATGCAGCCTTGTGTCTCAAGCAGGCCGTCCTGCTAGAGGCTTACCCTGGTGAAGGCCGTGATGCGCGACTCGACTCACACACGCAAGAACTACGACAACTTCGCTGTGATTACCCAACTTGCAGGCAGCTCCCCGGGCGGGAGCGCGCGGCCCAGCGCGGGCAGGATCTCGAGATGGAGCTCGAGGGGGCCACTTCCCAGCTGACCAAGCTGTACTCCTTGTCTTGGAACGAATACTGCGGATCGGCCAATTCCATGCGCCAGGCCCGTTTGGTGGCAAGAGATGAAAAGGTAGGAAACGGTTATGGAAAGAACTCACTGTAGCCTGAGTGCAGCCAATTCCATGCGCCAGTTACGTCACCTCGGCAGCAGTGGTGTCCCACGGTGGTTGAAAAAACGCCTGGCATGTTCTCTAGCAGTCCGAGTGACGTTCTGCATGCCGCGGTAGAGCCTCTACAGGCAAAGCCATCGCCTGCTAAGGGGCCAGGCCATGAACGCTTCGCACGTGCCCCGATCGAGGAGGCTCGTAACGCTTCCAAGCGTTTCTCAGGTTTCACTGCATCTACTCTGGAAGGGTGTCACCCGAGGCAGATTGCACTTCTTGGCGATGCTGCGTCCCTTTGTGTGCTTTACGAAACGGTGTAGAAGCTTGCTTTTTTTCCGAGGCAAATGTTTGCGGGCATCGTTCCTGGATGGATTGGTTTTCAACCGAGTGTTCTGGACGGCTGTTCCACTATATGCCCCTACTTAACATGAACAAAGGGCTCGTCTGGCGATCGTTTCTGGATGTGCGGGTTAGTCATGATAGTCGTTCTCCTTCTCCGTATCCTTCTCCATCCCCCGCCACATCCTCCTTCGCATGCCCGTCCTACCTTCCCCCGCAGATTTCTCCTCATTCCCTCTCCACTTGCCTCTTACAATTCCTCCTGCCATCTTGGCCCAGAGGCACTTCCAAAGAACTCGAAGAAAAACCGTCACCCCTGTGCCCCTGCGCCTCCACTCCCTCTGCCTCCTCCGCCTCCTCCTCCTCATCCTCCTCATTTTTCTCCTCCTCCTCCTCCTCCTCCTCCTCCCCCTCGGTCGGTCGGTCGGTCGGAGCTAAAGGCCAGTTCGAATCGAAGCCTCTCCTAGGTGTGGGGAACAGGGCAAGGGAAAATAGGGCAGAGCGCTCAAAAAGAGCAGGGCTGCAGGGCACGTGCAGTTAGACATCAGGGGTCAAGTCCAACACGGTAGGGCCCAACTAGAGGACAAACAGCAAAACAAAGAACCAACAAACAACAAACAGAAACAACAAGAACAACCAAGCATCAAAAAGGAAGACAGAAGGGAGAGAATACGAAAGACATCAAAGAAATCACATAAACAGAAAGACAAACAAGAGAAGGAGACAGTGAAAAACAAAAAAGAAACAAACAACAAAGTACATTTGACGCGACAGAAAATAACACAAATAAGCACAAATAAACAACAAAAGAACAACACACGCAGCAGAATCAAAAAAAAAGGACAAAAAATACAGAACAACAAAACAAAAAACGATAACGCAAATACACACAAAAAAGCAAAAAACATCAAACTAAATCAATCCAAATAACAACCAGAAGAAGGAGAATCAACAGAAACGACACCAGCAAAAAAGAGGAGCGGGGGCCGTTACAATGCAGGGAACGGGTCCAAGGGCTTCCAGTACTCGAATCCACCCCCGTGAACATTCTCCACTTCACCCCCATCACTGCACAGTAACCCTTTCCTCCACTCGTGTGTGAAAGCGGACGCAAGCACATCATAGAACCCCGAATGCAACTCACACTGCCAGTTGGGCACTCTCCCGTCAAGCCCCGTGTGGCAGTGCCCGTCCCTGCAAACACCCCAGCCTTTCTCCCTCAGCTCCCCCTCAAGAGTGTCCAAGGACACACTCCACAAAGCAATCGGTTCCCATCTTGTGTGCTGTCCAAGCGTGCAACTATCGAGAACGTGCGAGGCAATCTCTTGCTTTTTTCCAGCCAGAGCAACCTCGGGCACATCCTGAATTTTACAGCCATGTCCAACTTCGCGCTGTACAATCGAAGTCCACGGAATATTGTGCAAGGCGGCCGCACAAACAAGCTCGAGACAGTCTCTCATGTATGTATTCTCAGACTTGACGCAACTTCGCTCTCTGGCGTTCAAATTGGCTCGGCCCCAGGCGTACTCCCGATTCCTAAGAGGTTTCACACGGGCACCAAGGGTGCCTCTAAGACCAGGCACAGCCAAAAAATCCCCCACACAATTTCCCTTCCCCCATCAGATCCGTCCAAGTCTTAACATCTTGCTCAAGCCACTCCACGTGAGACACATGGATGAACTGAACATACTCACTCAAAGTCGAGCTCTTGGCCTCGATATGGTACTGGAAATCCTCCACCTTCCTCTCTCCTGAGCTGACAATGAAGAAAAAAGGCCGAAGCATGGCGTTGGAGGGTCTTCCAACGGGCGCTTGCACAGCGGGCCTGGCGAGCAGAAACACAGGAGCGTCAACCGCGGGAGAAACGTCAACAGCAATTTTCAGCGCGAGCGGCGGTCCGTAAACTGGGTGGGCGGCCTTTTCCACAACATTCTCGTGTTTGCCAGCTTTCCGATTTTTACTCTGGCTGGCCAAACTGTCGAGTCCCCAGGACTCCACTTCCGCACTCGAAACGGGCCTGCCCGGCCCATGCCAAGTCTTGGCGCACGCAGGTTGTCTCTTCAGGTGTTTTAATCGACCATTGCTATGAAACTGGTAACAACAGATCTGGCACACTGTGCCACAAGCCCAAGCATTGGGATCCTCCGCATTTTTATGGAACTTTCCCTTATGGATAGCAAGGCCCTTGGAAGCGTTGGCAAGGTAGCGCGCTCGTAGCAGAGGAACCACGAAGCAGCGGTGTTGCCTCCTCCAGCTTCCTCTAAGCCTTCCGCCGCTTCTTCCAGGGGTTGGACACCGAAGCCCTCAAGACGCTTGCCAAAATCAACATTCTTCTGCTTTTCAAGCTGCACGTGCAGCTCTCTCTCTCAGCAGCTTCACGCACTCCAGCCAAAAAGGGCTTGCGGCAGCTCCGAGCCACACGAATCCAATCCATGCCCCCCCCCCCCCCCTGTCCAGGAATGTTCTTTTTGTCGAGGCGAGAGTTTAACCAGTCGAAATAAGTTTTCAGCTCGGCCGTCCATCCCTTCTCATCCTCCCAAAGAGTGCCCAGGGCAACAAGCAGCCCACTCGGCGCACAGGACAGGAGGCGCACCACATATCGCAGCCTGGCCACCCGAAGGATGACTCTGTGACCAAGCCGTCCAACTTTGGCCAGAACGCTGGCGTGGGATTGGTGGTCTTCATCACGTCCTCTCAGCGGCATCCCCAAAGCAGCTCTGTACGCGGCAGCCTGAGCCGCAGCAAGCCTCGCATGAAGCCGAGCCCCCATGGGGTCCCAAATCGCCGAATTAAACCAAAGTTCGGACACCGCGAAGGCATCCGCGTACTTGGCCCGAGTGGACACAGACAACGCTTTTCTTTTCCCCAAGGCCACCTGGATGAGTCTTAATTCCTTTCGAAGCACCCCCGTCCTGAGCTGGACCTCAGCCCCCATACCCCCATCTTCCATAATCATCGTCCCCAGCCCCTTCATCTGCTTCACAATGGCAACCTCGATGGCATGCTTAGGGGACTGCACAAAGTCACCTCCTCCCTCCATGGCAACCTTCCTTTTGGCAAGCTGGGAGCCAGGGCGCACAAGGGCCAACATAAGAAACGTTTTACTCGCGTTCAGCTGAAGGCCGAACCTCGACACAGCTTCGAACACTATGTCAACTAAGAGGGCAGCTTTCAAGTGCACATATTCAGCCTTCTTGACCGCCCCCACAGGTGTGAGGTCGTCAACAAACGCAACCGAGTTATGGCCCTCCTGCCAGTGGGACTCATCAGAGAACCGTTTCTCAACTTCAGGCGGCTTCCAATCAAGTTCCAACTGCTGCATTCCTTCTTCAATCTGAAGGATGATTGGAGTAAATGCGACGTTAAAGTCGTCGGTGGCAAACACCGTGCCTGGGCGCGTGCCCAAAGTCGGGCGCACATATGATGTTGCATGTCTGACCTTCCAAAAAGCCCCGGCCTTCGCATCGCGCACCAATTCAAGAATGTGCTGATCTTCAACCATATTTTCAAGAATGGGTTGGCCCTCAAGGGCCATGGTCGCGGAGAACAGGGCCTCAGGGATTTGGACAGTATCCAGGGCCGCTTTCAGATCCTCCTCCTCCCCTGGGAGCCTCAAAATAAACTGCTTCACCACCGAATAAAAAGCGGCGGTTAAATCTAAAAACATGCCAATGGTGGACACCTTCATCAACTTCTGCGCACGAAAACGAGTGCGCACAAAGTGGCTCGCCATATCCGTGCTTTTACCCTGCAAGCCCCCACGCTGAGTAGCGTGCATGCATTTCAGCATCACCCCCCACACACGCCCCCTCAATAATTTATGATGAACCTTCGCCAGCGCATTGGCAAGCAGGATGCTACGCTGGGCTACTGCCTTATCAATATCTCCTTTTCCTTTATAAAAGGAACCCCCCCCCTCTCCCTTTTCATCTCCAAGGGTTCCCGACCAGATACCCCGCACTTCAAAACAACAGGAACATACACCCGAGCCATACCACCAGGGTCAATTTTAAAGAAATCATTCGGCACCTTATCGGGTCCTGGGGCTTTGCCTGTTGGCAACTGGCTGAAGGCTCTCTTCAACTTGTCGCGAGACATCAAATTATCAAGCTTCCTCTCAGCACGAGCCTCCAGCAACGTGCCTCGATCGTTGTACTTAGCAATAATATCAGACTCCGAAGCTGCAACCGCCCTTTCGATGTGCCCGAAGTGTCGCTGAAGATCATTCGCATCATCTTGTGGTGTGATGAGTGGTCTGCCTTCGGGGTCGCTTCTCATGGGAAACACAAGGGGCTGACGGTGTCTCTTACCCCCATGGAGCAAAAGACGTTTCGCTATCTTCCATTCTCGCCGAGATAAATTCCCCTTCGATGCTGGTGTTAATCAAATGCGCATTGTCCTCCAAGTGTGCCGAATAGTCTCGATCAAGCGCATCTAGCAGAAGCTGCTTGGACGCAGCTAAAAACCACGCCAAGGTCAGCGTCCACTCTTCAGCTGAAACCTGCTCCCAAGAAAGGAAGCCAGCCTGCAATGCCAGGCGCGTCCAGATCGCTTCAAGCTCTCCCCACATCTCCCCCCTCAAAGCTTTTCGCGCTAACCCCCTCCAAGTAAACATCGCCTTTTCTGATGCTCTGGGCCACGAAAAACAACTTGTCCACATGCTTCTCGAAGCCCCCTTTGTGCTTCACAGCATGCATCATTTTCTGGATGAGCCTCCTTAGCCTGATCATCCAGAACGCGGGCCCCTGAATGTACTCTTTACGTGGACGGACAGCCGGCTTCGCAAAGGCCAACTTCGCTGCGTCAAGTACTTGTCGATTGGCTGCCTGCAGCTGAGCATCCATGTCAGATTGCCAACATGGCAACTCAATGGCAGCAACCTTCTCCTTAAAAATCTTACGCGCTGCCTCCTGCTGCATCTTGTTGCAGTCAAGGTTGGTCCCATGGCCCACGGCCCGAGACGTCTGCACCTGCCATCGCAACCTGCCTAAGACGGGGAAGTGGTCTTCGCTTTTTCTGATGAGGTCGATGTGGTGCTGTACCCTAACCTCCCCAATGGACTGAAAGAGTTGCTTATTGACAACCAAGAAATCAATCCTATGCTTACTCTTCATTTTATTGTCCAGGAACGTATAATCGTTCTCGTTCCCAAGGAACGCGTTAGCAGCTTTCAACCTAAAGTCCCCCAACCACCCCAGCATTTTGAAGCTGCCCGCCGAGCGCGTGCCTTTCGTCCCTTTACACCCAGCCCCCTCGGTCCCTGGGCCCCCTGAAAGATGGCAGTTGCCATCCACAAAGCAAAGGCTGGGCGTCCATTTCTCACACACCTCACGCATTTTAGCCCAGAAATCGGCTTTGGTGGCTGGAGTGTTCGCTGAATGAGGCGCGTGCGCCACCAAAACGTACATGCTCACACCAGGTGCTTCAATCCTCGCCATGAGGAGTCGCGGAGCGGCAAAGACCACTCGCACATGCTGCATGCAGAAGCAGACAGGCTTGCCTCTAGCTCTTCCGCAGGGAATGCCCACGTTCAGCCAGAGCTCCACACCGAGTCCATAATTCTCGTGGCCAGCTGAAATGCAACACCAGTCTCCAGCTCGCTTAGTACGTTTCTCGTTTCTGCCCTCTTGAATCCCCACAATGTGCACTCCAGACTGCGTCAGTTGAGACCGAAGCGCGGCTGCTCTTCGCGCTCTATTGCGCCCCTTCGCTCCACGGCGGAAGACGTTCCGAATTGACTGAGTGTTGAAAGTGGATACCGTGAGATCCACAGCAACCGAAACACTTCTCGTCGGCTGAGCAGAGGCGGCTCCAGGTTCTTCGGCCTGGGCGACGCACGTGGGCATCTCGCCTCTCATCTCAAATTCATTCTGCAGAAAGTTGACCTGTGGGTAGGCATGGCCGCCCTGATCCCCAGGCAGCCATTCCCACAGGCGTGCGGTGCTGAAGTCAACAGCCTGGACCCAGCTTCTCGGGGTTTCTGGGGGAGGGGCCAAGAGCTTTCTCGCCGTCACTTTAGCCACGTTATCGGCCAATATATTGGCTGGATGGCCGCAGTGGGCCTTCACACGGCTGATGCTCAAGTTGGCCTCTCGGACCGTTAACTCCCAGACAACCCCCACAAGCTGGGCGATATCTCGATCCGACGATGGGAGGCTCGTGCCCTCTGCCGCCCGTATCGTCCCCATCGAGTCGCTATCGACCGAAACCTGGCAAGTCGGGCGCTCGGCGAGCACCCAAAACAAAGCTTGGAGTACGGCCATGCACTCTAAAGCTGCGCTCGTGGCACACGCTGGCGTGAGGCCCATAGCATTGCACTCAGTCAAACCTCCCCTCATAACTCCTCCCAACATGCACTCATCCCCTTTATACAATATCAGTACTACAGCCCATGCTCCCATCCCCTCCACTTGTGGATAGTGCGAGCCGTCCGTGAAAAAGTGGATGCTCGTGGCGTCGGCGACGTCGCCGCGCCGCGGGTAACTGAGCAAGAGTGTCTCAGCCTCCTGCTCGAGCAGGTTCGTGCCCCGAAGTTCTTGCACGCTCAGATGCTGGAAGGACCCTCTCCCCCGGCGTACTAGCTGCACAATCGTGGGCCCAGCTTCCTGACTCAAACCAAACATGGGGGGGGGGGGGATTCGACAAGCTAGAACTTCTGGGGAACGCAACATCCCTGCACTCACCAAACTCAGAGCTCGTCCTCTCAGCTGCCATACCACACGGGTCAGAGCTATTCCCCCTTGATGTCGATGGCTGCTGCCCCAACTCGCGAATTGTCCGGTCGGCTGTCAGCTGGTCAGCCCTGCGATTTAATTGAATGTTATTGTGCAAGCATTGTTCCCTACTTGCCCTGGATAGAAAATCCCCACACCTTTAAATCGAACGCTCTCCCGAAGTGTTTTCACCCTGGGTTGAAACCTGAGACGACTCCCGCCAGGTATTTTCACCCGGCTTGGTCGAAGCATTTTCTGAAAACATCAAAGTGAACTCTTCTATGCCCCGAAGCCTTCACTACACTACTCACCTGATCACCAGCTGCATGACCCCGCTGCCGTTGATGAGGGGAGTGTTGCTCTTCTCGGCATGCAGGTCCAGTTAGGCCCCGCCCGCTGCTGCTCCCTTCTTGGCAACCTTCGGGGCTGGACTGCGGATGTCTCCCTCCGAGCCGTCCGCTGCACTGGCTGTGGGGGCTTAATCCCCATCTCCCTGCGCCGCCGCGCAGGCTGCCTCGATGCGCGTGACCCCCCTGTCGACCTGGCTCGCGCTCAAGTCCTCTTCCTTGATCTCTTGCTTCGCTGCCGTCAACGATTATGTTGGAGCTGCCGCCGCCAAGTACGGGTCCTCCTGCGTCATGCCTCCATGCACTGGTTTCGTCGGTGTTATCGGCGATACTGGTGCCAACGCTGGCGGCGGCTGAAAAGGCTGCGTAGGCACCCAAGCTGCTGGCTCCGCTGAGGCTGGCACCGTCGGCGATGTGATGATAATTGGCTGGCCCCATCCTGGCGGCGTCCCTTGTCCTGGCTGTACTGTGGTAGGCGTCGGCTGCGGTGGCATACCAGCCTTGGGCGTCGCCGCGCCTCCCACCTGGGATGGCGATGGAGCTCCCCCTTGTCGTCCTGTGGCCTGCTGGAGTCGACGGCGCCGCACCAGCTGCCTTCCCACTCGGCGGCCCACCAGCCGCCCCTGCGGTAAACCCCACCGCTGCCGTAGGTCCCGCTGACTCCGCTGGCGTAGTAGGTCCCGTCGTAGCCTGATAGTGAATCCAGTTCAGCATGGACGTCACGATGCCCTCCTGCCCCTGCTGCCTCTGGTTCATATCGGTGATGAGGTTCATCATCTGCATCATCTGTTGATCCTTTGCCGCATCCTGTGGCGGCTGCACTGGCTGCGGCGCTGGCGGTGGCCCTGGCACCTCGGGGCCCCTCATCGCAGGCTCGGCTGCCCCAGGCGGGGGCGCCGCCGCCGCAGGCCCTGGATGGGCCGCGGCCGCCGCGGAGGGCCCCATGGTGCCAGCAGAAGGCCCCGCACTGGCCGTGCCCGCCATGGTCGGCCCATGGGCCGCCGCCGCCGCTGCCTGCTGAACCATCCACTGCTGCTGCGGCGAAGGCCCCAAGAATGTGTGGGGCATCTGCTGGTGCATCGAGCCTGGCGCACCCCACATGTAGTGCGGCGGCGGCCCCAAGGGCCCAGTGAGCCCAGCTGATGCGTACACCGCTGCTCCTGGGGGCGCCGCTCCGAAGCCCGACGCCGAAGGCTCGCCGCCGCCTCCTGGCATCAGCTCGTCCTCTTCCTCTGGCATCTCCATCAGCTCGTTCATGCAACTCTCTAGCTGCGCCAACTCCAGCTCGATCTCACTTTCCTGCTCGCGCAGGTCCTTGGCCCTCGCCTGCGTGGCTACCAAGCGGTCCTTCGCTTTGTCCTGCTTGAACTCTATCTCGTCCTTCTGCTTGCGCACCGACAGGAGGCTCGTGATGCAGCTCTTCAGCACCATCAGCTCCATGTCGTGGCGCCTCCCGTCGTCCTCCTTCCCAGCCCTGCGGGCCAGAATCGCCATACTGGCGATATCCTTCATCTGCTTCTCGATCTCGGCCTTGTACGAAGCCACGTCGTTCGGTCGCTGCGGTGTTGGCCGATACGCACTGTGCGACTTCGCTGCCCGATGCGGCATGGGCGGCAACTTCTGCACGTAATTGCGGATGTTGGCCTCCTGCTGCTGCTTCTCTCGGTTCTGGCTGGCGCTCCTCGGCCTCGGGCGCAGCGGTGCAGCATTCCTATGCTGACCGCACAGGCACCGATGGTGGTGCATCTTCACGGCCCTCTTGCAGTTCTGGCACTGCCACGTCGCCATCTCGGAGATGCCCTGCTGCGCCGAGTGGTGCTCGCCCAGCCTCCTGTACGCACTGTCTAGCGCCACAAGTAGCCGTGCTTGATGACGCTGGGCTCGCTCTCTGCGATGCCTCGCGGGCTCGCGTGGAGCAAGAAGAACAAAATTGTTATCGCGGCTCTGTAGAGCACGCCTGGGGTCTGGCCTATAAGTGTAACGAGAGTACTGTCTCGGATATGTCCTGCGCGCGCGGGCTCAGGCCAAACCCTCTCCTCCCCCTCCTCCTCCTCCTCCTTCTCCTCCTCCTCCAAGTCCTCCTCCTCCTCCTCCTCCACCTCCTCCTCCTCCCCTCCCCGTCGTCACATCATCATCATCTCATCATCCCATCATCATCATCTCATCATCATCATCAATAATCATCATCAGGGGTCATCATCATCATCATCGGCTATCAGTATCCCTGTCATCATCACCCCTTATCATCATCATCATCATCATCATCATCATCATCATCATCATCATCATCATCATCATCATCATCATCATCCCTATCATCATCATCACCACCACCATCATCATCATCATCATCATCATCATCAGCAGCATAATCATCATCATCCCCTCCACCTGTCCCTCCTCAGCTCATTTTCCCCACTCGCACCTATACGCTGTTATCCCCGCACAAGCTAACGCAAGTCCACCATGGCTGCCCGCTCTGGTTCACTATATGTGTTTCTTCCTCCTATACCCCGTCAGCTCTCATGGGCAACATCTCTGGATGGGCTGTTGGGAATAAGCAAAACGTGAAGAATTACCATTTGACTTCGATTCCTCCGGAATCTGCATCAGGCTAGCATGCCCCGGGGCGCATGCGAGACTCAGGAATATGAATCGTGCTTTGGCACAGGCTGCGGGCATTGTCATTCCCCACAAGTGAGTCACCATTATTATCACAGTCGCCCAGGCAGCTGGAAGCCAGATCGCTGTGTGCCTGAAGCCAATGTCGGCACGAGCGGTACGAGCAACCCCGAGTGAGGCACCAAATGCTCGGATGGCCGACAACAGCAGCGGAGCCAAGTGCTTGCCGGCGTAGCTCTTCTTTGACCCCCGCGGCAGTGGCCGACCTTTAGCGCCATCAAAAAACATGCTTTCTCTGTGCGCGCCCTTTAGGTCGATGAGGCTCGCGCGACCCCCCCAACACACAAGACATGTTGCAAGACTTCGCAGTGGTACGTGTTAAATATTCGAGCAGTTGTGTCCTCTTGCTGAACCTTCGTAGACAGCCGGAACACTGTAAAGTCGCGATGCATCGTTTCCGTCCGCGGCAATGAACGCGGCATTGTACATGTGCTCGGCGGGCTGTGCCCAACAAGACGCGCCTCAGCAACTCAGCAATTGCTCATGAGGGCGCAGCAGCGGCTTCTCGGCTGCACCCAGCGGAAGGGTGGGGAATGGTCCTCGCCTTCGTTCATCACCAACAGCACCGCCATCAGCGCTGCCTCCAATTTCATCGCTGTCATCATCATTAGTACAATTACAGCCATCGTCCATCGTTCTCGTGACCGTACGGCTCAATATGCACAGTCGCCACACAACCCAATCATACCGGTATCCCCTGCCCAAAGAGGTGTCCCACATCAGTCTCATCACAACAGCAGTCTGAACGTCACGTGCTGGGAACACCATCTGGAGAAGAGGGGAGGAAGGAGAAGAGAAGGGGGGCGCGGAGGAGCAGGATGAGCATGGAGCAGGAACAGCAGGATGATGAAGGAGAAGGAGGAGGAGGAGGAGGAGGAGGAGAAAGAGGACTGATGATGAGGGATGGGGCGCGGAATGGGGGGAGGATGAGCATACAGCGGTGAAAGGGAGGAGGAGGGACGAGGCGGAGCGTGCCCACAACAGGGAGGAAGCCCGCGGAGGCCTCGGGGAGAGAGCTCCGGAGGTCTCCGGAGGCCCCCCGAGGCCTCATCGCATCCAAGAGGGAGAAAGGAGAAGGCGAGGTTCGCATCGCCGGTGCCTCGGCGATGCTGGGCGATCCTCTGACCCCACCTGCTCGGTCCCCATGTGGGAGGCCCTCGGCATTGCCCTGGCGGGAGCCCGCTCTGTGCGCGGGCCGCCACACCCGCCCCGCGAGCACTGGGGCCCCCGCGGGCACGACGGAGGGTGCGCTGCGGCGGTGTTGCCGGCGCCGCAGCGGCGTGGGCGCGCTGTGGACTGCCCCGGGCGGCGGCGGCCCTGTGGCGGGGGGATGGACTTCGAGATCTTCATCCTCATCCTCCTCATCCTCCCAATCCCTATGTTCATCCTCATCCTCATCCTAATCCATCTTCTCCTCCTCCTCCTCCTCCACCTCGTCCCCAACCTCCTCCGGCTCATCCTGATCATCATCCTCCTCATCCCCATCCTCATCCTCATCCTCCGCCTTCTCCCCATTCCTATCCTCATCCCCATCCTTCTCCTCCTCCTCCGCAGCCAGGAGCCTTTCCCTTGGCAGCGGATGGAAAAGCATTTTCTAGATTTCATGAAGAGCGACTGATGTATACTACTATGTATAATTTATTGCTGCCCTGTCCACTACGTTTCTCTTGCATGCGCGTTTTGTTGCCGTAGTGTCTCACGCCCTCCGGCTCCGCTTGCGGAGCGAGGTGCCTCCATAGGCCCCTCGACCGGACTTGACTTGACTTGACTTGACTCCTCATCGTCGCCCTCCTCCTCCTCCTCCTCCTCCTCCTCCTCCCCATCTCCATCCCCATCCCCATCCTCATTCTAATCCCCATCCTCATTCCCATCCTCATCCTTGTCCTCATCCTCCACCTCTTCCTCCCCATCCTCCTCCTTCTCCTTCTCCTCCTCCTTCTCCTCCTCCTCCTCATCATCATCATCCTCATCCCCATCCTCGTCATCCTCCACCTCCTCCCTATCCACATCCTCATCCTCATCCTCATCCGCATCATCATCCTCATCAGCATCCTCATCCTCATCTTCCTCATCCTCATTCTCATCCATCGCTTCCTCCTCATCCTCCTCCTCCTCCACCTCCTCCTCCCATCATGATCCCCATACTCATCTTCAGTCTCATCCCTATCCTCCTCCTCCTCGTCCTCCTCCTCCTCATCATCATCATCAGCATCATCATCATCATCATCATCGTCATCGTCATCATCATCAATATCACCATCCGCTTCCTCCTCCTCGTCCTCCAAATCCTCCTCCTCCTCCTCATCATCATGCTCCTCCTTATCTTCATCCTCCTCCTCATCATCATCCTCATCCCCATCCTCATCGTCCTCCTGCTTCTCCCCATCCCCCTCTCCATCCTCATCATCATTAGCATCCCCATACTCATCCTCATCCTCCCCCTCCTCCTCATCCTCCTCTTCCTCCCCATCCTCCTCTTCCTCATCCTCCTCATCATCATATGTCTCCTCATCCTCCTCCTCCTCTTCCTCCTCCTCCTGATCATCAT
>CAUYUJ010017260.1:162120-289620 GCA_963575745.1 Prorocentrum cordatum | reverse complement strand
CATTGCTGCAATGTCTTGAACTTCATCACGGCGGTCCACCACGCCTCGAAGCTCATGGCAGCATCCCCGATGTTCGCTGCAAGGTCGGCCATCTCGCGCCGCCCCGCGGAGACGCCAAGGACGCCCCCTGCCGCCGCGTGCAGGGTGGCGTCCACCTCTGGCTGGAAGCGGGGCTCGCCTTGGACTCTGCGCTCTGCCCTGACCTTCCAGGAGGGCTTAAAAATAGCACCTGGACCCAGATGCCCAAATTCCAGAAAAGGTTTTAAGCAGTCCAGATAGGTCTATAGGTCTGGAGCGCTATCTCTTAGCACTCTGGAAGGTCAGGGTGGCTCTGCGCCCTGGCTCCGCTCTGGCCCCGGACTCGGCTCTGGCCCCGGAGCCCTGTCGGCCGCGCTGGCCCCGGGTGGTCCGCCCGACCCTGCGTGGCCGGCGCTGCGACCCGCATGCCCTTCCTGTGCTCGATGTCCGTGTACGTGTGCTCTCGACGGTTTGCTGGAGGGCGTTGAGGGCCCCTTTCTGGCCCTTCTGCCCTGGCTGGGGCACCCCCACGTCCATCTTCAGCTTCCAGATCGCCAGAGACTCCTCCACGACGTCGCCGCCGCAGGCCGAGCCCGTGAGCTCCGCGATCAACCGCACCGTGTTCCCCAGGCGCGAGTCCCCCGTGACCTCGCTGTGGTCGATCCCCTGGTGGACGGCAACGAGCGAGCTCCTCGACGGCGTGCCGCCACTCGAGCTGCTCGATTTTGTTCGGGGCTGCGTCGGTGGCCGCTCATCCCGGTGCCGACGCCGCCAGGGGCCCGCACGGCCGGCGGTGACGAGACCGCCGTCTGTCGGAGGCGACGATAGGGGCGAACAGCCCCCGCAGCTTGGGACACCATCGCCGAGAACAGATTGGACCGGGCTGGCACGGGCTCCGGGCCGAACGACAGGGGGGGATTGGGAAAGGGGGGGGGGGGTACGAAACCTGCTGCATGCAGCTGGTTTCGGCCCCACCGAGGGGCCCAGCGCCCCCTGGAGCCTCTCGGAGCCGTCCCGTTGGCCATTCTTGGCTGCTCTTGGGGCTGTCTTGGGTGCGTCCTGGGCTGTCGGGGCCGTGGGGGGCCCTTTGGGGGCCTCTGGGCGCGTCTTGGGGCGAGGTGGAGGGCCTGTATAGCCGCTTGGGGGCCCTCCTGGGGTGCTCTGGGGGCGTCTTGGAGCGATCGGGAAGGCCGGGAGGCGCCGGGAAAAGCAGCTACGTGAGCTGAGTCTCAAACCCCCCCCTTTGCGATCCCCCCATTTCGCCTCGGCCCGAGGGCTGCAGCGGCCGAGGGCTGCAGCGTGCCCGCTGGCCTGGGGCTGCGGACTGTATCGCGGCGGCCTGGCCCAAGGGCGGGCGTGGCTTGGACCCGCCCCTGCCGCCGCTAGGATTAAGTCGGGCGGGTCCCCCTACAGCGGGATCTTCGACGATGAATAAAAAATAATCGAAAAATGCTGAAAAATCGTCAACAAATAATCAGGGGACTATTTTTTGGCAGTTTGTGGCATTTTGGGTGTATGTTTGGGGCATTTTCTATTTATCGTCGAAAGTCCCCCTGTAGGGGGACACGCCCGACATAACGCTAGGAAGCCCCATCTCGTTGGCCGTGCCATGTGATGTCGAAACTGCTGATGTGACCAACTCTCTGGTTCGGGCACACATCCAACGCAAGCGATGGGAGAGCACCGCTGGGGAGCAGCGAGGAGTGCCGCGTGTGTGGTGGACTAGCTTGAAAGTCAGCTTGATGGGATCGGTTATCCCATGATTTCCTCCAGAATGTAGCCATGCATTTGAAACCTGTGACAAGAATAGTCCAATCTTCAGCCGAATAGTATATGCACACAAGTTTACGCTGATGGCGGGAATCCCCACGACAGGCCACGTACGGACACACAAGTTTACGCTGATGGCGGGAATCCCCACGACAGGCCACGTACGGACACGACCTCGTATTTCACCTCGGCACACTTGCAATTGGGGGTCCTGGCCAAATGAACATGGAGGTGAAGAGTTCGAAATACGAGTCGGACTCCCAGCATGTGCCAACTAAGAACCCTTGTGCACACAGTGAAGTGTAGTTATGCCATTGTCAATGTCATGCCAACTCTGTACAGTGAGGCCTCACCATCGTATGCAAATACAACCGTCGACCTCGAATTTCACGCGCTTGTCATACACCGGATGCAACACGTTGGCCGATCATCACCTGCACCGAGTAAGAGTGGTCTTGGCAATATCATCGACATACATGTCACAAAACACGTCAACCTCGCGAAACACAGCTTGACGATCCGAAATTCCGACCGAGATAACAAGAAATAAATAATGGATTTAACCAGTGGCCCCCCAAATGGGCACACCTGCACATTGAAGGAGGAAGAAGTTGGCGAACCAGTACACGCGCATGCCGAAAACGAAACAATAAGAACATGCGATCCCCATGTCGTTCGTTTAGTAGTTGCCCCTCGAAACAAATAAGTGTGGCTTGGGATCATGGGTAACTGTGACTGGTGTAGAATGTCGTTTTTTGTTGCCTGCATCCTGCACAAGTTCGTTAACGCATGCTTCCAGCGTCTCCCTGGGTCTGGCCTTGTACGCTTTAGCGGCGTCTGCCACTACCACTCCCAGGGCCTCAATATCATTGCCGCAGAGAACGCACTTCAGATGCATGGAGGTGGCGCAAGCCCCTGTGTACTTCATCTGGTGCCGTGTCCACACGGTCAAAAGATCTCAGGATTCACTGTGCTGGTCTCAAGTGTTATTGCTTTCCCCAATGCATGTGTATACCTTTGCACAAGGAAAGTTTACGAAACTTGTGATATTCCGATAACTAGTGTGCCATTGCTTTTTACATGTGCGTCTTCTTCCAAGGCGTGGCGGTTCCGAACCATCCCACCACTTCCCTTTCACGGTAGGATAAGCGGCCAGGGGGGTATTAGCATGTCGGATCTCACAATTGTAGCAGCGTGGAGATGCTGACAGGTTCTCGTCGAAGAGGAAGCGGCACCATGCGAGGATTGACTCCCGGCTCAGCTTGAATAGTCATAGTTTTTCCGAGGCCTTCGATAATGTAGCAACCCAGCGCGCCATTAGTCATTAGTCGACGTACACAATGGCAGCAAAGTCTGTGCGCATCTCTGTCTTGCGTCGTGAGCGCCAATCCATGCTTCTGCCCACCCATCAGTGTCACTCGCGCGGGAAATACATGTGTCGGCCATGTCAAAGACTGGGGGGGGCTGATGTTGTAGGTCTTGAAATGCACAAGGATGGGGATACAGGTAAATCACATGAAAAAACTCACAACGTGTCCCGATTACCAATTTTCGTGGATCTTCTGTGCGCCAGCTGACGAGCGCACGTCCGTCCAATGGAAGCCGATGCATGTCACCGCCACGTGCCGAGTGGTCCAAGAGTTCCATGTTTGATGCCCGTGATAACGTAACTACGTAACAGCGCAGTATGCTTTTGCATGGCAAATTTGGGCCCTAAAGATTTCCAATTCCATCCGTCGAATGAAAATGAAAAGCCCTACATCACAGTTATTCTCTTGATAAGGTAATGCACAAGATCTGCACTCAAAAGTCCACTGATCCATGATCTCAGAGTCGCCGTGCACGAGGGCGAAGGTGCTAACAGGATGCGGGTGCGAGAGGAAGGGAGTTGTAGATGGTGGAGAATGTGCCGAAGGCTGCGGTGAACGTTGGAGCGATCACGCCTGAGTGGTAGTCGCCGTACCGAGTTCCACGTGTGGCACAACCAGTCTACAGGTTTCCCCCTCCTGGTTTTGAAAATTGCCCAGAATACACCAAACGGTTGCCCATCGACAAACTTAAACAGCAAGGGTAAGAAACAGACGTCATAAGTATCCAATGGCCTTGGCCCCAGAATGGTAGACTTCCACGTCAAAGGCTGGCGTACAAAACTACGTGTACACGTCCAGGTAGGTTTGTTGTTTGGGGGACTTAATTCAGCATCTCCTTATTGCTCCGGCTTCCCCTCTGATGCCCCAATTTACGAGTCTGATTCGAAATGCGTTCTTCCCAAAAGTTGCAGAAATCACCGTTACTTCGGATAGTGTTCTTCTGGGCGGGTCGTCGAAGGCGCGTGGGCCGTCGGAGCCGAGGAGGTCGACGGATAGCTTGACGATTAACAAGACGGTAAAGGGAGAAACGATGTGGAGCGTCTGTTTCAGGACCGACGGTATGGCTGATCGCCGTCTCGACCATTGCAGCCAACATGGCTTCGGTGTTCTTGAGAGTGGGGCACTTGCGCACTGAACATGGCAAGTGTTCTTGCAAGCTCTCGTACCAGGCAGGGTGCTCGACATTCGGCCCTTTTTTTCTTTCCTTGGCCATGGACATAATGTGTTCACAACGTAAATCTACAGGTGCCCCCCGCGAGAGGGCTCGGCGGTCGAACGATCACTTCCCGACCGACGCATCGGTTATCCACCCTGATGTGGTAGAAGAGTTGTTTCCCAAGTATGAACCTCCGCGCGGCGGCCAAAGTGCATTGCAGCTGGTTTTGCACGAAATTGCACACACAACGCTCCGATGAACGAGACGCGGCCTTTGCAAAACAGGACACAGACCAACTCAGCATCCAGAGCCCGGCACAACCGCATAATCCGTGCTCGGCGTCGGCCGTTTCTGGCATTCCCGCGCCTAGCCCACAGCAGAGATGCATTGACCGACGAAAAGAGTTCCCAGGAATTCCCAGTTGTTTGGATTGGCGCAACACAAGTTTCCCGAAGCAGTTTGCCCAGGTTGTGTTCTCTCTGATTCTCTGATGTTGGTTTGGTTGGCGGATCGCGGTCGTCAGTTCCTCCATTAGTTGCGACGCCATCGTGTGGTTGGTGCGTTGAGTGACTGCCCCAGCCGAGATAAACGCCACCGCGATAATGCACACAATGTTCCCCAATCAGAGCTTGCCTCTGTAGGGGTCCAAGCGGATATAAAGCTGAGGTGAGGTGAGCGGCCGATTTCGGTGGCCGGGGCCGGGTGCCCGGGTGCCCGGGGGTTCCCGGGGGTGCCGGGGTGCCCAGGGGTGTGGCCGATTTCGGTGGCCGGGTGCACAGGTGCCCGGGGGTGCCCGGGGGTGCCCGGGTGCCCAGGGGTGCCCGGGCGCCCAGGGTGCCCAGAAGTGCCCGGGGGTGCCTAGCCCAATAGCCCTATATCCCTATAGCCCAATAGTCCAATCGCCATATATCCCTATAGCACTATAACCCTACAGCCCTATAGCCGTACCTATACGACCACCCTTCGGGTGATAAGGAGGTTCGGGGGGGGAACCAACGTCTCACTCGATCGGTTTCACTATCGATCTCAGTATCGATCTCACTATCGGTCTCGCTCGATCGATCTCACTCGATCGATCTCACAATCGATATAACTCGATCTATCTCATTCGATCGATCTCACAATTGATCTCACAATCGATCTCACAATCGATCACACAATCGATCTCACATTCGGTCTCAATATCGACCTCACTATCGATATCACAATCGCTCTCACAATCAACGTCATCATCATCATCATCATCATCATCAACATCATCAACATCAATATCATCACCAACATCGTCATCATCATGAGGGCACCGTCATCAGCATCATAAACATCATAATCAACGTCAGCATCATCATCGGGACAACATCATCATCATGACCACCATCATCTCATCATCAACATCAACATCATCATCATCATCGGGACACAGTCATCGTCATCATCATCAGCAGCATCATCAGAATCATCATCATAATCGGGACACCATCATGATCACCATCGTTCTCATCATCAACATTATCATCAACATCGTCATCATCCTCGGGACACCATCATCATCGTGAGCATCGCATCATCATCATCATCATCGACATCATCATCATCAACAACATCATCATCATAAGGCCACCATCATCATCATGAACAACATCAGCATCAACATCGTCATTATCATTATTATCTTCATCGGGACACCATCAGCATCACCATCATCATCATCACCATCATCATCATCAGCAGCATCATCATCGGGACACCATAATCAAAAATCAACATCATCATCCTCAACATCATTATCACCGGGACACCATTTCCATCAACATCATCATCACCAACATCATCGGAATCATCATCATCATCGGGACACCATCATCGTCATCATCAACAACATAATCATCATGATCATCATCATCCTCATCATGGGGACACTATCATCATCGACACCAAAGTCAATATCATCATCATCATCATCATCATCATCATCATCATCATCATCATCATCATCATCATCATCATCTCATCACCATCATCCTCGCGGGACACCGCGGGACACCGGCGGGACACCGCGGGACACCGCGGGACACCGCGGGACACCGCGGGACACCGCGGGACACCGGCGGGACACCGCGGGGCCCCGCGCCCCGGATGAGAAACATTTGGTCCGGCCGCGCCTCAGCCACAGGAGGACACCGCGGGACACCGGCGGGACACCGCGGGGCCCCGCGCCCCGGAAGAGAAACATTTGGTCCGGCCGCGCCTCAGCCACAGGAGACTTTTTCTCGCCCGCCCACGCAGCTTCGCCTCGCACGCACGGCACGCACGAACACGAAACCGAAACCGATTTCCCGGTGGGGGGCTCGCCGTTCCACTTCGATCTCACCCCCTCACCTCCGATATCCCTATAGCCCAATAGCCCAATAGCCCAATAGCCCAATAGCCCCATAGCCCCATAGCCCCATAGCCCTATAGCCCTATAGCCCTATAGCCTTATAGCTCTATAGCCCTATGGTCCTAAAGCCCTATAGCTGTATATAGCCCTATTGCCCGAATCCTTATAGCCCTTAGCCCTATAGCCCTATAGCCCTGTAGCCCTATAGCCCCATAGCCCTAAAGGCTTCTAGCCCCATATCCCTATGGCCACATCGCCCTATAGCCCCATAGCCCCATAGCCCTAAAGCCCTAAAGCCCCATAGCCCCCCCCCAAATTCTGATTGGGGTTTTTCTCTGGTATTCTGAACAGCAATGAGTATCCAACACTTTCGTACATATGCTAATGTGAGGTAAATCTTCGCGACATGGAAGAGAAGGAGAGGATGATGATGCAGACGCAGAAGAAGATGTAGAATAATCGTATGTAGATGTAGATAAGGATATATTGGGCGTGCTTGGTTCAGATACCGCTACTATCCTCTGTGGTGCACGCCTCCTTCTTGCAGAACACAATAACCAGGTAATTACACCCAAGGCTTCAATAACGATGTAATGAGACTTGCGGGTGCTCCTGTTGTGGCCTTCTCTCCCCGAGAACGAAATATCTGTCTATGAGCCTTGGTTCCGTCCCATGGCCATGCGCGTAACATTTTGTGAGCGACGCCCTCAACTTGAGCCAAGTTGGCACGGAGCACGCAACTGGAACGATCATGCGTGCAGTTGGTAATTGATTGCTGCGATCTACCCTGCACACAACCACTGCTTTCCAAATGATGCCCGCACTCAGTTGCAGCGAATGCTTCCCTCATGCTCCCTCCCTCCTTCCCTCCTGCTCCCTTCCTCCATCCCTCCTGCTCTCTCCCTCCCTCCTGCTCCCCCGTGAAGGGGTCTCCTTGTCGTCGTCCTCCGCTCTTCTCTCGCCGCCCTTGTCCTCCTCATGTCCTCTCGTCGCCCTTGTCCTCCGCACGTCCTCTCGTCACCCTTGTCCTCTTATCGAAGACGCCTATGGCGAATCACCGCCGCCCCCTGCCCCTTTGGAAGCGCCTCTGTGGCCGACACCTAGGCCAGAGCTTGGCCAAGCTATCGGGCCAGTTGTTCCCCGAGTCGGTTTGGAAAGACTTCGGGGAACGCGTGGGGGAGCAAGAAGAGAAGGAGGAGGGTCTTGGGGCATCCTTGGAGCGTCCTGGGGCCTTTGGGGGCTTCTTGGGGGCCCCTTTGGCCGTCTTAGGACGTTCCTGGCTTGTCTGACGCCAGCGGAAGCCGTCTTTGGGGCCTGTCTGGGTCGTTTTGAGGCCCTCTTGGGGCATATCAGGGGCTCGTAGAGGCCATCTTGGGCGTCTTGGAGGCCTCCAGGGCCGTTTGGGGGCCCTCTTGGGGCAGTCTTGGGGGCCTTTTGGGCCGTCATGGGGCCATCTTGGAGGCCCCTTGGGCGATCTTGGGGGCCTCTTGCGCCGTCTTGAGCCGTCGGAATGTCGAGAAGAAGCAACTGATGCCAACATCTGCCAAAAACCCTAGGGAAGAAATGATGTTGGCCTCTTCGTGCCCTCCTGGAAGACCTCCTGGACTCCCTTTGGGCCGTCTTGGATGCCTCTTGGGGGCGTCTTGGGCCATCTCGAGGCCATCTTCGGCCGTCTTGGGTGCATCTTGGGCCGTATTGGAGGCATCTTGGGACCATCTTGGCCGTCTTGGAGGCAATTTTGGCCGTCTTGGAGCTCTCTTGGGGCCGTCTTGGGGGCCTCTTGGGCCGTCATGGGGCCATCTTGGAGGCCCCTTGGGCGATCTTTGGGGCCTCTTGCGCCGTCTTGAGCCGTCGGAATGCCGAGAAGAAGCAACTGCCAAAATCCTTCATCAACCGTAGGAAAATCAATGATTGTGGCCTTTTCGGGCCCTCCTGGAGGACCTCTTGGAGGTCTCTTGGGCCGTCTTGGAGACCTCTTAGGGGGCTCGTTTGGGGGCATCTTGAGGCTATCTTGGGCAGTCTTGGGTGCATCTTGGGCCGTCTTGGAGGCATCTTGGGGCCATCTTAGCCGTCTTGGAGGCCATGTGGGGTGATCTTGGAGGCCATCTTGGGCCGTCTTGGGGGCATCTTGGGGCCATCTTAGCCGTCTGAGGGGCCATTTTGGCAGTCTTGGAGGCCTCTTGGGCCCTCTTGGTGGCTTCTTGGGCCGTCGGAAGGCCGAAAAGGCGGAAATGCCAACATCTTTCAACAATCAACAGAAAATCAATTAGCATGGCGAAGGACCCAACCATATGCAGTTGTGAATGCCGCAATTGTGCTGGGTGGTGGCGGACGCATGCGGGCGGTGCCATTGGGACCTTCGGTGGAGTTCCCTATGGGGCCTCGAAACGCTGTACTGGGTGGGCGAGACGCGGTCAGCAAGGGCTGTGCTGCGTGGTGGCGGACGCATGCGAGCGGTGCCACTGGGACCTTCGGAGGAGCTCCTTATGGGGCCACGAAGCGCTGTACTGGGTGGGTGAAACGCAGGCAGGGAGCAAGGGCTGTGCAGGGTGGTGGCGGACGCATGCGGGCGGTGCCGCTGGGACCTTTGGTGGAGCTCCCTATAGGGCTACGAAGCGCTGTTCTGGGTGGGTGAAGCGCAGGGAACAAGGGCTGTGCTGGGTGGTGGCGGACGCAAGCGGGCAGTGCCACTGGGACCTTTGGTGGAGCCCCCTATGGGGCCACGAAACGTGCGAGGGGTGTGCCAGAATGGGGGGTGGAACCGCATGCGGGCGCAGCCACTGGGGCCTTCGGTGGAGCTCCCTATGGGGCCACGAAACGTGTGAGGGGTGTGCCAGAATGGGGGGTGGAACCGCATGCGGCGCAGCCACTGGGGCCTTCGGTGGAGCTCCCTATGGGGCCACGAAACGTGTGAGGGGTGTGCCAGAATGGGGGGTGGAACCGCATGCGAGCGCAGCCACTGGGGCCTTCGGTGGAGCTCCCTATGGGGCCACGAAACGTGTGAGGGGTGTGCCGAAATGGGGGGGGGGAACCACATGCGAGCGCAGCCACTGGGGCGTTCGGTGGAGCTCCCCATGGAGCCACCCACGAAGCGTGTGAGGGGTGTGCCGAAATGGGGGGGGGACCGCATGCGAGCGCAGCCACTGGAGCGTTCGGTGGAGCTCCCTATGGGGCCACGAAACGTGTGAGGGGTGTGCCAGAATGGGGGTGGAACCGCATGCGGGCGCAGCCACTGGGGCCTTCGGTGGAGCTCCCTATGGGGCCACGAAACGTGTGAGGGGTGTGCCAGAATGGGGGGTGGAACCGCATGCGGGCGCAGCCACTGGGGCCTTCGGTGGAGCTCCCTATGGGGCCACGAAACGTGTGAGGGGTGTGCCAGAATGGGGGGTGGAACCGCATGCGGGCGCAGCCATGGGGCCTTCGGTGGAGCTCCCTATGGGGCCACGAAACGTGTGAGGGGTGTGCCAGAATGGGGGGTGGAACCGCATGCGGGCGCAGCCACTGGGGCCTTCGGTGGAGCTCCCTATGGGGCCACGAAACGTGTGAGGGGTGTGCCAGAATGGGGGGTGGAACCGCATGCGGCGCGCAGCCACTGGGGCCTTCGGTGGAGCTCCCTATGGGGCCACGAAACGTGTGAGGGGTGTGCCAGAAGCCACTGGGGCCTTCGGTGGAGCTCCCTATGGGGCCACGAAGCGTGTGAGGGGTGTGCCAGAATGGGGGGTGGAACCGCATGCGGGCGCAGCCACTGGGGCCTTCGGTGGAGCTCCCTATGGGGCCACGAAACGTGTGAGGGGTGTGCCAGAATGGGGGGTGGAACCGCATGCGGGCGCAGCCACTGGGGCCTTCGGTGGAGCTCCCTATGGGGCCACGAAACGTGTGAGGGGTGTGCCAGAATGGGGGGTGGAACCGCATGCGGGCGCAGCCACTGGGGCCTTCGGTGGAGCTCCCTATGGGGCCACGAAACGTGTGAGGGGTGTGCCAGAATGGGGGGTGGAACCGCATGCGGGCGCAGCCACTGGGGCCTTCGGTGGAGCTCCCTATGGGGCCACGAAACGTGTGAGGGGTGTGCCAGAATGGGGGGTGGAACCGCATGCGGGCGCAGCCACTGGGGCCTTCGGTGGAGCTCCCTATGGGGCCACGAAACGTGTGAGGGGTGTGCCAGAATGGGGGGTGGAACCGCATGCGGGCGCAGCCACTGGGGCCTTCGGTGGAGCTCCCTATGGGGCCACGAAACGTGTGAGGGGTGTGCCAGAATGGGGGGTGGAACCGCATGCGGGCGCAGCCACTGGGGCCTTCGGTGGAGCTCCCTATGGGGCCACGAAACGTGTGAGGGGTGTGCCAGAATGGGGGGTGGAACCGCATGCGGGCGCAGCCACTGGGGCCTTCGGTGGAGCTCCCTATGGGGCCACGAAACGTGTGAGGGGTGTGCCAGAATGGGGGGTGGAACCGCATGCGGGCGCAGCCACTGGGGCCTTCGGTGGAGCTCCCTATGGGGCCACGAAACGTGTGAGGGGTGTGCCAGAATGGGTGTGGGAGGGGGAGGAGGGGGGAGGAAGGGGAGGAGGAGGAAGGAGGAGGAGGAAGGAACGCGGGGCGACGTCTCTTCAAAACGAGGACCCAACACCACAGGATGGTTGGGAATTAATTTGGCCTCTTCGGGCCTCTTGGGCTGTCTTGGAGACCTCTTAGGGGGCTCTTGGGCCGTCTTGGGCCATCTTGAGGCTATCAGGCAGTCTTGGGTGCATCTTGGGCCGTCTTGGATGCATTTGGGGGCCAGCCGTCTTGGAGGCCGTCTTGGAGCCGTCTGGAGCAGGAAAAACCTTTTGGAATCGGGTCTGGAAGATCTTTCCGGGACCCCGGCGGGACGCGCCGGAGGCCCAGGGGGGGTCCTTTTGGAAACAGAACCAAAACCAAAACCGAAAGGATCTAGCACGCCAGGCACCCCTGTGATGAATCGACAGGGGGCGGCGGATCCAGCGGCCTTCGGCCCATACCGCAACCGTGCCTGGGTTACGGGTCAGAGTTCTCAGGTATGTTTCTTGGGGGGTGTTCGGAGCGCTGCCGGGGACCTCTTGGGGGCAGGTTTGGGGCCTCTTGGGAGCCTCTTGGGGGTCTCTTGGGGGACCCCTTGGGGGCCTCTTGGGGGCCTCTTGGGGCCTGGTGGGGGCTTCTTGGGGGCCTCTTGAGGCGCCCTGGGCGGCCCTCGGAGCCGAGTGCTCGAATTGTTTGCTCGGGTCCCTGATCTGGGCGCCCTCCTGGAGCCGTCTTTGGGGCCGCTTGGGCCGTCTGGGGCGTTTCTTGAACCGTTTTGGGGCCGTCCTGGGGCCTCTTTTGGAGGCCTCTTGGGCCGCCTTGGGGCGATATTGGGGGCCTCCAGGGCCGTCTAGGAGCGTCGGGAAGCCGAAACGGCGAGAACGCCCAAAACCTTCAAAAACAGAATTTCAATCAATGGGTTCGGCCTCTCGGGAGGCTCGTGGGTGAGCTCTTGGAGACCTCTCGGGGCGTGTTGGGGGGGCCTCTTTGGGCGTCTGTGGGCCATTCTGAGCGTCGTAGAGCGATCGCAACCGACTCTCAGCCCTCTTGGACCGTCTTGGCAGGGTCTCTTTGAGTTATCTTGGCCCGTCCTGGGGCACCCCAGGGCCCGAAGAAGGAGGCGGAGGAGGAGGAGGAGGAGGAGGAGGAGGAGGAGGAGGAGGAGGAGGAGGAGAGGAGGGAGGAGGAGGAGGAGGAGGAGAGGAGGGGGAGGAGGAGGAGGAGGGGGAGGAGGAGGAGGAGGAGGAGGAGGAGGGGAGGAGGAGGAGGAGGAGGAGGGGAGGAGGAGGAGGAGGAGGAGGAGGGGGGGAGGAGGAGGAGGAGGAGGAGGAGGAGGAGGAGGAGGAGGAGGGAGGGAGGAGGAGGAGGAGGCGCGGGAAGGCGCGGGGGAGGCCAACGTGGGCAGGGGCGCGCGGCAAGCCCCGGCAGATTCGAGGAGGGGCCCAGGCGGGGCTCCAGAGACTCGGGGGCGGCGAAGAGGGGGGTGATGACTAGGGGGGGTGGAAAAGAGGGGGGTGATGACTAGGGGGGGGGGATCTCATGGCGGGGGCCATGATATTTCCCCAGATTTCAGGGCGCCTCCTCTTCTTTCATGACGTCCCTGGCCCCCCCGCTGGGCCGCGCACATGCCGCCGGTCATGATTTGCACCCCCCCTCTTGGACACCCCCCTCTTGGCCGTTCCCGACAAGAGACGGGAGTCAGCCGGAGCGCCCCATCCTGCAGGATCCTGCAGGGCCGGGGTCGCACTGACCTGGGCTTGGGTGCAGGATCCTGCAGGATCTTGCAGGGTCCTTCGCATGGACCCAGGCTTGGTTGCAGGATCTTGCAAAATCTTGCAGGTCCTGACTGACCCGGGTCTGGGTTGACCAGGGTCAGAAGATCCCCGATGAAGGCCCCTTCTCAGGCGATCGCAAACATGGATCAAGGGGGCGTGGATTAGCGACGGGCCTTGTTTCCGTGGGAAATCGCGGATTTCCGCCGACGAGCGAGGCGGCACCGGCCGCATTTGGGGGAGGGCGCCTTCCCCGATCCATGGATTTGGCGACCGCGCGCCTGATCCATGGATCGCTAATCCATGTTTGCGCACCCCCGACCTTCGGAACCCTTAGGATCAAGGGCTGAGGCTCAGGGATTGGGCAAAGGGACCTGAGGACACGCCCACTCCGTGCCCAGCGGCACGGTGGCGGATAAGTCCTTTCGAGGAAAAAAGCAAAGCATAAACATACATTTTCGGAGATCCGCGCGGATATGTTGGATCGGCGCCAGAGCCCCCGTCGTCGCGCTCCTCGCGCCAGGGAGGTCCAGTGCCGATCCGAGAGATCAGCGCGGACCTCCGAAAGTGCATGAATATGCAATCTGTGGTTCCTCGGCTCCTCTTCTGCCCCCTTCCTTCCTCTCCTCCCCTCCCTGTTCCGTCCCTCCTCGCAGGTGGGTTCTCGCCCCCAACCCCCGACCCTCCCACGAAAGATCGGGCCGCTCAGAAAAGGGTTGAAACTCGGGAGAACGCCCCCAGAGGGCTATTCGAAGGCATTCCTATCGCCGATCGAGGACGGGCGCCCCCTGCCACAGATCGTCGAGTTGGGCCCAAAGTTTCTGGTCCAGTCGGAAAGCCCCCAAGGTCGGGGAGTGGGGTCGCCATACCCCTCGTCACCTCCCTCAATCCCTCGCGCTCCCCTTCCTCGCCCGGAAGGAGCCTCCTCGTCGTCGTCCTCCTCATCAATTTCCCCCTCTCGTCGCCCTCATCCTCGTTGCGTCCCTAGCCGAACACGTCGTGGTGCTCGCAGCCCACCGTGGTGCTCGCAGGTGCACGCTCTGGCATGGCAGATCCTCACAGGGATCTGCTACCCGAGCTGCCTTCAGTTCTTCTGAGGCGTTCGCAGCCGGCACCGGCGGGAATCGTGACGTTACCAGAAGGTGGGAGAAACAGTCGCGATCGCGGTTTTTGTATAATGAAACTACATCAGACGAATGCTTGAGGCCGCGTTCGGGCTCCCAGGGGCCCTGCGGCTGCCACAAACGACTCTGGATGAGGAGCTGGCCGCGGGGGAAAAAGCCCCCGGGGGGTCCAGGACACGTTTCCCTTCTGGGTTCGCTTCTTTCATGCTGATTACAGTCGGGGCCCTGAAGAAGGAACCCTTTTCGTTGGGGAGGGGCTCCGGCTTCCTTAAGTGTTTCGCAGCTTGCCTCAGGTATTCCTTATGTTTTCGATCGGAAATCGAAGCTTAACTTATGGAAAAAAGGGGCCTCGTTCCTTATTTTGGGTTCCTTAGGTCAAGCCCCCGACTGTATCCTTCTTCGGGCGGCGTCGACTGACCACTCCACCGATCCTGCCCAGTCCGATCCAGGGTCCGGGATCGGTGCACACGTCTCCCCGGCCAGGCCACAGGATCACAGGCACCGATCCTAGGCCAAAGATGGATCCGGCCGAGATCGGTGAGGTGCTCGTCGTCGCCTGATTCCTGTTTCCTCCCCCTCCCCCGTCGCCATCGTTCCTTCCTCCTCTCCCCTCATGCTCTTTCCTCCTCCTCCTCCCTCCTCCCTCCTCCTCCTCCTCCTCCTCCTCCTCCTCCTCCTCCTCCTCCTCCTCCTCCTCCTCCTCCTCCTCCTCCTTCCTCCCCCCCCAGACGCTCCAACCTCCTCCTCCTCCTTCCTCCTCCTCCTCCTCCCTCCTTCCTCCTCCTCCTCCTCCTCCTCCTCCTCCTCCTCCTCCTCCTCCTCCTCCTCCTCCTCTCTGTTCCCTCGCACTCCGCCCACCCTCTCCTCTTCGAGTGCTGCGCGCCCCTTGTCAACGGCTCCCGCACTGGAGCGCTGGAGTGCTTTCGCGGAGCCCCGAGTACCGAGTTCTGTCTCCTCCCCGCCTCGACATTCGGGCGGACTGCTGTTTCCCAATCTCGGGGTTTTCCTCCAGGTTCGGTTTCCCGGGGCCGCTGTCGGGACCCCCGGACCATCAAGCATGAATACAGGACGAATTTTGCTCCCCAAGGAAGGGGTCAAGCCTTCGGACGATTGCCGTTCCCCTAGATTCGGAGGTGGACAGACCTCCTACCCTGACACGTCGATTGAGGAATTGGCCGTTTTCGGTTCGCGAGAGGGCGTCGCGGCCGTCGTTTTTGCGGGTCCAGGTCCGCAGGTTTCGGTCCCAGGCCGTTTTCACTAAAGGGAGGTTTACTAAAGGGAGGTTTGTCCACCGCCGATAGATGGGGTCGGAGGATCGCGCCGCATCGCCTATGCATCGCCGATGCGGCTCGAGGCGGAACCCGATTCGCTTCACGTCGACGTCGCCAGTGCACCCACCGCCCACGTCCACGATGCATCGCCGGTGCATCGCCGGTGCATCGCCGGTGCATCGCCGATGCCTCGCCGATGTATCGGCGATGCGGCGCAATTCTCCGACCCCATTCATTCTGACCCCATCTAGGAGGCCTCTACCACTGTGGGCCCTGCCCACCTCTTTGAAGTCCCGCCCGCCCGACCCCCCCTGTGAAGGTCCCGCCCGTGCGAATGCTTGAAAATCCGCCCACCCTTTCCAATGCACTGCCCGCTCATCCCGCCCGTTGGGGTCGCACACGCATTCGTCGACGTCGTCGATCGCGCCGTCGGCGTCATCCAGTATTCGTCGTTGTCGGGCGTCTTCGCTGTCGTCGTCCTCCCTCGCCGTCGACGCCGTCGTGGTCGTGCTCTTCGTTGTCGTCGTCCTCCTTCGTCCTCCTTCGCTCGTCGTCGTCGTTTGCCGGGGGCGGTGCTGCAGGCCCCCCCCCAGTTATCGAAGGGGGGAGGGGTTAGGGAGGGGAGATGGGGGGGCTCCAAGGTAGGGAGGGGCCCACTCTGGCGGAAAGAGGGACGGTCGGGCGGGTGGTAATGAGGTTCGGCCCAAATTGGGGGTGAAGACGACAGGCCGTAAATGCGCCCTTTGAGGCCCCTTTTGGCCACCAACTGGCTCCAAAAGAGGCCCTAAGGGGCCTTGGCCCCCCATGTGGGTCACCCCCCATTGCCACCCGCCCGAGCGGGGATTTTCGGAGGGGTGGTGATTATCAGGGTTCCAGCGAGGGAAGGGATTTTGCGGCGCTTTCCACCAGAAAACGGTACGGTGGGCGCGTTCGTCAAAGAACGTGCCCAGGAGGCTTCAGACCCTGGAGGGTTCCTTATCTGATGAGGGCGGCGGTGATATCCATGGCCAGTTCACGATTGGAATTCCGCCGGCTTCCGGACCCTGGCTTCCTCATCCAACGATTCCTTATCCAATGCCCTCACCGCACCAGCATAACGTCGCATGGCCGAAATATTGCCACCAACACCGAAATCTAGGATCATCGTCCCCCTGTGGAGGCAGCCCCCTGTGTTGGTGTTGGTGCCCATTTCTAGGCCTCCAATTCCTTATCCAACGATTCCTTACCCGATGCCCTCACCGCATCAGCATAACGTTCAGAGGTCCGCGCGGAGCACTCGGGTCGGCGCTGGACCCCCAGAGCACGCTCCCCGACCCCCTCCGCTCGCCCGGGAGTGGACGTATAGAGAGAGAGGGAGGGCGGCGCCACGCCGGCCCGAGAGATCCGCGCGGGCTTCCGGCAGCTCTGTGCTCGCGTGCGTGCGCGTGTGCGTGTGCGTGTGCGCGTGCGAGTGTGAGTGTGTGTGTATGTGTGTAGGCGTTCCTTTGCATGCACTTCGCTTTCGGCACCGCCTGGTCCCGGGGCTCTGCCCTCTCTTGGACTTGACGCGAGGCCCCGCCTCCTTTTTCCTTCCTCTGTTAATTAAAGCTGTGCGCGGCCCGCTTAGCTTCGACCAGAAGAGGCTCGCTCTCGACCCGCGGATCAAAAAGTGTGTGTGTATGTGTGTATCGTATTGTTCTCCTTCTGAAGGAGGTATGGATTCCAGGAAACATGCACAACGATACCGATGCCCTCCCATCGCTCTCGCCTCTCTGGGCTTCCTGCGGGGGAATCCCGTCACCGCGGCTGGATCCGCCCCAGAGCTACCAGAAAAAGGTCGGGGGTGCTGATGCGGCAGCGGTGCGTCTTGGTCGTAGGATTGGGCTGGAGGAAAGTAGGCAGAAACAGAGGAAAGCGGTTCTAGTAGGTAGAAATATTAGTACCAATCCAGTCTTTCATGGACTACTACCAGCTTATAATCCAAACATGCCGATGTTCCTTGTAGGAGGATCGGGCTGGCAAGGGGTAGCGGGGGTGTCTCCCAGGTGCGCCCAGAAAGGGGCGGCTCACCCTGACGCTGCCCGCGAGAGGCGTAGAGTGCGCACGTCGGCTGTAGGAGGAGGAGGAGGAGGAGGAGGAGGAGGAGGAGGAGGAGGAGGAGGAGGAGGAGGAGGAGGAGGGAGGAGGGAGGAGGGAGGAGGAGGGAGGAGGGAGGAGGAGGAGGAGGAGGAGCCAGAATGCGCCCACGTAGAGCACAGGCGCGGCTCCACGCCTAGGGGGGGCCTTCTCGCCCAGCATTTGTTCATGCGCTGTGAAGGGCGCGCCCGAAGCCAACACACGCTAGCGCAATGATGGTTTCCGTCGCAGAGTCGTGTGCATGTCGGCTCGGAGATTTGGTTTACAATGGACGCGTGCATGCGTCCTGTTTCGAATACAGTTTGATCTGTGTTGTGTGTGTGTGCTGGCCGTATGTTGTGAGAGGGACTCAAAGACAGAGATGCGAAGAAGGAAGGACGGAATGCCAGGGTGGGTGGAACGGCAGCGTTGAGCAGATGGTGGACAAGCAACGCAACCAGTCACATATTGACGTGCGATATGAATCGGTAAGATAGAGTATTCGCACACGTTATACACAGATGTGCGCATCCGCATGTAAGCGCCTGCGCAGGCGCAATGCCTTCAGAGTTTATTATACGGCTGGCACCGCACCGCCGACCCCTTGGGGGGGGCCTCTTGAACCGTTTAGAACCCCACTGGGAAGCGACAGCGCACGACCTTAACCCGAGTCGGACTCAAGAGGAGACCAAGGGGCGCTTCTGGAGCAGACGGCCCCGTCTGGGAGGGTCCCGCGGAGTTCGGCGCGGCCCTACCCTTGCAAATCTGTCGGACCAGGCTCCTGGGGAGGGCTTTGGCGAGGGGCAACGATCTCACATGCCGAGGAGACCCAAGGGGTCGTCGAATTCACCAGTCTGCCAGCGCTGCCGAAATCCTGGCGGGGAGCCGCTGTTGCTAATGCGCCTAGGACCAGCGCGATAAGTTTCACATGTCATGCCGCTGCGCCGACTGGAGCTCTGACGAGGAGCCCTGGTCTTGCCAAGCCGATTGTTCGAAATGTGCTGAGTCACGGAGCTTCTAACGATGCATATCTTATAGCAGGTCTTTCCAGAGGGAGGAGTGCGGATCTTTTGGCCCAGCAGTGGATTCGATGTAGATTGTTTGATGTGCTCTGGTGTGGTAAGCATGTTTTTGCAAGAGGTTGCCACCAGTACGTGGCATGCCCGTTCAGATTGGAAGTTTGCACGGCCGATCGTGTGTCTGACAGGGAAAGGTCCAGACAGTGTGTCTGATCGAAAGAAGGAGAGGGAGGAGGGGAGGGAGAGAGAGAGAGAGAGAGAGAAAGCGAAAGAGAGAGAGAGAGAGAGATAGAGAGAGAGAGAGAGAGAAACAAAGAGAGAAAGAGAGAGAGAAAGAGAAAGAGAAAGAGAAGGAGAAAGAGGAAGAACAGAGAGAGAGAGAGAGAAACACCAAAGAGAAAGAGAGAGCGAGAGAGAGAGGTATACGATTGGAGACAGGGACCGTCCTGGGGCCCAGGAGGCATTCCTAATGGCTACGAGGCGCGTGCGAAACGCACCAGTGACCAGTGGAGGAGTGAACAGCGGCGGGATCCTGATGTGTACCCCCTGGGGCCTTCCGTCTGGGTTTTTGAAGAGGCAGAGAGCTGGGTCCAGCGCCCGCTCTGAGGGATCCAGGCCGTCGGTCTGCCGACCACCGTGCCGCTGCCGCTCAGGCAAGAGGATCGTGAGCCCGCCCAGAATCTGGCCGCACGCATGGCTCGCCAGCCACTCGGAGTGATCCGTCATTGTTTCTCTCCTTCTCTCCCTCCCTCCTCTCTCTCTCTCTATCTCTCTCCCTCCCTCCCTCCCTCCCTCCCTACCTCTCTCTGTTTACATATATAATGCATATACAAGTGTGTAGATATACACCTATTCAGCGTACATCTATATATATATATACACAAATACAGACAGGTATACATATATATATATATATATAAATAGATATATGTGCATACATGCATATGTATGTCTCCCTCTCACTCTGACTTTCTCTGTGTGTCTCTCTCTCTCTCTCTCTCTCTCTCTCTCTTCGCCCCCCAAGCCAGACCGCTACTGCATCTGCCGATACGGACGCTTCCGCCAGCGCTCAGGCCAGGCTCGGGGCCGCCCTTCACGGGTCTCGCGGTGCCCTGCACGACGCTGACGCTTCTGCGTGGGCCCCCGAGCCCGCCACGTCTCTCCACCGGCTCGCGGCGCCCCCCTGGCCCACACGGGGTGCCATCCCCAGGACGTGACTGCCCCGGCGCCGCACCGAGCTCGAGAGCCGAGATCGAACCCCACGTCCCGCGCAGGCCGTGGCCGACGAGAGCGCCCCGCCCGACGCCTCACGGGTGCGCGCAGCCCCCTGGGTCGCCCTCGGGGGCGGCCAAGAGGGGTGTGTTGACTGGGGGGGGGGTAGCATGGCGGGGGCCATGATGCCTCATCGGATTTCATGGCCCCCTTGCATAATTCACACGCCTCTTGCCATGATTTTCAGGGGGGTCGTAGAAGAGAGGGAGGGTTATCCCAACCCGTTCAACGCGTTTCGCGTTTCCTTCTTCCAGGGGCCGTTCGGCGCGATTCTCCCTCCAACCCCACCTTTTGCCCCTGCCCTACCCTTTGTGCCCCCCCCCGAGATTTGGGAATCCCCCTCGTGGGCGCCCCCGACGCCCACGAGGCTGACCCTTTCGGCTCCGCAGGCCCCGCCTCGCCCACCGCCGTCCAGCCGGCTGTGCCGCGCTGCCGAGGCACAGGGCCTCGAAGCCAGCTCGGCGCCGCCGCGCCCACGCCGGGGCCCACGCCCTCCGCGCGGCGCCGACCTCGTCCCTCGCGCGGCTCCCAAAGAGGGGCCCCGGGGAAAGGCACTCCTGAGACGGGCGCTGCCGACCTCTCGAGGCCCCCTCGGCTGCGCCCACGAGGTCGCCGCGCGCGGCGCTCTCGCTCCCACTCTCCTCGAGGCCTCAGAGGCAACGCCGCGGCCTCAGAAGTCCCTCCTCTCGCTGGCGTCCCCTTAGGGCTTTCGGAAGCGCAGCATCTCCCACGCCAGCCGCCACGGCGAGCTGCGCAGGCGGGCCGCTGCTGCGGCCGCCCTCCGCGGGCGATTCTCGCCTGCGAGCGCCCCCGCGTGCGTTGCTGCGGCTCGAGCCGTGGCGCCCGGCCCCTGCTGCCCCGGCGCGTCTCGCCCCCCATCCTCTTCCTCCTCCCCATCCTCCTCCTCCTCCTCCTCCTCCTCCTCCTCCCTTCCTCCTCCTCCCCCGCCCCCTCCCCCTCCTCCCTCCTCCTCCTCCCCCTCCTCCTCCTCCTCCTCCTCCTCCTCCTCCTCCTCCTCCCCCTCCTCCCCCTCCTCCTCCGCCTCCTCCTCCGCCTCCTCCTCCGCCTCCTCCTCCTCCTCCTCCTCGGCGACCCCGGACGGCCAGCAGCGCCTCGCCGAGCACCATGCTGTGGAGGGGCACCCCCAGGGGGGGGGGGCTCTCCCCGGTCGGGGAGGCGCCCTGCCAAGGCGTCGCTGCAGGCCCCCGGCCGCCGAAGCGCTTCGCACTCCGCGCTTCGCGGCTCGGCTCCGACTCCGCATCCTCATCCGATCCCCCGGGGCGCGGCGCGAGAGCGCGAAGGTATTCGCGCCTCGCGCAGCGCGAATCTCGACGCTGGGCGCCGCCGTTCCGCGAGCCTCCCCGCCGCCGCGCGAGGCGAGACACTCCGGAGGCCCCTTCCATCCCTGAGCAGCCCTGCGCCTCGGCGCGCACGGAGGGCATCGTCCTTCTCGCCTCTCGCTCTCTGGATACTGCGCCCCAGCCACACGGAAAGGCCCGGCTTGCCGCGGGGCGCCTGGGTCGACCCGCGGTCCAAGTCCGTGGCATTTCTTTCCCCCTCATTCTCTTTCTCCCGTCATGCCTGCTGCGCTCCCAGCGCTGAGCGGAGGCCCCTCTGTAGCCATGGTGGCTGAAGTGTTGCCTCTTCTACGTGTTGTAGGCTGGAGGCCTAGAATTCACACTGGCACCCGTCGCTTACTGAATCGTAGTAGGAACTTGCAGATGCAATGAATCCTTCGACGCTGATCCCGCAACGACTGTGCTACGGCCCTGCCGGGAGTGCCACCAGCGAGCAGGCCGTCGTGACGCTCAAAGGCATCACAGCGCCCAGATTCCGTAATGGCCGCTATGGGGTCTGCCACTACCCTGCCAAGGCATTGGGCGGCTGCGTCGGACCGCTGGCCTTCGACCAGATGCTGTGGTTCGGCCTCGAGCTCGACACCCGTCTCAAGGATCCTGGCAAGTTCGTCGCAGTTCAGTATGAGGCTGAGGAGCGCCAGAACGTTGCCGTTGTGCTTGGTGCTTACCTCGTGCTCGGACAGGGCTGGTCTGCCAAAGAGGTGTGCATTGCTCTCCCTGAAGATGCTGCTTTGACCTTGCCGTGTTCGTGGATCGACCAGAGGGATCTGAAGACCAGCCACACCCAGACGCCCAACATGGTGGTCCAGGACTGCTGGGAGGGTGTTCAGATGGCCCGGGATATGGGGTGGTTGAGCAAGGACAGCGTGAAGGATGGTGTCATGACCTCCCTCGCAGCCAGCAAGTTCTGGAAGATCACCTACCAGTACGACGGGGCCTGGCTGGTGCCGGGCGATATCTTCGTCATGGCGGACCCCATGACGACCATCAAGGACCCCGACCCAGAGACCTGCGCCGCCTTTTGCAGGGAGCGCTGGGCCGATCCCGAGCTGGAGGAGGACAGCCTGGACGAGATCAGGGGGATCAGCAAGTGCACCGCCTCGTCGAGGGCCCAGCTGCCAGTGAATGCCAGCTTGCCCGAGGAGTGGGCCGCCTGCTGGAACGACGTGGGGATCTCCGGCGCCGTCAGCGAGGAGACGAGCCTTGGCGCCGTCAGCGAGCCCCTCGGGCACCCGGGGGCCGGCGACCAGCTGGCGGGCGCGTCGACCCACACGGTGTGCAAGGCCTACCGCCCTTGGGCCAGGGACGGCAATGGCAACGGCGAGTGGCCGGAGGCCAAGCCTTTCGTGGACTTCCTCTTGGAGGAGGGCATCCAGGCCGTGGTGCGCGTGAACCAGCCATGGGAGCGAGGGCTTGCGGAGATTGGAGGGAGCTACGATGCGGGGTTGCTGACCAAGTTCGGGATCAGGCACGCCAACGTCTTTGTCAGCGACGCCATTCGTAACGGAACGGGGGCCATCCCCCCCGATAGTTCTGTCAGGCGTTTCCTCAGCTTTGCACAGGACATGAATCTGAATCCCGACGGTGGTAGCGCCATCCTGGTCCACTGCAAGGGCGGCTTCGGCAGGAGCGTGTTCTTGGCCTGCATACTGGTCATATACAAGTACAACGTCTCAGGCCGTGGGCTCCTCGGCTGGGCGCGGATTGCGCGTCCAGGAGCAATCACGACTCCCGAGCAGGAGGCCGCGCTGCGCGCCCTCTCGGGCCGCGCGGCCCTCTGCAGGCGGTATGGCATCTCCTGCGAGGGCGAGGGCAGCATGCCGAGGACGCCGGCCTGCTGCACAGTGAGCTGAGCTCGCTCGGCGCTCCTCCCGCACTCGGTGCTCAGACTCCCTGCCCACGCTAGGAAGGCACCAACTATACACCAACACCGATCCTGGCCAGGATCACCCTGGGCCCAGGATCGGTGTATACGCCCTCCTGCCTTGCGCAAGAAGGCATATACACCGATCCTGGGCCCAGGGTGATCCTGGGCCAGGATCGGTGTTGGTGTATAGTTGGTGCCCTCCGACACGCGATCCGTGAAAGGCTTTCGGCTCCGCGGCCGCAGGCGCCTCCTGGCGCCATGGCTTCACACAAGCTCTTGGTCGGGGCTGGACAGACCTCCTACCCTGACACGTCGATTGAGGAATTGGCCGTGTTCGGTTCGCGGGAGGGCGTCGCGGACATCATGTTTGCGGGTCCGGGTCCGTCGGTCTCGGCCCCAGGCCGTTTTTTCACTAAGGGGAGGTCTACGAAAGGGAGGTTTGTCCAGCGCCGACTTGGCCCAGGTGCACTATTTGCACGCCTCGTTGCAGCTCCCAGGTCGGAAGCGACGATAGGGGCGACTGGCCCAAGGGGGGAGCAATACATGCAGCCAGGCACGCCGAGGATCTATGCCTTCGACGAGGCTCCCGGGCGAATACGTGCCATGCCCGCCCCCTGGCTGTTCGCCCTCGCCGTCGCCGCCGACGAGGCCGCGGGATCCCCCCGGGGCCAGGGGGCTCCGCCAGAGTCCGCGGGCGCGGCTCCGCACAGGCAGCTCCACGGGAAACAGCGTGGCATTCCACGCCACGCCTGTGCCTCGCGGCACGCCGGCGAGTCTCGAGACGGTTTCTCGTCCTCCTCTTCCTCCTGCTCTTCCCGCACAGCAGCACGGCTCGTTTCGATTCTGCCGATTCGGTTCGATGCGATTTCGATGGCCTCCGATTCCGATTCGATTCGACTCGGGCTTCCGAATTGGGTTCCGATGTCTCAGTGGAGGCGTGCAAGCCTGCAGATGTCCGCCGATTCGACTCTGCCCGACTCGGCTGCCGATGTTCGCCGATCCGATTCATTTCGATTGCAGGTCAGACTTATCGATTCGATTATGGGCTCTCCTGCAGTAAGTGGGGTCCTTGTTCCCAACCATCCTGTGGTGTTGGGTCCTCGTTTTGAAGAAACGGTCCCCGCGTTCCTTCTTCCTCCTTCTCCTCGCCCTCCTCCCTCCTGCGTTCGCATGCCTCCCCACCACCCATTTCGGCACACCCCTCACACGTTTCGTGGCCCCATAGGCAGCTCCACCGAAGGCCCCAGTGGCTGCGTTCGCATGCCTCCCCACCACCCATTTCGGCACACCCCTCACACGTTTCGTGGCCCCATAGGGAGCTCCACCGAAGGCCCCAGTGGCAGGGTCCGCATGCCTCCCACCCCCCATTTCGGCACACCCCTCACACGTTTCGTGGCCCCATAGGGAGCTCCACCGAAGGCCCCAGTGGCAGGGTTCGCATGCCTCCCCACCACCCATTTCGGCACACCCCTCACACGTTTCGTGGCCCCATAGGGAGCTCCACCGAAGGCCCCAGTGGCTGCGTTCGCATGCCTCCCCACCACCCATGTCGGCACACCCCTCACACGTTTCGTGGCCCCATAGGGAGCTCCACCGAAGGCCCCAGTGGATGGTTCGCATGCCTCCCCACCACCCATTTCGGCACACCCCTCACACGTTTCGTGGCCCCATCGGGAGCTCCACCGAAGGCCCCAGTGGCTGCGTTCGCATGCCTCCCCACCACCCATTCGGCACACCCCTCACACGTTTCGTGGCCCCATAGGGAGCTCCACCGAAGGCCCCAGTGGCTGCGTTCGCATGCCTCCCCACCACCCATTTCGGCACACCCCTCACACGTTTCGTGGCCCCATAGGGAGCTCCACCGAAGGCCCCAGTGGCAGGGTCCGCATGCCTCCCCACCACCCATTTCGGCACACCCCTCACACGCTTCGTGGCCCCATAGGGAGCTCCACCGAAGGCCCCAGTGGCTGCGTTCGCATGCCTCCCCACCACCCATTCCGGCACACCCCTCACACGTTTCGTGGCCCCATAGGGAGCTCCACCGAAGGCACGTTTCGTGGCCCCACAGGGGCTCCACCGAAGGCCCCAGTGCTGCGTCCGCATGCTCCCCACCCCATTTCGGCACACCCCTCACACGTTTCGTGGCCCCATAGGGAGCTCCACCGAAGGCCCCAGTGGCTGCGTTCGCATGCCTCCCACCACCCTTTCGGCACACCCCTCACACGCTTCGTGGCCCCATAGGGAGCTCCACCGAAGGCCCCAGTGGCTGCGTTCGCATGCCTCCCCACCACCCATTTCGGCACACCCCTCACACGTTTCGTGGCCCCATAGGGAGCTCCACCGAAGGCCCCAGTGGCTGCGCCCGCATGCGGTTCCACCCCCCATTCTGGCACACCCCTCACACGTTTCGTGGCCCCATAGGGAGCTCCACCGAAGGCCCAGTGGCTGCGCCCGCATGCGGTTCCACCCCCCATTCTGGCACACCCCTCACACGTTTCGTGGCCCCATAGGGAGCTCCACCGAAGGCCCAAGTGGCTGCGCCCGCATGCGGTTCCACCCCCATTTCGGCACACCCCTCACACGTTTCGTGGCCCCATAGGGAGCTCCACCGAAGGCCCCAGTGGCTTCGCATGCCTCCCCACCACCCCACACCCCTCACACGTTTCGTGGCCCCATAGGGAGCTCCACCGAAGGCCCCAGTGGCAGGGTTCGCATGCCTCCCCACCACCCATTTCGGCACACCCCTCACACGTTTCGTGGCCCCATAGGGAGCTCCACCGAAGGCCCCAGTGGCTGCGTTCGCATGCCTCCCCACCACCCATTTCGGCACACCCCTCACACGTTTCGTGGCCCCATAGGGAGCTCCACCGAAGGCCCCAGTGGCAGGGTTCGCATGCCTCCCCACCACCCATTTCGGCACACCCCTCACACGTTTCGTGGCCCCATAGGGAGCTCCACCGAAGGCCCCAGTGGCTGCGTTCGCATGCCTCCCCACCACCCATTTCGGCACACCCCTCACACGTTTCGTGGCCCCATAGGGAGCTCCACCGAAGGCCCCAGTGGCAGGGTTCGCATGCCTCCCCACCACCCATTTCGGCACTCCCCAACACCCATTTCGGCACACCCCTCACACGCTTCGTGGCCCCATAGGGATCTCCACCGAAGGTCGGGGGGAGCTTGACACTGGTATCCTTGCGGTACTCGCAGCTGCATATGGTTGGGTCCTTCGCCAGGGTAATTTTTCTGGGCACTCCCTCCCGCGCAGGAAAGAACACCTCATCCTCTCTCCCTCTCCTCCTACACGCTGACTCTCACACACTCAACCACTCGCACAACTCGCGCGCTCATGTTTAGCATTTCTAGAGCGGGAGCCTCGTCTGTGAGTGAGTCGCGAGGACGTCTCGAGCGGGAGCCCCCTTCCGATGGGGTCACCACCTCACATAGGTAATCCGAGGCGGCCATCGGAATACACTGTAAAAACAGAGTGTTGGTGACATCCGGGAGCTGAATCCCGAAGACGTCTCGAGCGGGAGCCTCGTTCTTGTGAGCTCGAGGTTGAAAAACAGAAGTCCGCTGACATTTGGGAGCTTGAATCCAGAGGAAGCCTCGAGCGGGAGCTTGTTTCCTGAGCAAACTGAGAGGATGTCTCGGGCGCTCACTCGTCTGTGAGGGAACGGCGAGGACTTTGTGAGCGGAAGCCCCTCCTTATGGGGTCCACACCTCAATGTTCGAATCCGAGGCTGCCATCGGAATACGATGTAAAAACATAGTCTAAGTCTCGAGCGGGAGCCTCGTCTGTGAGTGAATCGCGAGGAAGTCTCGAGCGGGAGCCCCCTTCTACGGGTCCCCCGCTTCAATCGGAGGCGCTCATCGGGATTCCCTGTAAAGCCACATGTCTGATGACACCTGGGAGCCTGAATCCCGAAGACGTCTCGAGCGGGAGCTTTTTTAACTCGGCCTAAGAGGATGCCCTGGACGTTTACTCGTTTGTGAGTGAATCGCGAGGGCGTCTCGAGCGGGAGCTCCTCCCTCAGGGTGTTTCCCCGCCTCCCCGTGCTCGACTCTGAGGCGGCCACAGGAACACCCCGCAAAAGCACAGGTCCGGTGACACCTCGGAGCTTCGGATCCAGAGGAAGTCGACAGCGGGAGCCTCGGCCCCGAGCACACGGAGAAGCTGTCTCGAGCGGGAGTCTCCTCTGTGAGTGGATCGCGGTGACGTCTCGAGCCTCCTCCCTCCTCCCTCCTCCTCCTCCCTCCTCCTCCCTCCTCCTCCTCCTCCCCCTCCCCCTCCCCCTCCGTATGGGGCGGTCATCGCGATGCTGGGAGCCGGCCTCCCCCGAGGACGCCTCGAGCGGGAGCCCCGTTCTTGAACAAGTTTGGGAGGAGGTCTCGTGCGCTCGCTTGTGAGTGGATCTGGGGGGCCCCCAAACAGGGTGGTGACCACACCGTGCTGTGAGTCGGTGGGGATTCGGGGTCACCGCACGGTTTTGGGACTCGGGTCGTTATCCGAGGATGTCTCGGGCGACAGGGGCCTCTGGGGTCCCAAGACCGTGCGGTGACGGACCGTGCCGTGAGGTCTTGGGGGATTTCGAGGTCACCGCACGGTCTGTCACCGCATCGTTTCGGGACTCCAGAGGATCCCGAGGACGTCTCGAGCGGGAGCCCCTCCACATGGCCTCCCCGCTTCCTGCCGTGAAGCCGAGACGCTCCCTCGGGATTCTATGCAGGAGCGCAGATGTGCTGACACCTGGGAGTTGGACTACTGAGAAAGTCTCGAGCGGGAGCCTCGTTCCTGAGCAAGCTGGGAGGAGGTCTCGGGCGCTCGCCTGTGACAGCGAGTGGATCCCGAGGACGTCTCGAGCGGGAGCCCCTCCATAGGGCCTCCCCGCTTCATGTTATGAATCCGAGGCGCCCATCGGGATTCCATGCAAGAGCGCAGACTTGCTGGCACCTGGGAGCTTGCACATTGAGAAAGCCTCGGGCGGGAGCCTCGTTCCTTTGTCGAGCGTCCTCTGCAATCCGAGGCGACCACCCTCAATCCAGCTTGCAGGCGTCGGCAGGGACCAGCAGATACCAGACGGGAAGAGAGCCCCCGTAGTCACGAGGGCGACGATGATAATGGCTTTAGTTTAGGTCGGAAGATTATCATGTCATCGTTATGATATGTTTCGTGTTATCGGAAAGAGCGTGTTCTACCGCTGCTGGCGGAAAACCGGGGGGGGTCACTACCGGTTCGAACCCCTCCCCCCCCCCCCCTCCGGAAAACCGGGGGGGGTCACTACCGGTTCGAACCCCTCCCCCCCCCCCCCCAGTTCATCATGAAAAGGGGGGGGGGTCACTACCGGTTCGAACCCCCCCCCCCCTCGAAAACCGAGTGGGGGTGCGGACAGTGGTGGGGACGGTGTTGGTGGGGACAGTGGTGAGGGGACAGCGGGACAGTGGTGGGGACAGTGGGGGGACAGTGGGACAGTGGTGGGGACGGCAGTGGTGGGGACAGTGGTGGGGACAATGGTGGGAACAGGGGGGACAGTGGACAGTGGTGGGGACGGTGGTGGTGGGGACAGTGGTGGTGAGGACAGTGGGAATGAGGTGGAAACAGTGGGATAGTGGAAGGTACAATGGTTGTGGGGACAGTGGTAAAGGCGGTGGCGAGGACGGCGGTGGGAAAATGGGACAGAGGTACAGTGGAGACAATGGTGGGGACAGTGGGGACAGTGGTGGGAACAGTGGGACAGCTCAGTGGGACAGCGGAGGAGTCAGTGGGACAGTGGGGACAGTGGGGATAGGCAGTGGTTGGGTTCGTGGAGACAGTGGGGAGAGTGGAACCGTGGTGGGAACAGTGGTGGGAACAGTGGGGAGTGGGACAGTAGTGGGGACGGTAGTGGTGGGGACAGTGGTGGGGACAATGGTGGGAACAGGGGGGGACAGTGGACAGTGGTGGTGACGGTGGTGGTGGGGACAGTGGTGTGGGGACAATGGGAATGAGGTGGAAACAGTGGGACAGTGGAGGGTACAATGGTGGTGGGGACAGTGGTGAAGGCGGTGGCGAGGACGGCGGTGGGACAATGGGACAGAGGTACAGTGGGGACAGTGGTGGGGACAGCGGGGACAGTGGTGGGAACAGTGGGACAGCTCAGTGGGACAGCGGAGGAGTCAGTGGGACAGTGGGGACAGTGGGGATAGTCGGGCAGTGGTTGGGGCCGTGGAGACAGTGGGGAGAGTGGAACCGTGGTGGGAACAGTTCTGGGGACAGCGGGGACAGTGCGACAGTGGTGGGGCCACTGGTGGGGACAGTAGGGGCGGTGGTGGAACCAGTGGGGACAGCGGTGGTGAGGACAGTGGTGCTGGGAACACCAGTGGGGGATGTGATGCGGACGGTGGTGGGGACCGGGAGTCGTTTGCTGGCGGTGAGTAGGGGGGGGGGGGGGGGGGGGGGGGGGGGTTCCAACCGGTAGTGACCCCCCCGGTTTTCCGGATCCGGGGAGGGGGGGGGGGGGAGGGGTTCGAACCGGTAGTGACCCCCCTCGGTTTTCGAGGGGGAGGGGGGGCGGGGGGGGGGGGCGGGAGGGGGGTGGTTAGGGGAGGGGGGGGGGTTTTGCCGGGGGGGGGGGGGGGGGGGGAGGGGTTCCAGCAGGGCGGGGGGGGGGGGGATTTTTTTCGGAGGGGGGGGGGGAGACCCCCGGGTTCCGGAGGAAAAGGTTGGCAATTTTCCACAGTAAAGCGGCGGTGGATCACGCTCTCTCTCTCTGTTATCGTTACCTCCTTTTCTCTGAGTAAGTATTATCGTTATGATCCCATCGTTATATCCTTTTCTCACCCTCGGAGTACGCCTTATCGCTATGTTATCAGTTTCTCTGCGGCGAGGGTCTCCCCTGCCCGCCGCACCGCCCCAGTTTGGTCCAGTCTTGTCTCCTTCATTTTGTAGCAGAGCCCGGAGCACTACGAACGCTGGCAGCTCCTGCTAGAGATGCTCGCGCGGCACCGCAGATGTGCACTCCGCCAGCGCGACAGCCTCCGCAGAAAAACCGACGGGATCGGAGGGCCTGAGTAGTTTCTGGCCCCTTTCCTTTTTAGCAAACCCCAGAGCACTACGAGCGCTGGCAGCTCCTGCTAGAGATGCTCGCGCGGCACGGCCGACGTGGACTCCGCCAGCAGCGCCACAGCCTCGGCAGAAAAATCGACGGGATCGGAGGGCCCGAGTAGTTCCTGGCTCCCTCCCGAGCCGGCCGACGGCCTCACCTGCGGACTGCAAGCGAGCTGGCAGTCCGTAGGTGGCGCAGCGGGCTCGGAGGAGCTAACTTTTGTGTATACCTTCGACAGCGCCGCTTTTTCCCCCCCGCCTCTGAGCAGCAGGACGTTCTTGTCATCGGTTATCTGTGGAGCAGGCGTGGCAGGAAACTTTCTGGCTGGCCCACGCGCAGGGGAGTCGTTTTCCTGTGGCCTGTGGAGCAAGGCGTTCTTCCGCCATCTTCCCTTCCTCCGCCAAAGTGCAGCGGCAAATACGAGACACCTTTCACTAGCAATCCGCTTCGTGCCAGAAGTATCTGCGTCAACCATCAGTGTTCCATGTGTACGGTTGCTTTGCGCACACCTCCTGGCACGGTGGCCAGACTCTCCCCTGTACGAAGTTCAGTGGGTGCCGCTGAATTCGTTTGCTGCCCTGCCAAGACGGCCACTGCAAAGCCGCATGTCCTGAACAGGCAGAATTCTAGTGGTCTTAGCTCTGTACGGGTCCTTGTACTCCGAGGCGCCGGGTGCGCTCAAACAACTTAGCCTGGCGAAGGACCCAACCATATGCAGCTGCGCGTAACGCATCTTCTCGTAGACAGCGCGACGCGAGAGGGAGGGGACACGGGTCAGTGCGGAGGGGGGGCACGAGCCGTGTGAGGGGTGTGCCCACACGGGCGAGGGGGGACGCATGCGAATTTTGCCGCGGGAGCTCTCGGTGGAGCTCCCCGTGGGGCCACAAACGGGTGAGGGGTGTGCCGAAGCAGGCGGGGGGGGGCGCATGCGAAACATGCCACGGGAGCCTTTGGTGGAGCTCCTTGTGAGGCCACGACGCGCGTGAGGGGTGTGCCGAGCTTAGTGGGCCCTGGAAACGACAGGGCCGTTTTTTACCGGCTCCGTTTTGCCGTTTTTTTTGCCGCCGGTTCCGACGCCGTTTTTTTACCGGTTCCGTCGCCGTTTTTTGACCGGTTCCGGCTCCGGTTCCAACCCTGGAGCCCTTGTTTTGCCGTTTCCGGTCGCCTTTTTTTGCCGTTTCCATTTTCAAGGCACATTTTTCCGTTTCCGGGGCCCACAAACGTGCCAAGATGAGCCCCGGGGATGCTCGGGTCGGGCGAAAGGGGGGGATTGGGAAAGGGGGGGTTACGAAGTCTGGTGCATGCAGCTGGTTTCGGCCCCGTCGCCGGGCCTATTCTTCGATACGTGGGCGCCTCCCGGCGCCGGGAGGCGCCGGGAAAATCAGCTACGCGAGCTGATTCTCAAATCGGGGGAGCGTAAGACCCGGGTTTGCCGGGACTCGGGTTCGCCATGGTTTTTTGACGACCGCGCCTCGGATTTTGACGAGGAGGAGTTTCGTGGGATGTCTGCAGCGGGAGGCCTCGTCAAAATGCAGGCTCGGCCTCGTCATTTTTTTGACGACCTCGTCGGGGATTTCCGAGTCCCCCGTACCCGGGTCTTACGTCTCCCCGATCAAACCCCCCCTTTGCTACCCCCCCTTTCGCCCAGCCCGAGATGCCTGCGAAAGCCTTGCCGTCACGGGCCTGCGGCGGAGCCGCAGCGCGGGCCGCGCGGGCTCGGAGCGGTGCTCTCACCGCCCGAGCTGGGCGAGCACGGGCCCCAGGAAGGGGAGGAGGAGGAGGAGGAGGAGGAGGAGGAGGAGGAGGAGGAGGAGGAGGAGGAGGAGGAGGAAAAGGAGAAAACACAGGGGGAAGAGGAGGAGAGGGCAGAGCAGAGTGCGAGAGGAGGGTGTCCGCCAAGGCGAGGAGGAGGAGGAGGAGGAGGAGGAGGAGGAGGAGGACCAGTGCAAACACAAGAGTCGCCAATGATGTTGGAATAGACCCTCCTCCCAAGCTCACTCTACATAGGCCCCTACAACGGTTCATTTCCACAGAGGGGCCTGCGTCGTTGGAAGACAACCATTTGAAGACCCTGAAGCATGCCAAAACATTGTTCTCGGGATTCTCAACGCCACGGATAAATTTGAATGTTGCGTCTTGACGATCCTGAGTCGTGCCAGAACGCCGTTCCTGCGAATTCAACACCGCAAATCATCGTAACTGTTGCACCCTCATAATCGCGAATCCTTTCTAAACGCGATTTCTGGTACGTCGGTCATGGGAATTCGCGAAACTCTTGCAATTCGTTGAAACGAATGTACGCGGCGCTGCGGCGAGAACCACATTTTGAAAAGGAACCACCCTCAATCCTTGAAGCTCTTGCAACGTTTGAACCGAGTGTTCGCAGCGCTAAGGCGAGAGCCGCATTTTGAACACCACCCGCCCTCAATTCGCGAAACTCTGGCAACTGTTGGAAACGAATGCACGTGGCGCTCAGGCGAGGACCACACTTTGAAGGCCACCCGCCCTCAACCTGCGAAACTCCTGTAACTGTTAGAACGAATGCGTGCGGCGCTAAGGCGAGAGCCACACTTTGAGAGTGGCCCGCCCTCCATCTGTGAAGCTGCTGTCAATTTTTCAGCTTCGGGAGAGGGGAGGAGCGGCGGCGGAGAGGGAGGAGGCGGAAGGCAGGAAGAGGAGGAGGGGGCACGAGGGATCAGAGAGGGCGAGGAGGAAGAGGAGGAAACGGAGAGGGAATACGATAAGTGGGAGGAGGAAGATAAGGTGGATGACGATGACGATGATGATGATGGTGGTGGTGCTGATGATGCTGATAAGGATAAAATGATCATGATGCTGGTGATGATGCTGATGATGATGGCGTTGATGATGATGGTGATGATGATGCTGTTGATGCTGCTGATGATGGAGATGGAGATGGAGATGCTGCTGCTGCTGCTGATGATGATTATGCTGATGATGATGTTGATGGTGAGGAGGAAGAGGAGGAGGAGGAGGAGGAGGAGGAGGGAGGGATGAGGGAGTGGGGAGTGGGAAGGGCAAGCTGGGCGTGCTCGTACCACGTCTGGCAGTCGTACCCCTTCCCATTGCGTTGAATAGTTCTCGATCCGTCGACTGAAATGGCCTTGGGACATGTATACCCCATCTGGCAATTCACAGGAATTGCACGATCGGTTACGCAATCAGACATTTGGGCTAGCACAAAGGATGGTATGGGCGAGCAAGAGACGGATGAGTAGGAGACGGAGGATGAGGAGGGGTAGCATCAAGAAGGATGAGCAAGAACATAAGCAGGAGCAGAGGGAGGAGCAGGAAGAGTAGCGAAAGGCGGAGGAGGGGAAATGAAGGGCGCGGCGACAACAAGGAACGGTTTTAGATCCAGAAATGCAACGCGCACTGGGGTGAGAGTGTTGTTTTGAACCACGGGAGCAGCGAACCGATCCTCACGTGTGATCAACGCTGCAGCGGGAGCACCGTTGTCGAAGGCCCCCGTAACGTCCCGATCGGAGCACAGACACAAACACATCTACAGCACCGGTGGTTGAAATCCAGCATGTGAACGTAACATGCGAGACAAATTGCCAGGAGAAGGGGGGTCGCAGTCAGACCGGGCACTTGTGAAGGAGGAGGGGGGAGGAGGTGGAGGAGAAGGAGGAGGAGGGGAGGAGAAAGAGGAGGAGGGGGAAAGGAAGGAGGAGAGGAGGGGGAAAGGAAGGAGGAGGACGGGGGGAGGGGGAAGGGGAGGAGGTGGCATGCCGCACGCCTCTCATATCGTATCCCCGGCCACGTCTCTCGCCCCTCCCGGGCGCACCTCCCCTCCCCTTCCTTCCTCCGCCATGACTTCCCCCCCGCCTCTCTGCCACCCCCTACCCCCATGCGCCCCCACTCTCGGACTCTCTGCCCCTCCCCTACCCCATCCGCCTCCTCACATCCACAATTACTCAATATGAATACTACTCTCCCTCTTCCCCTGATGACGGTTTGAAAGTATTAGCCCCTCCCCGCGTACTGTTTTTTTACACACAGGATTCCCCGGAGTTGGGTCTTCGCTTGCATGTGTTCCCAAAATGCTGTTCTCGCTGAGGCGCCAGCCTCATTTTCGGGCCCCGCTCGTTCCGAATCGTGCTCCCGCTGCAGCGCTGGCCTCATTTCCGTGCTTCCGCTCGTTCCGAATCGTGCTCCCGCTGCAGCGCTGGCCTCATTTCCGCGCTTCCGCTCGTTCCGAATCGTGCTCCCGCTGCAGCGCTGGCGTCATTTCCCGTGCCATGCCACGGCATGCAATGCAATGCTAGGTTGATGCTACGCTTTGCGGTGCTCTTCTACGCCATGCCATGCCGTGCTCTACAATGCATCGCGTACCCGTTCGGGATCATTGCCCTGCTCGACATCCGACTGTGCGAGTAGAGAGGGGATCTACGCCATGGTAAGGGATGGGAGGGAGGGGTAGGATGTCGGACATGACGCGAGCGCACCTAGCTTGCCCCCACCCCCTCCCTCACCCCCACCTCCTCTCCGTCTTCCATCCCCCCGGGGGGTGGAAGGGCACAGGCCAGAGCTATCGCGCTCCTGTTTGGCAGATCGTCGGCCCGCGTGGCCGAGTCCCCCCTGCCACCCCCATGCCCCTTGCCCTCCAGCGACATCCAGCGAAGAGAGCACGGCCACGGCCTGCACAAAATGCAGCCACAAGCATCAGGAGGGAAAAAACACACAGACACAAGTAATCGTCGACTCCCAGGAAAATATTGGAAAATATGGGAAGTGGGGGGGAAGACAAGAACCCAGAAAATATGGGAAAAGATGGGGAATCCAGTATTTGTGTGTATTTATTTGTGTGTCCCTGGGCCCCTTCAGCAAAGGCTGAGCGGCGCCCCTGCTTCGCGGCCCCTGGCGTCGCTGCTCTCGGAGGTGCCCGGAGCGCTCCGAGCCGAAGGCCCCGCAGAGAGAGCACCACGCCGCCCGCCCTGCCCCGGCCCACAGCCTGCGCGAAGGGTGGGAGGTGCTGGCGGGGCGGAGACCGCGACAGGGAGCTGAGCAGATTGAAAGTCTCCGCTCCCCCCTCGTCCCCACACCGAGCACGGAGAAGACTCTTTGCCTGCGCTCGCGAAGCGCGCAAGGTCTTCTTGGTTTCCGTCCCCCACCATCTCTCGCGGCGGTGAGTAGGACTGGTCCTAAAACCTCCTCCTCCTCCTCCTCCTCTTCGTGTCATTCCTGAGGAGGAGGAGGAGGAGGAGGAGGAGGAGGACAGTCCTGTTAACCGCCGAAAAGAAAAATAATTCGTTACCCCACCCTATTGCTTGGATCCCAGTTCTTCAACAAGGCCGCCGAGATAATAAGTTACCACTTATTGGGGGGTCTGAAGACCTGTCGGGGTTAACTGGTGGCCCTTGGGATCAGGTATCACTTCGAGTCCTGATGGGTTATTACGTCCCACCCGCTTCACCCTGGTTCCATCTGGAAACTTAGAAGCTAAACCGTCGAGCGCCCAAACCATCAGCCATCCCGTCTGCAACACTCGCTCAGCTACGAGTTCATACCGTGCTTTGACATAAGATGATTGGCTTGATGCTCAGCTCCGAGACGTGCAAGTCTGTCAGCTTCTCGGTTCCCGCTACAGGCCCAATACGGAGCATCTTGCTTCAGTGCTACCACGCGGCTTAAATGCGACTTCACCTGAACCAGAGTTCCACTACTATGACCAATACCACCTGCAATCTACCTATCCACAGTTCACTAAAGCGTGCATTGAATAAATCTTGACTGTGCTAGTCCTTTAAGCCAGATTCCTAGCACCGTCTTACAATCAGTTGCTGCCAGAGTCGTACAGGGCCCGAGGAAGCGCAAGGCGGTGAGCAGGGCGAGGACCTCCCCGCGTCCTGCCATCTGCAGCGGGTGCGGCAAAGGGCCGTATGGAGAACCTGCCACATTCCCTCTTTCATCTACTCCTGCCACTCTATACCCTGCCCGGGCAAAGCTCCACGAATCTGGATCGATGGCGCAGCCGTCCAGGCAGACAAGCCCCAAAGCAAAAGTTCCACGCCTAGGACAAATATTCCACTTCGGCTCGGGAGCGGCATGCGGCTTCTGCAATTTTCATGCAGGGCTGGGGTACAAACATCTGGTGGCATAGTCTCTGCATGCCTGTACTACTTCATCGAGGTCAAGATCCCTTCCTGAGAGGCTCTGATCCATCACGCTGATACAGCCTCTGCTGGGTTGTCCCCGATGCCTGCATGCACCACTGGCACGGCAGGGTCCGCCACGCGGCGGTCATCAAACGGAGTCGTCTGAGTAGGCCCACCCCCCCGCGATCGCCGCGGCCACGCGGCCTGCCGACGATCCTCGCATAAGCGCTCGAAGCTCTGCTGGATGCTTGACAGTGGGCTGAAAACAGGGACCTGCCTCAAGACCTCGGACTTTGCCTCCTTCTCTCCCCAATCCCTGAATCAGGCCCCCATGCCAGTTCCCCTCCTCCCTCCCCCTCCTCCACCTTCCCCGCGTCCTCCGCCTCTCATCACCCCTTCCGCCTCCCTCTCCCCCTATCCTGCCCCTCCCCCTGTGCCTTCTCTGTCCCCCTCCGCCGTCTCCATCCCCGCTTCATCTTCCCTTCCCCTCCCATCTCCACTGATCCACTCTTCCGTCACTTCCCCTCTCAAAGAAAATTGTGCACCACCCTCCTTCCGCTGGCCTCCCTCTCTCCCCTGGTTCTTCACTGGTCTTCTCCCTTCCCCTCTTCGATCCTTCCTTCCCTCCCTTCTGTTCATCCCCCACCCTCCCCCCTGCAAGTCTACACGCGAGCTCAAGGGCGCCGACGCGTACGACGATTTCGCCAGGACGGAGGGGGATGGATTTAAGGCCAGGCGGGGTGGGGCTAGTGTTCACGTGTGATCGTGCGCTCGACATCCTCCTCATCCCCCATCCGCTTTCCTCATGAATGATTATATAGGCTTGCGCCACATCCGCCGACCATTGAATAAACTATTGCGCCTCCAGGACTGCATTTCACGAGGCTTGTCCGAATACACCATCCGTTTTCCTCATAAATGACTTTCCCCGTCGCACACCCGGGCGTGTCTTTGTAGGGCGGGCGGGGCGGTTCGCCCGAGACCTCCTCGCCGTGCAGGAGCCTAAAGTCTGCACTCTGGAACCGCTTGAAGGCTGGAGGGCGGCACGCGTTCAAGACGCAGCTGGCGCTTCTGCGCCGCGCACCCTCGTTTCGCGAGCTCGCAGCAGCTCCAAGGACGGAGGGCGGCCGGTGTGCAAAGTTTGAGAGCCAGCCGCCCTGAGTGGTTGACTTTTCTGCCTCCGGCGAAGGCAACATCTTGAAGCTCAACGTGCTGCTCTCGCCTGAGCGCCTCGCACACTCGTCTTGAACGTCTGCAGCAAGCTCAAGGATGGAGGTCGGCTTCTTTTCAAAACGTGGCTCTTGCTGCAGTGCGTCGCACGTTCGTCTCAAACATGTGCAAACAGTTTAAGGATTCGTACGGAAGTCCCAGGAATGAGTTCTGGCGCGACATGAGATGAAGACCCAGGAATGGTATTCTGGCACGACTCAGGGATGCCAGGGCGAAACAGTCAAGTTGGTTGTTGGTGTTGACGTCCCAGGAATTGCGCTTTGGCACGATTGGGGATGATCAAGCGGTTGTCTTGCAGTCTTGTCGGGGTCCATGAAAAAAGAAATGTGTTCGGTTATTGCCACATCGTTGATGCGTCTTGGGTTTCCATTCCTCCTCCTCCTCCTCCTCCGCCTCCTCCTCCTCCTCCTCTTCCTCCTCCTCTCCTCCTCCTCCCCTTCCTCCTCCCCTTCCTCCTCCTCCTCCTCCTCCTCCTCCTCCTCCTCCTCCTTATCCCCGCAGATCCGACAGCGTGACAAGGACGTGCCTGGCCCGTCTTGAACGGGGGTATACCATACACGGATCCCTCCAAGATTACAGAAGTGACTTAGTCCATTCCGCCGGCCCCCAGAAGAAGATATGTGCGGTTTCCGATGTAATATATGTTGTGTGCCGTTCCCCGACGTGTCGTTTGCGTGTTGGTGATGTGTCGGCTGCTCGTCTTTCTGTTATTCCTCCTCCTTCTCATCTTCCTCATCCTCCTCTTCTTCCTCCGCTCATGTTGCGGGCTCTCTTGAGGGCTTGTTGGGGGCCTCGGGTCGTCCTCCTGGGAGCCTTTTCAAGGAGCGGAAAAGGGGGCTTTGGGCGACCCCTTGGGGGGCCTCTTGGGGGCCCCTTCGGGGCTTCTTGCGGGCACAGCGGGCGTTCTGGGTGCAGTCTTGTGGTGGAGGGCTCCTGGGGCCCCTCGAAGGCTACCCCTCCTCGGCCTCTTCAGCCATGTCCTGGGCTGGTCCGGGGGGGCTTCTCGGGCCGTCTCGGGCTTCCAGAGCCCGGTGGGGATAGCATGCGATGGTGGGTCCGGTTGGGGTGTCTTGTGGGTCTTCTCGGGGCCCTGTTTGGGCGTATTCGGGGCCTCTTGGGCCGTCCCGAGGCCGTCTGGGATGTTTTTGAAGCCCCAGAGAGCGCGCTGGAGCCTCTCTTAAGCCGCATACGAGGGCATCTAGCAGGACTCGGGGGCCTGCATTCGGAGGCTTCGAGGCCCGGGGAGCTGCGCCACGGAGCTTGTCAGCCTCACCCGCGCCCCCCCCAAGGGAGTTCGCCCACCCCCTCCGTCCACCTGGACTTCGACCTCAGGGAGGGAGGGGGACAGTCAAATGTCTCACACGCGTTCCACCCCCGGCAAGCGAGGGTCGGCGCATGGAGCGTTTGACGAAGTGCCCAATCTTGTACCGATGACGCACGGAAAGCTGCCACCGAAGGGCAGGATATGGAGAGCAAAGAAGACTGGAACGAAGAGGATGATTAGAAAAGGGGAGGAAGGGGAGGAGGAGGAGGAGGAGGAGGAGGAGGAATAACGACTCGAAACGGACGAAGACCAGCAAAAGACGGAGTCACGGGATTGGACATGCGCCCCATGACGGCGAAAGTGCGATTGGCATCGTGATTGCAGCAACGGCACCGGGTTGCGCGTGCAGTGGCCTCCTCTTCTGACTCCTCCCCCTCTTCCTCCTCCTCCTCCTCCTCCTCCTCCTCCTCCGCCTCCTCCGCCTCATCCACCCTCTCCTCCTCCTCCTCCCCCCCTCCTCCTCCTCCTCCTCCTCATCCTCCTCCTCCTCCTCTCTCCTCACTCCTCCTTCCTTCCTCCTCCTCCTCCTTCTCCTTCCTCCCTCCTCCTCCTTCCTACTCCTCCTTCCTCTCCTCTCCTCCTCTCCTCCTCCTCCTCCTCCTCCTCCTCCTCCTCCTCCTCCTCCCTCCTCCTCTCCTCATCCCTCCTCCCTCCTCCTCCTCCTCCTCCTCCTCCCTCCTCCCTCCCTCCTCCTCCTCCTCTCTCCCTTCCTCCTCCTCCTCCTCTCTCCCTCCCCTCCTCCTCTCCTCCTCCTCCCTCCTCCCTCCTCCTCCTCCTCCTCCTCATGACTGGCAGCAGCGGCACCAGGTGGCTACCCGAGGCCGTGGCCCGTCCATGCCGTCGACATCTCTGCTGGGCTTGTTTTCCACCACCACCATAAGTTGGAGGGGGAGGGGGTCATCCTCCTCCTCTTCCTCCTCCTCCGCCTCCTCCTCCTTTTCCCCCCCTCCAACTTGTGGTGGTGATGGTGGTGGGAAACAGGCCCATCAGTCTTTGCAGCAGCCCGTCCACGTCGTCGGCGTCCTTGGAGCCAGCGTCCACGGTGACCCCTTCGGAGATGGCGGCCGCTTCCGTAACGCTGGTGGACAGCGCCACCAGCGTTCCGGAAGCGGCCTCAGTTGCCCAGTCGGCAGGCCCCAGCGAGAGCGAGCCTCTGCTTGGAGCTGGGTAAGGCCGCAGCCGAGTGGACCTCCCGATACCTCACGCAAGTGGCGATAATTGCACAATAGGAGGACCCCAGCGAGGGCAAGCTACTGTAGAGATCTATATCAGACCGCACCCCTCGAGGAGGAAACGGAAGGAGGAGGAGGAGGAGGAGGAGGAGGACGAAGACGAACGCGAGGATGTTGATTACGTGGGTATCGAGCATGTCGAGGAGGATGGGAAAGAAGAGGAGGCGGAGAAGGAGTAGGAGGGCAGAGCCCACTGGCCAACACAAGTGCGAGAGATCCATGTCCTGCTACTCTTTTTCCCCCAACGAGCGTTTTGCGGTCCGTCGCTGGAATCAATCTCGAGCATGTCCTCTCTCTGCCCGCCTCGACTGGATCTAGGCCCACACGCGAATCCAGAGTTTGCTCGCCACTTGTCCAGCAACGCACATGCCTGGTTCAATTGCACCCCTCCCGTCACCATCCCCCTCCTCATCCTAGTTCTCCTCGTCCGCTTGCCTCTGTTCTTCTCCTGCCCCACCCGCGCGTTCAAACTCCAGGCCCTGGGAAGGCAGCGAGTTTCGATCTGCGGCTGGACTGCCGCAGCGATCGCTGCCACTCTGCGATGGCCCAGGGACTGCCGCCTGGGACCCGTCCTGGCGCTGCTCCTTGCGGGCCTCGGGCGGCCGTCGCGCGTGGGCACCGAGAGCAGGCAGCCGAAGCGGAGGAGGAGGCGGAGGAGGAGGCTATGCGGGCTGCCTCAGTCGTCCCTCCTGTTGTCGGTTTCTGTGCACGGTGCGCGCGGCTTCCTGTGCCCTGGGAGGGGCAGGCTGCGGATCACAGCTGCGACGACAGGTGAGCGACAGAAGAAACCGGGGTCGACCGCGCCGATGGATTCGCGCGTAAGCTTCCCGCGTAAGGTCGCGCGTCAGCGCCCTCGATTCCAATGTAGCGTTAAGTCGGGCCTGTCCCTCTGCAGGGGGAATATTCAAAAATAGAAAAAAAATAGTCGGGGGACTATTGTTTGAGTATTTCTGGGCATTGGGGAGTCTTTTTTGAGTATTTCTCATTGTTCGTCGAAAAGCCCCCTGTAGTGGGGGACACGCCCGACTCCAATGCAGCGTGCCGCCGCACTGGCGGCCAGCGTACGCCACCGCGTGAGGTCGCCACTTCTTCTCGCCAAGGCCGGTTTCGGTGTGTCGCTCGGGCGCTCCGTGGCCTCGGAACGGGGCCAGGCGCGCTGCGGCAAGGGCTCCTGTCGGGCCGCGCTCCTGCCGTGGGGCTCCGTGCGGGGTGGTTCGCCGACGTCTCGCCGTCAAGCATGATGAAAAGCCGGGGCCAAGCACAGAGCTGTAAAGGAGCACTGAGACTACAGGAGGAGGACAGAAGAGGAGGATGCGGACGACGATGGCGATGACGATGACAATGATGGTGATGATGATGATGATGATGATGATGATGATGATGATGATGATGATGATGATGCTGATGCTGATGCTGATGCTGATGCTGATGCTGATGCTGCTGATGCTGATGGTGATGCTGATGATGATGTTGATGACGATGATGGTGATGATGGTGGTTGGTGATGACTATGATGATGATGGTGCTGATGATGATGATGATGATGATGATGATGATGATGGTGATGATGATGATGATGATGGTGGTGGTGGTGGTGGCGGTGGTGACGATGACGGTGGTGATGATGATGCATGGGATGATGATGGTGAGGATGATGATGGTGATGATGATGAGTGTGATGATGCTATTGGTTATAGTACAATGATGACGACGATAGTGATGATGACGATGATGCTGCTGATGACGATGGTGATGATGGTGGTTGAAAGCGATCGTGGTGGTGGTGATGGTGACGCTGACGGTGATGATGGTGATTGTGATGATGAGCATGATGCCAACGACGACGACGACGGCGACGACGACGACGATGATGATGATGATGATGATGATGGTGATGGTGATCATGATGGTGATGATGCTGATGCTTGCAATGATGATGATGATGATGACGGCGAGCATGGCGATGATGACAACGCGTGCGTTGATGGCGATGGTGATGATGATGATTATGACGACAATGTTGATACTGATGAGGATGATGAGGACGATGAGAAGCATGAGGATGATGATGATACAGAGGATGTTGATACTGGCGAGGGTGATGCTGACGATGTTGGTGATGATGATGATGATGATGGTGATGATGATGATGATGATGATGATGCTGATGATGCTGATGCTGATGATGACGGTGGAGGTGGTGGTGGCGATGGTGCTGGTGCTGGTGAGTGTGAGGGTGATGGTGATAGCGATGGTGACAGTGATGGCGATGGTGGTGGTGAGGAATGAGATATCGCGAAGCCCTTGCGGCAAGTGACGCCGACCTGTGCGCAACGGGCGGCAAGAGACACTGAAAGTGGAATGTTGAGCAGGAAGAGGAGAGGAAGGAGGAGGAGAAGGCCAGGTATGATGAAGGGTGAGGCCGACCCTAGAAGAGCACGAGGTATTGGATGAGGACAGGAGAGGAGGGTGATAGCGATGAGGAGGAGGAGGAGGAGGAGGAGGAGGAATGAGTGAGTTCTTGATTGGGTATGCTAGTGATGAGTTGTGGAGAGCGAGATTCTGCAGGTGTTCGGCAGGCGCTGCTCGGATGGGAGAGGCCGCGGGGTGGCGGGGCTCGGGCAGGCTGCCACGAGGGATAGCCAAGCAGGACGAATAGGCGTCGTTGAGGGATGACCAGCTTGCAGCAAGCAGGATGATTGACGTCAACAGCGACGGCTTCATCACGAAGCTAGAGCTGATCCAGGCAATCGCAGCACTCTGTTGGTGGGCAATCCCGCATGAGTGTGTGCTCTCCCCTTCGTCTTCGTCCTTCTCGTTGTCCTCCTGTCTCACCGTGTGCGATGTTCAAGCCGCGTGTGATCCTTCTTCCGTGTAGTATCCACGACGCCGGCGGCGAATCACCGCCGCGCCATGCCTTTTTGGAAGCGCCTATGTGGCCGAAAGTTGGGCCAGAGCTTGGCCAAGCTATAGGACCATGTGTTCCCCCAGCCATCGTTGAAACCCTCCGGGAAACACGCGGGGAAGAGGATAATAAGGAGACGAAGGAAAAGGGAGTAGGAGGAGGAGGAGGAGGAGGAGGAGGAGGAGGAGGAGGAGGAGGAGGAGGGGTAAGAGGAGAAGGAGGATGAGGAGGAGGAGTAGACCTCTTGGAAGCCCCTTGGGGTCTCCTTGGGCTTCTTGGAGGCCTTTGGGAGCTTGTTCGGGGCCTCTTCGGCCGTCTTAGGGCGTTCCTGGGCCGCCTGACGCTGCGGGAGCCGTCTTGGGGGCCTCTCTGGACCGTCTTGTGGCCCTCTTGGGGCGTCTCAGGGCCGTCTTGGAGGCCATCTTGGGCGTCATGGATGCCTCTTGGCCCGTCTTGGCCCCTCCCTCTGGGCCGTCTTGGGGGCCCTCTTGGGCCGTCCTGGGGTCATCTTAGAGGCCTCTTGGGCGCTCTGCGATCTTGGAGGCCGTCTTGGGCCTTCCGAAGGCCGATGGAGGAGGGAGGAGGGAGGAGATGGAGGAGATGGAGGAGATGAAAGAGATGGACGAGGAGGAGGAGGAGGAGGAGGAGGAGGAGGACGAGGAGGACGAGAGAGAGAAGGAGGAGGAGGGGGGAGGGAGAGGGGACGAGAGAGGAGGGAGGAGAGGAGGGAGGGAGGAGGAGGAGGGAGGAGGAGGAGGGAGGAGGAGGAGGGAGGAGGAGGAGGAGGGAGGGAGGGAGGAGGAGGGAGGAGGAGGAGGTGAAGGAGGAGGAGGAGGAGGAGGAGGAGGAGGAGAAGAACGAGGAGGAGGAGGAGGGGGAGGAGGAGGGGGGGAGGAGGGCGGAGGAGGAGGAGGAGGGGAGGGCGGAGGAGGAGGAGGAGGGCGGAGGAGGAGGAGGAGGCGGAGGAGGAGGGGGGTGGAGGAGGAGGGAGGGAGGCGGAGGAGGAGGAGGAGGAGAGGGTGGGCCGTGCTCGACCGCGCGCTGGCCGCCAGCCCAAAACGCATGCGGGGCCCTCGGTCCTGGCGTCGGGGCGGTCTGCCGTGGCGCGGCCTCCCGCCTCGAAGAGAGAGGGCCGGCACGGTGCTCGTGGCCGCCGGGCAGGCACCCCCGACGCAGACGTCCGAAAAGCACAGGCGTTCCCCAATGTCAAGGACCGTAGACAGGGGGAACGCAAACTGACATAAGCATACAATCTCGGAGGTCCGCGCGGATTTCTTGGATCCGCGCTGGACCCCACTGGCGGCGCCTCCAGCGCTGCCCCTGGAGCGCTCCGCGCGCCAGGGAGGGGGGTCCAGGGCCGATCCAAGAAATCCGCGTGGACCTCCAAGTTGTTATGTCTATGTCATTTTTCGTTCCGCTAGTAGGTCCCCCGCGGCGGATCCAGGCCACTTGCGAGCAGTTACGTTGCGAGCAGTGGGGCACGCTTGGCTGCCCAAGCTGACGATGGGCAGCAGTGCCGGAGTCCTGTCGGACGAGGCCAGGACGAGGATCAGGTCCGTTCCAGGGCGTTCCGGAACGCTCTGGAACTGGTGGGTCGCGGCTCTGGCGCTCGTGGACGCCTCCATCACCGTGCCCAGGGCCAGGCCGCTGTGCGGCGCGGCGCTCGGCGCGCTTGCCCTGAGGAGGCCTGTCGGCCGGGGCTAGCTGGGCCTCGCGCAATGGGGGGGCAGCGAGGGCCGCAGTGTAGGGGCCCATTCGGGTCCCGAAAGGGGCCTTTTCTGGCCCGAGAAGTGCACCTTTCTTGCCCCCCCATATCGCTTCTTGACCGCCCCCCCATTAAGCGACTCCCGAGCTAGGACGAGGGTAAATCCGTTCCAGAGCGTTCCAGAGCGCTCTCTGAGCGTTCCGGAAGGCTCTGAGGAGGGTCGCGACGCCCGAGACATCTTCCAGAACCGCTGGATCTCAGAGATTCTTGATTGATCCTCACCCGATGTTATCCTCGTCCTGGCTTCGTCTTAGCCTGGAGGTTGACATCAGCACCAAGATCGGTGGTGTGCCTCCTCCGCGGGAAGATGATCCCGATCTCGTTGACGGTGGTGGCAATATTCGGGCTTCTAGGATGCCGAGAGATTACCACCAGCACCAGCATCCAGGATCAGTTTCCTCCAGAGGAGGCAACCCCCTGTGTTGATGTTAGTGCTCACTTCCAGGCCTCCAAAAGTGTAGTTCCACGGAGGCGTAGGTGCCCGCCCTGCCTTTGCGCTGCCTCGTTGGTCGACTGGTTGTGCCCAATGCTTCTGGTGTCCTCGTTTCACTCCAGGGCTGGGATGGGGAACCTTTGGCTTCTTGCCACTTTGCCAGGTCCGATGGTCATGGCAGCCGATGGGATACTACCAAGTTGCATGACGGGGGCGTTCGTGGACCGCGCAGTTGACCCGACGTAAGCTTGTCGCGAATGCCCGCGCGGTTGGCCCCATTCGGAGTAGGACGACGATGCGAGCAGCGGCCCTCGAAGGAGGAGGAGGAAGGGAACCTGATCCCGCAGAAGACACCTGCACACCTGCACACCTGATCCCGCAGAAGATATGAAACCCTCTGGTGAATTCTCCTCTCTCCCCTACCGCTCGTCGTCCTCTTCTTGCCCCCCCCCACCCCCCCGATTGCTCCACGCGAGGGCATCATCGCTACACTACAATCCGCCCCTCCCTTCTCTTACTGCCCGTCGGGAGGAGGGGCCCGCGTGTCGGGCCACGTCGAAGGACAAACCTGCCCCGTAGCCGGTGGCGTGCGGGTATCGTGTTTTCGGGAGCCTTCAGACGGGGGTCAATGCAAACGGGGGTCAGCCAGAGCGCCCGATCTTGCAGGATCCTGCAGGGCCAAGGTCGTATTGACCCGGGCTTGGGCGCAGGATCCTGCAGGATTTTGCAGGATCCTTCGCATTGACCCGGGTTTGGGTGCAGGATCTCGCAGGACCTTGCGAGGCCTGACTGACCCGGGTCTGGATTGACCCGGGTCAGCAGGTCCCCGATGTTTGCTTGGTTGGCAGCACGGCTGCCGAGGCATGTCGTGTGGTCCTCGCTGTCCGCTCACCTCTTCTCCTTGGCTGCCCGCCCAGCAAAAATCATCGCTATGTGCACCGTCTGCCCGCCGGCCGCGGCTGCGCGTGGCGCGAGACTCGGGCAGAGATGATGCATGCACGCCGCCGCCCTCGAGGGTCCCCTTCGGTTGTCATTTTGCAGCCACGGATCAGGCTGTGATGCCTCGTGAGTCGGGCGCCAGCTCCTCCCGCAGAGCCGGTGCTACGCTGCGCGGTGCTGCGCTACGGTGCGGCCCACGCTCTGTGAAGGGCGGTGCTCTGCCGTAATCAGACCCTGGTGCGCTATGACAATGCAGCAATACTCGCTGCTGCATTACACCATGCATGTGTCATGGTATGGTTACCGTGCGTGTCTATGCTATGAGTTGCGACGTGGTGCTATTGTATAACATGTGTGGTTGTGCAGTGCAGTGCAGAGCTGCGTTCTCCTGTGATAAGCCGTTCAACGTTACTCGATATTGCTATGTACCCTTTCATGTGGTGCTGCGCTGTGCCATGCCAGGCTGTACTACGACTTGCTTCGCTGTTCACATGGTGGTGTGTTGTTCATTGCTGCGCAGTGCTGATCTGGCCTGATAGTGCTAAGCGGATCCATGTTGTGCAATGGTATGCTATGCCTTGATGTGCACTGCGCGGCACTTTCTTGCGTTATGATTCAGTGCCTTGTATATTGCGCGCATGTCTTTTGATCGAATGAATACTCAAATTGTATGTGAGGTCGCGTGATTTTACCTATTCCAACGCCATGTAAGTACAACACATGACCGCGCGTATCACAACGCATCTTAGTACAGCAAGTGTCGAAATGTGTTGTCGGCCATCCGCGCTGCTGTGCTCTTGCCATCGCAGGGCCCGTGCACAGTTCGGGAGCTGCAGGCGGGCTGCTTCGGTGCTGATTTCTTGGACCGCTCTGGGCTCGGTCGAACTCCTCATTGTCATCCTCCCCCTTCTCCCACGAAGGCCGCCCAACGGGACCCAGCGGTGGCGTCCAAGATCCTGCCAGACAGCCTCAGTCGCCCTGTGGAGGTCAGCCCTGTGATGTTTGTCTCCTGCCGGGGAAGGACGGAGACTCAGACGAGCACCAGGATGAGCAGGAGGGACAACACCGATGATATCAGCTGCGCAAAAGTTTACGGAGCAACCAAAATGAAACAAAATACATGGATACGGTTCACGACACTGCGAGTCCAGTTGTCCTACGCAGTCAGCGAGCCACAGGGAAGTGCCGCTTGCGATCATCTAGACAATTGAGCGAACATTCCAGCATTCTTGTGAAGGCCTGACGGCCGGTGCCGCCGACCCTGAAGACGACGACGACGACGACGATGACGACGAGGACGACGAGGAGGAGGAGGAGGAGCAGCAGGAGGAAGGGGAGGAGGAGCAGGAGGAGGAGCCGGAGGACGCGGCGGAACCGCAGGAGGGGGAGGAGGAGGATGCGGAGGAGGATGAGGAGGGGGAGCAGAGGGAGGAGGGGGACGGGGGGGGAAGGAGCAGTAGGAGGGCGAGGAGAATGGGAGTCGGGGGAGCAGGAGAAGAAGGAGGACGCGGACGCGGAGGAGGGGGAGGAGGAGGGGCAGGAAGAAGGGGCAGGATGGGAAGGACGAGGTCGAGGTAAGGTTGCGGAGGGCTGGAAGGAGGGCACACGAAGGAGGGGGGGAACATGAGGAGGATGATCAGGAGGATGAGGATGATGAGGAGGAGGTTGCGGCGAAGGAGAGGAATGAGGAGGAGGGCAAGGGTGAGGAACAGGTGGAAGAGCAGGAGGAACAGGAGGAGGACGCCGTGGAGTAGGAGGGGGAGGATGAGGAAGAGCCTGCGGAGGAGGATGAGGAGTGGGAGTTGGGACAGAAGGAGGTCGAGAAGGGCAATGAGCAGGCAGAGGACGAGGAAGAAGAGGCGGAGGAAGAGGAGGAGGAGGAGGAGGAGGAGGAGGAGGAGGAGGAGGAGGGTCAGGAGCAGGGGCGGAGGGGATGCTTGTCGGGGTCTCTTCGGAGCGCTTTCGGGGGCCCCTGGTGCGCAGGTTGGAGGCGTTTGGGGGATACCCTTCGGAGGCCTCTTGGGAGTCTCTTGGGGGCCTCCAGGGGCGTCCTGGGGGCTTGCTGGGGGCGTCTTGGAGGCTTCTTGGAGCCTACTGAGAGCTTCTGGGGGCGAGGGCTCGAGATGTCCGTTCGGGTCCCCCGTCTGGGCACCCTCTTGGAGCCGTCTTGGGTGCCTCTCGGCCTGTCTTGGAGGCGTCTCGGGCCGTCTCGGGGCCTCCTTGGGCCATGCTGGGAACATCTTGGAGGACTTTGGGCCGTCTTGGGGCGATCTTGGGGGCCTTTGAACGCCAAACTCTTTCAAAAACCTAGGTGGGATGAATGATTTGTGCCTCCGGGGCCTTCTTGGAAGTGCTCCATGGAGGCCTCTTGGGGCGTTTTGCAGGCCTCACGGGCCTTCAGGAGGCCGTGAAGGCGTCCCGGACAGATCGTTCGGCGATGCGGGGCCCTCTTGGACCGTCTTGGGGGCCTCTCCGGGCACTATTGGGTCGTCCTGACGCTTTTGGGGAACCCGGGACCCGCAGGAGGGATGCGCATCTGACTGGCGACCCCCCTTGGGACCGAGGCGTATCTCCCCCGGAACCCTCCCGGGGCCCGCACACACCCCGACGGGAGAGGTCAAAAGGAGGGGGCTCCTCCTGGGGCTGATGTGGGATCCCGGACCCCCCTGGAGCGATGTGTATCGGGGTGGCGACCCCCCCCCCAGACCGAGACGTATCTCCCCCGAGACCGAGGCGCATCCTGGGACCCCTCCCCCCCCGACAAAGGGGGGATCAAAGGGATGGGGCTTCCCGACGAGCCCAGGGAAATGGGGACCGCGGGGAAATGAGCCAGCAAAGACGAGGACTAACGAATGACGAAGGACGACTCGAACGGACAAGCCCCTCGCACGCGCCGACAGGGTCGGCAGATTCCCAGCAGGGCCTCCACTTGCAGGAGTAGTCGACTCGCATAATGTCGCGAGCGAAATTACTATATAGTTAATGTCTCCGTCGTATCAGTGGGTGTGTTGTGGTGTCTTGAGCCTCTCCAGCCGCAGCATCTCTGGATATTTAGTGTAAGCCGGTCACTCCGATGCTCCTCTCCTGTGTCTCCCAAGCCCACTTCAAGTGGACCCCTCCCTGGGTCCAGCATGGCCCTTGACCCGATATGCATCTGGCCGTTGGGACGAGGGAGCATCCCGAAGCCCGAGGAGAGGCGGAGACAGAGGAGGACGAGTAGAGAGTGACGCCCGTTCTCGCCTAGACGTCGCGGTGCAAGCGCAGTAGGTCCCGCACCGTGGGCGGCACGATCCCAGGCCGCCTCACGATGCCTCCCACTTGTCCTGGCCTGCTGCTCTTCCTCTTATCCTCCCTCGTCTTCTCCTCCCTTTCATCTTCCCGTCGCTACTGGATCGTTGACTAGTTGTTCAGGCCACGGTTCGATTCGTAGCATGAGTCTGCTTATTGCAGGTCGGCTTGTGCGGTGTTCCCGGTTTGCCCAGCGACCTTTTGATTCGCGATGTTGCATTGTCGTTTCCGTGTTTTGCGTTACCTGGTTTTTGCTCGCAGTGCTGGGAGTCGTTGTTTGTCGGTGCTTTGCTGCCGTGTTGCTGTCACAGGGAGTGGCCACGCCCACACCCTAAGACACCACCTCGGCCCTGGGAGCCGGGTCCGCGCGCACGCCTGTCAGGCGCCAGACACCTAGCTTTAAGTCGGGCCTGTCCCTCTACAGGAGGCATATTCGAAAATAGTTAAAAAATAGTCCGGGGACTAGTTTTCTACTATGTTGCGGCATTTTGGAATGTGTGTTGGGGTATTTTTAGTTCTTCGTCCAAAATCCGCCTGTAGGGGGACAGGCCCGACTCAAACCTAGCTCAGAGTCCAGGAGCACCGCTCGGCGGCGAGCCCCAGGGGGCAAGCGAGAGGGGGCGGTCGGAGCCACCCTGACACGGTAGTGCTACGTGTGCGTCGCCCCCCGAGGGGCGACGCGCGCACCGAGAGATTTTACAGTATACGCGTCGTGGCGGGCAATTTCTGGCCACGCCGCTCGGGAAGCGATATACTACAAGATGGGTATACTGAGTGTTCGGGTCGGACGCGCGCCTCCAAGGAGGACATCTGGTACTAGTAAGTCTCTGTGCGTCCCAGGCGGGGGCTTCTCCCCTGCGCCTACTGAGAAGTCTTCTACGCCGTCTCCGAAGACAGAGACGGCCTCTCACAAGGCCCGAGGGCTCTCGGAGAAGCCCCGCCGCTTTCTGAGAACGCCGGTCTCCTTTCGCTCCCCCCTCCGGGCTCGCCGCCAAACCCGTGGCGACGGCCTCGCCCTGGGGTCCCTCCAAGAGGTCCAGCAGCTGGCCCTCGCGGCGGAGCCCCCGAGGGGGGACCCAGGCGAAAGGGCGGCTCTCGTGCGCACACCACGGCGCCACTGTGGGGGCAAGCGCGCGGCCTCCCAAGGCCCATCATTACCAGCCTGGAACATATCCCTATCCCTATGCTGGGCACCTCCTCATCACGATGCCAATATTAGGGATTCCCTTTTTTTTTTAGGGCGAATGCCTAAGATTGCCATCGCCTTTTGGCGTGTCAATCTTAGGGATAGGGATACGTTCGAGGCTGGTAACAGCATGCGCACCCTGCCACCCACCCTCGGGATCTTCACACGGGGGAGGATGTGGACCTGCGCTGGCCACAAGAGCGGGGCCTCCACGGTCTGGAGGACATACGCTCCAGGGCCGGCAGGGCCTCCCGCGAGCACTGCCGGGGCAGCCTCGCCTTCCACTTCTCGACGCCGAGCCTGGTGCGCTCCCGGAAGCGCTCAGCCACGCACCCCGCGACGGCAGCTCCTCATCCGCCTCGGGCGCCTGGATCCATGCGCGCGGGATGCGTTGCACCTGCTCTGCCATGCGACGTATCGGGCGCCAGCATTCCTCGCCGAAGCCGCCTCAAGACGCTGCGCAAGGCGTTCTCGGACCGCGGCACGAGCAGTGCGACTGGCCCCGGCAGCAGCGAGGAGCAGGCGGCCGCGAGACTGTCCAAGCCCCGTGCGCTCCTCGGCAGCCCCATTGAAGACCTGCGAGGCGGTCTCGCAAGCCGCCAGCCCCCGCGCGAGCACGTCCAGCGCCTCGTGATCACGTCTCACTCGATCCACTTGGCCTCTCGCGAGAGGGCCTGGCGCGCCCGCGCGCCGCCGCTGCAGCCTCGCACCATCAAGAGCCTACGCCTGTGCCCTCCTGGCGACGCGGGTCCACTCGCCCGCGAGGTCGCGCAGCGCTTGCAGGTGGAAGGCGTGGTGCGCCCCAAGCGCCGCCAGGCGCTGCCAGAACGGCCGCGGCCGCGGCTCTTGACACCCGCGGCTCGGGGCTCGAAGCTGGGGTCCTGGGAGACGTGGGGGGGGGGAGGGGAGTTGGGGCGGGAGGGGAGGAAGAGGGAGGGGAGGAAGAGGGAGGGGAGGGGAGAGAGGGGAGAAGGATGGGGGAAGAGGAGGAGGGGGGATGGGAAGGGGAGGGGAGGAGGAGGAGGAGGAGGAGGAGGAGGAGGAGGAGGAGGAGGAGGAGGCTCTAAGGATTGGAAAGATCTTCCAGGCAGAATGCGCATTGATCAAGACATCCTCGCCCAAGGGCATCGTGTCTTAGGGCCCCATATCTGCAGTGCCGAGCAGCCTCCGCCAGATTCGTAAGGAATGCAGGCTGATGATGATGAGGAGAAGAAGAAGAAGAAGACGAAGGAGAAGAAAAATAATAAGAAACAGAAGACCAAGAAGAAGGAGGGGGAGGAAGAGGAGGAGGAGGAGGAGGGGAAGGGGGAGGAGGGGAAGGGGAAGGAGGAAGAGGAGAAGCAGAGGGACGAGGACGCGGAGGAGGAGGAGCAGCGGCAGCAGCGGCAGCAGCTGCAGGGCGTGGTTTGCTGATGGTACACCATGAGCAGGCTATGAGTGAAAATGAGTATGCCCCACTCGTGTAGTCCCTGGTGGTAACGAGACATCCTCCTTCTCCTTCGCCCTCACTCATCCTCCCTTCTCTTTGTTCCCTCATTCCTGCCTCCTTCTCGTCCTCGTCCTCGTCCATCGCTTTCCAGACGGGTACGCGAACGAGCTCACTGGTGGGTGGTTTTCGCGCAACAGGTTGTTCAGGCACCAGGGGATCGTAACACAAACGCTCCAAGAAGGGTGAGATCATGATGTGTTGATAGTGTGGACGGTGTTGGTGAAGAAGGCGAATATGATGGAGAGGATGAGCAAGTTTTTACGGTCATGATATTGGTGATGAAGACGGTGAGTAGGAGGAGGAGGAGGAGGAGGAGGAGGAGGAGGAGGAGGAGGAGGAGATTGAAGACGGAGATGAGAAGCTGTGCGAAGCGAAGAGGGCAGAAGTGCGCTAAGCGAGGGGAAGCGAGGAGGAGGCGGAGGCACGAGTACACAGGGCTTGGGTGGAGAAGCAGGCGGAGCAGGCGGAGGCCTAGGAGGCGTGGGCCTCAAGAGGAACCTCCACGAGGCGTGGGCCCCCCTCGGACGCGCGGCCGTCGTGCTGCGCGCTCCCGTCCTGGGCCTCGCTGGGCGGCAGGTCGGCGACGGTGGCGTGATGATCAGCGAGGCGGTGTTCGACGCGATCGACCAGACTTTCGACGAGGTCGCCCGCGGCAAGAGGCCGCCGGCTGGAGCAGCCTGCGTCCCCAGATGACGTGGCTACCTCAAGAGCCATGATGGTGTCGACGACGATGACGATGATGGCGATGATGATGATGATGATGACGATGATGATGACGACGGTGATGGTGATGGTGATGCTGAGGAGGTTGATGATGACGATGGTGATGGTGGTGGTGGTGACGATAATGATGTTGTCGAAGACGATGATGAGGGTGACGACGGTGATGATGTTAATGATGGTGACAATGATGGTGATCGCGGTAATGTTGCCGATGATGATGACGATGGTGTTGACGGTGACGACGAATATGATGATGGCGCTGATGAGGGTGACGATAGTGTTGATGGTGTGCATGATGATGAGTATATTGATTAGGTTGATGATGGCGACGGTGATGACGATGGTGATGGTGATGATGTTGATGATGGTGATGATGGTGGTGAGGGTAATGATGATGATGGTGATGATGATGATGGTGGTGAGGAGGATGATGATGGTGGCGACGACGACGGTGAAGACAACGTTGGTAATGATGATGGGGACGATGCTGATGGGGATGATGACGACGATGATGACGATGACAATGACGATGAAGGTGATAGTTAACGATGTCGATGGTGTTAATGGTGATACTGAGGATGGTGGTGATGAAGATGGCGATGTCGATTGTGTTGCTGATGGTGATATTGGTCATGATGGCGATGACGATGATGTCACTGATGATGGTGATGATGACGACGAAGTCGATGACGATGATGATTATTGATGGTGTTGATCGAGAGATGCTGATGATGAGTTTGGTGATGATGATGATGTTTTTGATGATGACGTCGGCAATGATGAAGATTATGATGGTCGTGATGATGATGGTGATGATGGCCATCATGATGATGGTGATGATGATGATGGTGATGCTTACGACAACAATGATGATGCGTTTGATGTTTATGTTGATGATGTTTATTTTGATGACGATGGTTATGATGATGGTGACGGCGGCGATGATGATGATTATGATAATTATGATGATGATGATGATGCGGATGAGGATGATGATGATGATGATGATGATGATGCTGATCATGGTGATGACGAGGATGAGGAGGAGGAGAAGGTTGAATATAACGGTGATGATGATCATGGTGTTGATGTTGATGGTGATGGTGATGGTGATGATGCTGGGGATGACGGTGATGGTGACGGTGGCCGTGGTGATGGTAATCTTGATGGTGATGGTGTCGATGATGTCGCGGATGATCAGAGGGGGATGAAGGTAACAATGCCGCTGCCCTCCTCGTTTCGCTTTCTTGGGCCTCCTCTGGGGGCCCTCCTCGCCACGGCTGGATTCGCTTCGAAATTCTGGTCGGAACCTACCCCAGGAGAGGTCCGGGGAGTAGCAGTATCGGTACCGTCTGGTTTCCCCACAGCGGGAGGAGGACGATGATGGTGGAGGTGTAGGAAGACGACGATTATGGAGGATGGGGAGGCGGACGGAGGGATTCACATTTGTTTCGCTCGTTTAATTTCGCTCTGATTGAACTCGCTCGGGTCTAAATTTGCTCGGCTGAAGTTCGTTCGGGTCCGAAATTTGCTCGGGCTTAGATTCGTGCGGTTTAAACTCGCACAGGTTTAATTCGCTCGGATTTAATTTCGCTCGGTTTAATGTCGCTCGGTTTAAACACGCTCGGTCGATGCCCTGTCGCCGCCTGGGACGCGGGATCCGGCCCGGGCGACCAGAATTCGCTCGGATGGGGACTCGCTCGGGGTGAAAACTCGCTCGAACTTAAATTCGCTCGGGTTTATGTTCGCTCGATCGGAGCTCGTTCTGTCGATGCCCGGTCGCCACCTGTGACACCAAATGCGGTCGGTCCCGGAGGCCAGAAATCGTTCGAATGAAAATTCGCTTCAGGTGAAGAATTCGTTCGGGGTTCAACTCGCTCCGTTTGCGTTCGCGCGGTCGGTATTCACTCGGCCGAATACCGGTGGCGCGCCTGAGCCACCGCCTTTGCCCCCCGGACTCTACAACTTGTTCGAGTGAAAACTCGCTCAACTGAGAACCCGCTCGAATGTGAAGTCGCTCGGTGTGCATCATCCTCTCTTCCTCCTCCTCCTCCTCCTCCTCCGACCTCACCGCCTTCAACCTCGAACGCATCGCCGCGCGTCGTCCACTCGCAGCGCTGCCCCCGCCTTCAGACGATTCTTAAACGCACCGTCGTCGCTCCTCGCACGGTCTCGCTTGAACGCCATAAACCGCACGTCAGCGGAATCATTCCTGATCGTTTTCCTTTCCTTTTCCTCAAACCTGAAGGCCTTCAACTTTGAGCGCGTCACCGCGCGTCTTCCACATGTAACACAGCCGAATCCGTGTGTCGCGCCGGCCTCGCCCTCCCACGACTCTCTGACGCGCTGGCAACAATCTCCCCCACGGTCTCGCATGCACACCATGACCCGAATGCAACTGCAAGAGTGCATTTGCATCCTCCTCTCCTCTTCCTCGAATATCCATGCCTTCAGCCATGGACGCGTCGGTGCGCGGCGTCGATATTTCGCGCCGCCGAACTGCTGTGTCGCGCCAGCTTCCCCCTCCGACGATTGCTGTCCCGATGTGTCGGCTCCTGGCCCCCGCTTCCCGAGGCAAATGAAAAAGCGACCGCCTCGTTCGGCTGCCGCTTGCCAGACCTCCAACGATGTGATTTCTGCAGCCTGCGACCCAGAGATCCCGATCTTTCCCCTGGAATCTCTGTCGTCCTGGATACATTGTTGATGATCCTGGGGACCGGGCGCAAAAAATATTACACTCCGACTGTAGGACCCCGCGCGAGAGAATATGCTTAGCGTGCCCCTAGCCCTTTCCTCCTCGCACTGGCGGACACCCTCCTCTCGCACTCTGCTCTGCCCTCTCCTCCTCTTCCCCCTATGTCACCAAGGGTCCGGTTCGGGCCGGTTCGGCGGCGGCCCGGTTCGGTTGCAGCGGTTCGATTTCGGCGGCGGTCCGGTTTGAGCCGGTTCGGTTTTGCCTCGGGGCGGGTTCGGTTTCGGGCGGTCCGGTTCGGGTGAGGACGTTCGGGGTTTTCTCGGATGTATTTTTTGCCGTTTCGCGCGGCCTCCTCGGGCGGCGTCAGGGTCCAGGCCCGTTGGAGCCGGTTCGGTTCCGCCGGTTCGGGTTCGATTTTCGGGCCGGTTTCGATTGGCCAGTTCGGTTCGAATCGGCCGATTCAGTTTCAGCCGGTCCGGTTTAGGCTCCAGTTTGGGCGGTTCGGTTGGAGGGGCCGCCGGTTCCCGGTTACCAGTTCGGTTCAGACCCTTCTTGCTATGTTTTCTCCTTTTCCTCCTCTTCCTCCCCTCCTCCTCCTCCTCCTCCTCCCCTCCTCCTCCTCCTCCTCCTCCTCCTCCTCCTCCTCCTCCTCCTCCTCCTCCTCCTCCTCCTCCTCCCTCCCCTCCTACCTCCTACCTCCTATCGCTCTCCCCTACCCCATTCCCCCCTCCTCATCCTCGTCCTGCCACTTCTCCATGTGCACCTCCCTGTCCCCCTGGTCGGGGCAAGCAAGTCGATTCCCCTCGGCGCCGTCACCGCCTCGGCCAACGCGCGCGCGCGTTCGCCGACGGCTATATCGCGAAGCCTTCGGAGCAATCCCGCGGACCACGCCTTGGGAACAGCCCCGCGGGCCGCTGGGGCAGGGCGTCGGGACAGCCCTCTGGACCAGGCCGGCGGGACAACCCCGCGGGCCTCGAGGCGGAGCGGCCGCGCTCTGGCGGGGGGCAGCACGAAACCCAACCGTGCTGCGAGCTGCTCCGCCTAGGTTCTGGAACTCCCCGCTATCTCGTCGAACTTTCGGAGCATCTTCCGCAGCGGCCCCGGCGGCCCGCGCTCCAGGAACTCTTCGCGTGGGCGGCCGAAGGATCAGCATTTCCGCATGCGCGTGGCGCGGGAGAATATGACGTAGAGGTGTAGCCACCATTGCTCGTCCGACATGCCCGTGCGACCATCGTCCTCGTCCCCCGCGCAGCCGATGGCGACGCCATCGCCGCGTCGAGGAACTGGGTTCCGCCGAGCGCGTGGCCTTCGTAAGAGCACAAAAGTGACCACGCTCGAATTGGCCCGCGGGGGCTCGCATCACCCTTCGTTCCGGAGGGCCCCAAGAGTGATGACAGCTACAGGATCCCGAGAATTCGCTTGGATTCTAACGTGGAGCCGCGGGCCCCATAGCGAGGGGGCTCCCGCTCGAAACTTCCTCGCGGTCCACTCACAGACGAGGCTCCCGTTTGAGACTTCCTCAAAATTCACGCTTGGCTGAGGAGAAGTTCAAAATTGGCGACAGGTCTTGGTTTCGAATGACCCGCTTATATTGCCAATATGCCGCGCGGGCCCCATAGGGAGGGGCCCCCCGCCCGAGACGTCTGGCAATTCACTCACAGATGAAGCTCCTGCCTGAAGCTTCTTCAAGATTCAGGCGCGAAGGGCCACAGGTGACGACAGTTACAAGACTTGGATGACCCGCTCGGGATCAACATGAATTGCGAGTTCCATGAGGAGGAGGCTCTCGTTTGGAACTTCGGCGCAACTCACTCACAAACGAGGTTCCCGCCTGAGGTTTCTTCAGAATTCAGGCGCGAGGGCCCACAAGCGGTGATAGTTACAAGACGTGGACGAGCCGCTCGAAGTGCCAACAGGAGCAGCGGGCTCCATAGGGATAGGGGGTTCGCCGGAAACTTCTTCGCAAATCGCTCACGAACGACGTTCCCGCCTGAGGTTTCTTCGAAATTCAGGCGCGAGGGGCCCAAAAATGACGACAACTACGACAAAATTCGGATGACCCGCCCGGATTGCCAGCATGAAGCGCGGGCTCCATCGGGAAGGGGGCTCCCGCCTGTGATTTCCCCACAACCCATTCACAAACGAGGTTCCCGCTTGAAGCGTCTTCAGAATTCAGGCGCGAGGGCCCCCAAAGTGTTGACAATGACAAAGCTTGGATGGCCCGCTCCGATTGCCAACGCGACACGCGGGCCCCATAGGGAAAGGGCCCTTGCCTGAGACTTCCTCACAATCCACTCACAAACGAGGCTCCCGTCGTAGACGTCTTCAAATGATCGTATGAGAGTGTGGCTGTGTGAGTGTGTGAGCGTGGTTGTGTGTGAGTGTGAATGAATGTCGGGGTGATGTCGATGATGATGGTGACGGTGACCAGAGGGTGAGTGAGTGAGTGAGGAACTGAATGGTGATGAGGATGCTGCTGATGATGGTGTGACTGTGTGCGTGCTTGGGTGTGTGAGTGACGAGCAGAGTGGGCGATGATGATGGTGATGATGGTGATACGAATGATGATGATGATGATCATGATGATGATGATGATGGTGGTGGTGGTGATGATGACGATGATGATGATGATGATGATGATTATGATGATGATGATGATGATGATGGTGATGATGATGTTGATGATGATGATGATGATGATGATCATGATGATGATGATGATGATGATGATGATGATGATGATGATGATGATGATGATGATGATGATGATGATGATGATGATGATGATGTGGGTGGGTTCCTGTTCCTGTTCCCGCGCGGGGTGTCCACAGAAAAACAAGACGCCCACATAGGAAATGCGGGAAAACCATCCTCATCCCCTCAGAAAAGCCGTTCGCCCGGATGTCAGTTCGCCTGGAAACCCGTTCGCTTGGAAGCCCGTTCCCCCCAAAACCGCTCGCCCGGAGGCCCGCTCGCCAAGAGGAGGCCCGCTCGTCCAGAGCCCCGCTCGCCTGGAAACCCATTCGCCTGGAAACCCGTTCGCCTGGAAACCCGTTCGCCCAGAGCCCGTTCGCCCAGAAGCCCGTTCGCCTGGAAGCCCGTTCGCCCGAAAGCCCGGACGCCCGTTCGCCCGGAAGCCCGTTCGCCCGGAAGCCCAGACGCCCGTTCGCCCGGATTCCAGTTCGCCAGAAGGCCCAGAAGGGCCCTCGCCCCTGACGGGCGGGACGAGCAGGCGGACCCTCGCGGGCGGGATGGGTCGGGCGGGTGGGACAGGAAAGTATAGTGCGCAATCGAGTTGGCACGCGCGTGCACTAACAAGCGGGTCGGGTCGGGCGGGCGGACCCTAGAGGGCGGGTCGGGTCGAGTGGGCGGACCTTGACGGGCGGGTCGGGTCGGGCGGGCGGACCCTAGAGGGCGGGTCGGGTCGAGTCGGGCGGGCGGACCTTAACGGGCGGGCGGGTCGGGCGGACGGGACATTAACAGATGGTGCACAAGCGAGCTGGCACGTGTGTACCCCAACGGGCGGGCCGGGTCGGACGAGCGGACCGTAACGGGTGGGTCAGATCGGGTCGGGCGGGCGGACTCTTACGGGCGGAACGGGTCGGGCGGGCGGACCATTCAAGTATAGTGTGCAATCGAGTTGGCACGTGTCTACCCTGATGTGCGGGACGGTTTTGGCGGGCGGACCGTAACGGGCGAATCGGGTCGGGTCGGGCGGGCGAACCCTAACGGTCGAGTCGGGTCGGGCGGGAGGGACATTAAAGTATTGTGCGCAAGCGAGCTGGCACGCGCGCGCCCTAACGCGAGGGTCAGGTCGAACGGGCGGACCATGACGCGCGAGTTGGGTCGAGCCGAGCGGGCGGCGGAACATTAAAGCATTGTGCGCACTCGAGTTGGCACGCGTGTACCCTACCGGGCGGGTCGGGTCGGGCGGGCGGGTCAGGCGGGTTCGGGCGGGCGGGCCCTGACAGGCGGGTCGGCTCAAGCGGGCGGCATGCACGATCGAGCTGGCACGCGAGCCCCCTAACAGGTGGGCAGGGTCGGGCGGACGGACCTGAAGGGCGGGTCGGATCGGGTTGGGTGGGTGGACCCCAACGGGCAGGTTGGGTCGGGCGGGCGGGACATCAAAGTATGGTGCGCAATCGAGATTGCACTTTTTGGCTACACCTGGGGAAATGTGAGTATGGGGGGTTGTGTTGGAGACGAAGGCTGTGGAGTAGTGGGTGTTGCGTTGGAGACGGGGGCTGTGGGGTAGAGGGGTGTGCTCAAATTGCGCCAATGGAGTATTGGAGGGCGCGCTGGACACGAAGGCTGCAGGGGTGCTGGAACTGGTCGAGCCTCTGCCGGAGCGGGCCTTTGCCGGAACGGAACTCTGCTGGAGCGGGCCTCTGCCGGAACTGGCCTCGGCCAGAGCGGGCATGTTCGAGCGAATTCGAATTCGCTCGATTTGAAATTTGTTCGAAATTTAATTCGCTAGAATCGAAACTCGTTTGGATTAGATCTCGCTCGAGTGCAGCACCGCTCGAATTTAAACGCGCGCGATCTTACACGAATATATATATATATATATATATATATATATATATATATATACGTTCGAGGCTAAATTCGTTATGTTTTAAGGCGCTCGGTTTACGCTCGGTTATAATTTCTCTCGGTTGAAATTCGCTCGGCTTACATTTGTTCTGTTTAAATTCGTTCGGGTTTCAACTCGCTCGGGTTTCAATTCGCTCGGGTTGAATGTCGCTCGGTTCAATCTCGCTCTGCTTAAATTCGTTCGAGTTCAAATTCGCTCGGCTGCATCAGCGCAACTGGAGCGAAAACCGAGCGAGAAGAGTCCGAGCGAAACGAAACCGAGCGAAAACAAACCGAGCGAAAAAAACACGCGGGAGACGAAACCGAGCGAAAAACAATTCGAGCGAAGAACAAGCGAGCGAAAACACATTCGAGCGAACAAATCGAGCGACAAAAAAACGAACGAACAAAAAGGAGAGCGAAAAGAAAGGGAGCGAAAAAAAACGAGCGAAACAAAATGCCACCGACAGAACAGGAGGAGGAGGAGGAGGACCGGACGGACGATGGGGATAAAGGTGAAGAAGGAAAAGGAGGAGGAGGAGGAGGAGGAGGAGCAGGAGGAGGAGGAAGGGGTCAAGGGGTCCCTGCCAGGGCCGGACACCTCCTCCCCCTCCTGCCGGGCGCCTCCGCGCCGGGTCCTCCGCCCCCTCACGCCATGGCTTGGGAGGCGCCGCGCCTGGCGGCCGACAACCTGGAGCCTTGAATGGTCGGGGCAGCCTGGGCACCCGCACCCCCTGGGCCACAGAGGAAGCTCAAAACTCGAGTTGACTGGGGCCGGTTCCTGGACGCGAATGGCTTTCGGTCGGCCCGGCGCAGGTCTAATGCGGCATTCAGCCACACTAATAGGCAGTGCCACAGCCTTATATATGGCTGTCCGATGGTGTGTACAACACATTCGAGAGCAGCACGGCGAGACCGTGATAGAGGAGGTTCGCGTCGCTCGTGACTTGGACAAGCCGCAGAAGAACCGGCGGTGCCCGGTGCAGCAGCACGACGAGAGGCCCACCAAGCGCATGCGGACGAAGGGCCCCCTCCTCGCCACAGCGCCGGCCGCCCCCGATGCGCCGCTGCGGCCCGGGCCAGGGCCCTCCGCAACAGCGCCTCCAGGCGACGCGATCCCGCTAGCGCCGGGGGGCCTGGAGGCACCCGGGCCCGCCGCGGCGGCAGCGGCGGCCGGCCAGGGCAGCGCCGAAGTGCGCAACAGTTGGCTAGCGGATTTTTCCGGCGCCAAGCGGCAATTCACGGCCCCCGTCTCGCCCCTCGCCAAACTTAGCGCGGACGGGCGGGAGGTAATAGAGCAGGGCAGGGCGGTCACCCCCCACCACGCGCTGCATCTCGAACAGATACACCCGATCGTGGATTTCGCCACTGGACCCTTGGAGCGCATCTCGGAAAGCCTCCGAGGCATGAGCAACGAGGAAGCGATCCGCATCACATGGCTCACAGGCCGCATCAGGAACTTCCGCGCCGCCGAGGGGCTCATCGACTTCGGCGCGATGGACCTTGAACGCCTGCGCCGGGAGGTTCGCGCACCTCATCCACAGAACGCATCGCTACGCTAGAAGTCGAGATGCTGCCCCAGGTCCCCGAGGTGTTCACATCCCGGCTGCTGGAGGCTTTCTATGCGCCAGGTTGGGCCGGATTCGTGCAGGACGCGCCCACCCTGGGCTACGCAGCAATGGTCAACCGCATTCGCACAGACTTCCGCGGGCACGGGGTGGGCGAATATTCGGCGAAAAACGTTTCGCATTGGTTCCAAGTGTTGTGGGGTGCGGACCCAGCCTGGACCATCGGGCGCCCAGGCACGGAGGAGCCAGCCGCGGCGCTGCTGGCCCCAACGGATGTGGCCATGGGCTCCAACGTCGCCTACATCTGCAATGTGGTGGAGTGCCGGAAGATATCGAGGCCTCCGCTCTCCGCCTCCATCACCATGCCCGCCTTAGTGTCTTACATGTCCCCCCTCCCTCCACTCAGAATCCCCCCCCCCCCCGGAGAGAAAAAAAACAACACATAAAAAACATATTATATATAAGCAAAAACAAAAACGACAACAAACAAAAACAAAAACAAAAAAACGGGCACGCGCGCCTCGCCGCATGAGCGGGGGTCGGCGCCTCGCCCCTTCGCTCGCCCCCCGCACCATCCCCGCCCCCCCCCCCCCCGCTCCCTCTCCCGCCACTGTTACGAAAAGGAGCAATTACGATCCCCCTTTTCTGCCCCCTGAAACTGTCCAGTTGGCCTACCGCCAATCCCGCGTAAGTATTCCTTCGCGCACTGGGTTTCAAGCATTGTTGCTTCGTCGTTATAATCAATTGTCGTTGTGCATCTCCCTCTCTCTGTCTTTTGTTCTATATCTCTCTATATATAAGAATAAATAAATAAATACATAAATATTATATGTATGTGTGTACATATAGATATCTCTATCCCCTCTGTTTATGTTTATCTCTCTCTCTCTCCTTCGTTCTCTCTATCCCCGTATATTGTTTGGCTCTCTCTTTCTCTCTCTCTCTCTCTCTTTCTCTTTCTTTCTTTTCTCCACATGTATTCAGACCAATAATAGTAGTGTCGTAGTAGCAGTAGTACGGCGAACAAAAACAACAATCATTGTTCCAGCACGCGCCACGCTTCCACATGTCACATGCACCCCTCTGGATACCACGCCCCGGCATGGGAGACTTGTCTGGCATGCCGGGCCCGGTATTCCCTCACCAAGATTTTCGGCCCAAGACAGCATTACCACCACCTCTTCCGAGGAGCTTCGACATCCACAGTTCGGACGGCACATCGCCACCGCAATCTCCTCGCGCGCGCCCCGCATCTCGGAGGAGGAGGAAGAGGACGAGGAGGGGGGGGGAGATGAGGGAGAGGAAGAGGAAGAGGAGGGGGATGGAGGAGGAGGAGGAGGAGGAGGAGGAGGAGGAGGAGGAGGAGGAGGGAGGAGGAGGAGCAGCAGCACCTCCGAGGACGAGGTGGCTCTTACTCCTCGTCCAGGCTGTTACGCCACCATCCTGCGGCCTCGGCGCGCGACCCTGAACGTTTACGCCCCCAGTTGCCGCCCCCCCATGCTCGCGCCCCCACCTGCCCCCCCCCCCCCCCCCCGCCACCACCCCACCCCCACCACCCACCCACCCACCACACACACAAAAAACACACACGCACACCACGCACACGCACGCACGCACGCACACGACGAGAGAGAGAGAGAGAGAGAGAGAGAGACAAACACACCACACACACACACACACACACACACACACCACACACACACACACACACACACGCACGCACGCACGCACGCACGCACGCACGCACGCACGCACACACACACACACACCACACACACACACACACACACACACACACACACACACACACGCCGCATCCTTCGACCCTCAATCTTTGGAGCCCCTGAAAGTCATCCGTCCTTCTCCTCCTCCTCCACCTCGACATGATCGACGCTTTCCAAAAATGATCGATATTAAATCACATTTAGTATTTAAGGTTCAACGGGGGCTCTCGGGCGCCCCTCAGAGGCGATGCCGAAACGCGGGCCCCAGTCTTGAGTAAAATGTGGGGAAGTATCAAGCGGGAGCGACGAGGGAGGACGGAAGGGGAAGGGAGGAGGGAGGAGGGGGAGGGAGGCAGGAGGAGGGAGGAGACAAGGGGGGCGCAAAGGGAAAGGAGAAGGGATGAGGACGGAGGAAAGAGGGACGGGAGATGGAGAAGGGAGGAGAGAGGAGGAGGAGGGGGCGAAGGGAGGAAGAGAGAGGGGGGAGGAGGGGGGGGGGAGGAGGAGGAGGAGGAGGACGAGGAAGAAAAAGAAGAGGAGGAGGAGGAGGAGGAAAAGGAGGAGGAGGAGGAAGGGAGGACGAGGAGGAAAGGGAGGAGGAGAGGGAGGAGAAGGGGGGAGAAGGAGGGAGGAAAGAGGGACGGAGGAGGGAGGAGGGAGGAGGGAGAAGAGGAGGGGGCGGAGGAAGGAAGAGGGAGGAAGAGGAGGGAGGGGGGAGGAGGGAGAAGGAGGAGGAGGAGAAGGGGAAGGAAAGGGCTCCAATCCAGCATGAAACGGGAGGAAGTCTCGGGCGGGGGCGCTGGCGTTGTCGGGACGGGGGCTGTCTGCGGCGAGCAAGAGCACCGCCTGGAGTAAAACAAATTATAAAAAAAGAGGAAGTCTCTAGCGGGAACGTTGTTGTTGCTGGGGGGGCGGTGCTGACGAGAGAAAGAGTAGCGCGCCTGTCCATGGTAAAACGGGAGGAACTCTCGAGCGGGAACGCTGGTTTTGTTGAGACGGCTGCTTTCGGCGGCGAGCAAGAGCACCGGGCCTGAGTAAAAAAGGAGAGTGTCTCGAACGGTAGCGTTGTTGTTGTTGGGGGGCCGGTTTGGCCGGTCCCCGAAACCGTTTGAGAGAGCCTCATGTCCATGAAAATGCAGCCGGCGCCTCGGCGAGAACGCCAGGGCGCTTGTAAGGGGTCCAACATTAATATTTTTAGTAACTGGCATTCAACAGCAGCAACAACAACAGCAGCAGCAGCAGCGGCAACAACATCAGCAACCACGACAGACACAACAGCAACAACAATTACACCAACACCAACAACAACAATTATGTTTAGACTGTTCGCCCTTATCTGCTCGAGTGTCCAATAACGCGTATTTCCCAAACTCTCGATACCCACCTTTTTCGTCTTCGATCGAACCTCTTTTGGGGGGTAGACCTTTCTTTCCTGCAGGCCGGGCCCCGGCGCAGCGCTGATCGGCGGGGCGGCCGCGGACCGTCGACCCGACCCCAAGAGGGACGGACACGGGACCGACGACGACGACGACGTCGACGACGACGGCGACGACGACAACGGCGACGACGAGCGAAAGCGAGACCAAGAAAGAACGACAGCAGGGCCACGAATGACACGAAGTAGGCCACGAAGGGCGACAGTGGGGACACGAAGGGAATGCGTATGGGGCCACGAAGAGCGCGAACGATCGGGGGCCACGAAGGGCAGATAATGCGGGGCCACAGAAGGCAACGATGGGGCCACTGAGGGTAGCAACTGGGCCACGTAGGACACTCAGGGGGCCACAAACGGCGACAGCGGGGCCACGAAGGTCATGCACATGGGGCCACAACAGGCGCGACTCCTGGGTGCCTGGGTGTCGGGAGCGCGGCGCTTGGGCAAATTGCAAGAAAATTCGAACGCAAGGGCGCTATTCTTCAGTAAGTTGCAAGCAAGTGTCTCCAGCGAGAGCGCGGCTCCAGAGCGCCAGGAGAGCGATTCCTGAATAAATTGCTAGAAGTCCCAAGCGAGAGCGCGATTCCTCAATAAAATGCGAGGAAGTCTCGGGCGAGAGCGGGGGTCCTGGCTAAATTGTGAGGGCGTCTCAGGCGGGAGCCGCTGTTGTTGTAAACCAGGGGCCAGGGGCCCAGTTTGAGCATCAAGACTTTCCCTGTCGAAAAACGGGGTGCGAGCGTCGAGGGGCGCACTTTGATTCAGAAAAAAAGGTATGCACCAGTGGGGCGGATCAGCAATAATCATTCTTCAGAAGTGAGAGCTCGCCAGCAGCAGCACCAACAGCGACAGCAACACCAACAACAGCAACAGCAGCAACAACAACACTTCAATAGCATCAGTACCATTACTGTTAACGCTTCACGAAGATAGCCATAAGAAACTAGATTCATGTTCCGGAAGAGAATTTCAAACATAGTAGTTATTATACATTGATCATATGATCGTCGCCGTGCTACTCCAGGGATGCGTGTGGGCCTTTCTTGGGAGACTCTTGAGGCACTGGAAGCCTTGGGAGTCCGTTGAGCCGCCTTGAGGCCCTCGTCGGCTTATCTGGACCGCATTGGGGGCCTGTTGGGACTGCTGTGGGGCGGTCTGGGAGGCGTCTTGGGCTGTCTTGAGGCCCTCTTTGTTTGTGTGGAGCCTCTTTGGGGGCCCTCTTGGGGCGTCTTGGGGCTGTATGTGGTTTATATTGGGCGCCGTTTGGCCCATGTTGAAGCGATCTTGGAAGTCCCTTGGGCCATCTCGGAGGCTCGGAAGACCTAAATGGCGAGAATCTTAACATCTAAGCAGAGCATGTTGGAGGACCGTCCACCATGTGTGTTTGCCTTCCAGGTGTCTGGGATATATCTTTGGCCCGTTTTGCCCGTCTGAGAAATCCATTCGGGGCCTCTTGGGGCCGTCGTTCGCCCTATATGGGGCCGCCGTGCGGCCATCCGGGGCCGTTGTTGAGTTCACCCAGGGCGTTCGGGACACGGTCTCCCCGGCCGCAAATAGGTGTTGGCCGCATCGTTGTTCTGTGAAAACGTGGATAGTTTGCTGGTGCAGTTGAATATATATATATATATATATAGATATATATATATATAGATATAGATATAGATATAGATATAGATATACGCCGTACGAATCCAGGGTTGCGAATGGGCCCTTCTTGGGAGTCTCCTGAGGTTTTCTCAGATTGCCTGCTGAACCGTCTTGGGGCTCTCTCGGGACTCCTTGGGTCTTGGGGCCCCCTTGGGCCGTCTTGAGAGCCCGTTGAGCCGTCTTTCAGTCATATTAGGGCCATCTTGGGGCCCTCATATGCGCCCAGTCCTGCAAATGCCGCTCTGCGCAAATGCCGCTCTGCGCCCAGTTCGGCACACCCTTTACACGCCTCGTGCCCCCATAGGGAGCTCCACCTGCGGCCTCAAAGTGGCATTTTTTGGGCTAACCCCTCACGCGTTCCGTGCCCTCATATTAGGGCTGTCCTTGGCCCGTCTTGGGGTCCTTTGGAGGCCCGTTGGGACCCTCGTGGGTCCTCTGGGACCGCCACGGGGCCGTCTTGGGCGCACCCGGGGCACACGGTGCCCAGCCTCTCCGCCCGTCTACGGATTGTCTTTGACTGGCTTTATTCGATCAGAACGTTGCCGGGCCTTCAAGAATGGTGGTGCGCTTCGCTCCCGTCGTCCAGAATTGCACTCTCACCCCAGCGCGGGCCACATTTTTGGATCCGATTCGTGACTCGCTGTTGCCATCCCACTCCTTTCCCCTCCTCGGACTTCCGATGATCCTCCTGCTTTTCCTGGCCATCCTAGTTCTGCTCCTCTTCCTCCTCCACCACCTCCTCCCCCTCCTTCCTCACTGTCCTCGCATCCTCCTGCTCCTCCTCCGGTTCGACCGCCTCCTCCTCCTCCAATGTGCACAGCTTCCCCCCTTCTGCCCACGCATCATACTGCAGGTGTCGTTGGGGAAATCAAGGTCCAGTCGCCGGATAGAAGAGGGTTCCGTGCAATGGGGAGGGATGGGTGGGAGGGGTCGGATGGCAGACATGGCTTTAGCGCACCTGGCGTGCCCTTGTCCCCTCTCCCTCCCCCGCTCCCTCTCCTCCCTCTCCTCCCCCCCTCCCTCTCCTCCCCCCTCCCTCTCCTCCCCCCCCTCCCTCCCTCTCCTCCCGTCCCTCCCGCCCTGCCATCCTTCCCTGCCATCCTCCCCTTGCCCGTGGATGCGTGCACGCCTCGCCTGCAGGCAGATCCGGTGCGTGGACTTTGCCCTCTACGTGCGCGAGAAGGCCGGCGGGGCCGGGAGCGGCCACAGGGGCCCCGTGCCCTCGAGGGAGTGGAGGGGTTGACGGCGCTTCCTCGGCGGAAGGCCGGCGGATGCCGTCGGGAGTAAACCCTTGGCATCGCTCGGACGTGTGCATTTTTCTTGGCGGCGACCATCGAGGAGCATTCTCAATCATCTGGCGAAAAATACACGCACGAAATCGAGAAATGCACGGGAAATGGACGTCCGAGCGATGGCGAGAACCGGGAGCAGATCCGCGGGGGGGAGGCTCGACTAGCCGTAAGAGTGACCTTTCGCCGGAGTGACCTCTGGTGCGGGCACAGATGGGCCCCCAGATGGCTGAAAACGAAGCAGCAGCAGCAGCAGCAGCAGCAGCAGCAGCAGCAGCAGTAGCAGCAGCAGCAGCAGCAGCAGCAGCAGCAGCAGCTGCTTGCGCGCCCAGGTCTGGTCCAACCCCGCGGCCCCCCAAAAGTCGCGCACCAAAGGTCACGCTTACCCAGGGGCACTCTTGCGTATAGCCGAAAGGTTGACGGCGCTTCCTCGGCGGAAGGCCGGCGGATGCCGTCGGGAGTAAACCGGGGGGCAGATCCGCGGGAGGGAGGCGGCGGAGGGCCTGCGAACGCGCAAGACGACCCCCGAGAGGTTCCAACATGTTTGGGCTCGGGGGCTTCTCGAGCCGGCCAAGTCGGCGGCGCGCAGAGGGGGGTCAGGGCGAGGGGGGCGGCTTGCTGAAGAAGGCAGGTGTTTGCAAAGAAGGGCCACGTGAAGGCCAACCTCCTCGTTCCACCCCACTGTGTGTGCCGCCAGACGACGCCGCCGACCGATCGGGATGGGTGAAGGGAGGGGGTGATGGGACGCGTCCCTGGAGGTCGACAGGCACGAGGACATGGACGCTGGTGCAAGGAGGGAGGGAAAGCGCAGAGAGGCAGAGGGAGGGATCTGCGGGATTGGGGAGGAGGATGACGGAGGGGAGCTGGATGGCAGACCGAGGAGGCAAGGCGCGCGGGAGTGCGCCCTAGGAGGCGGCGCGGGCGGCTAGGAGGGTGGGCATGAGGGGACAGGGATGGCAAGCGAGAGGGGCGAGGAGGGCGGGAGGGATGCAGAGAGAGGCGGCCGGGGAGAGCCAGCGGTGGATGAGAGAGGGCGTGCATAGGTCCGCCCCGCTCGTGCCCGGGCGATCTGCTGCTCCGGGAGCCGTGCTCGGCTCTCGAGTGGCCTCGTGCTCTTGAGCGCTGCTGGCCCCAGAGCACGCCCCGGGAGGTCGGGCATGCGAGGTCGCTTCCGGCGGCGCCCGCTCTGCGCGGGTTCGGGGGCGGAAAAGAGGGGGGTGATGACTAGGGGGGGGTGGATATCATGGCGGGGGCCATGATATTTCCCCAGATTTCATGGCGCCTCTTCTTATTTCATTACGTCCCTGGCCCCCCGCTGGGCCGCGCACATGCCGCCGGTCATGATTTGCACCCCCCCCCTCTTGGACACCCCCTCCCGCTCCCGACGGGTGCCCGCCCGGGGGGGGGGGGGGGGCGGGGGGGAGGCAGGAGAGGGGGGGGGGGGCGAGTCTGGACGCCCGAAAGGGGTACGGAAAGAAGGGGTACCGTGCCCAACAGCAGTTCCTGCTCATTCTGGACAGGATTCGCTGTCCACGCCGCCGCGGCCCGTGTCCATTCGAGACAGAAGCCCGCCTGCCCAACAGCGGCCGCTGCTGGCTTGGGGCAACATTTGTTGTTGGGCATTGTGCCCAGTCTTTCCGTACCCATTTCGGGCGTCCAAAGTAAGGGCAGGAGTGTCGAGGAGGAGGAGGAGGAGGAGGGCCAGTGCAAGCCCAACACTCATCAACGATGTTGGAATATACCCTCCCTCGAAGCTCACTCTTCATAGGCCCCATTCCACTGAGGGAAGGGCCCCGTTCGGAGACAACCGTTTGAAGATCCTGAAACATGCCAAAACACCATTCTCGCAACTCCAACGCCACGAATCAACCTGACGATTGCGTATTGACGGTCCTGAATCGCACCAGACCTCCGTTCCTGGGATTTCACTTCCGCGAATCAAAGTAGCTATTGCGCTCTGATGCTCTTGAATCCTTCCAAAATGCCGATTCTGGTACGCGAACCATGCGAACCCGCTCAACTCTTACAATTTGTTTAAACGAGTGTGTGCGGCGCCAAGGCGAGAGCCACATAGGGAAAAGGAACTGCCCTCCATCCGTGAAACTTTTGCGACTGTGTGGTACAAATGAACGTGGCGCTGCACTCGATGAAACCCACCCTCAATGCATTAAAGTATTGCAGATGTTTGACAATGAATATGCGCGGTGCTCAAGGGAGAGCCACATGTTGAAAACCACCCGTCCTCAATCCATGAAGCTCTCACAAGTGTTCATAACAATTCGAATGCGCGCGGCGCGATGGCGAGAACCACATGTTGAAAAGGAACCGCCTCCAAATGATTGCACATGTGTATTGCACATGCGCGCTGCGCTAAGGCAAGACATGCATGATGAATACCACCCGCCCTCAATATGTTAAACCCTTGCGGATGTATAATAACGAATGCGCGCGGCGCTAAGGCGAGAGCCACATGTTGAAAACCACCCGTCCTCAATGCGTGAAGCTGTTGCCAAATCCTTAGCTTCAGGATCATAAATGGCAAGGAAGTCTCAAACGAAACGTCCGGCCCGCTCTTCCGACGGGCCTTGGGGTGCGGCAGGGAGGAGTTGTATACGAGGAAACGAAATGGAGGAGGCGGAGGAGTGTGGAGGAGGAGGAGGAGGAGGAGGAGGAGGAGGAGGAGGAGGAGGAGTGTGGAGGAGGAGGAGGAGGAGGAGGAGGAGGAGGAGTGTGGAGGAGTGTGCAGGAGGAGGAGGAGTGTGCAGGAGGAAGAGGAGTGTGCAGGAGTGTGCAGGAGGAGGACGAGGAGGAGGAGGGGAGCACAAGCCAGGGCGCTCGCGGCACGGCCGAATCAGAGGGGATCGAGGCTCTTGACCCGAGGCCCGAGAAGGGAAAGGGAAAGGCCGACAAATCGGGGCTCGGCCTGAAGGGAGGTAAAGGGTAAAGGGGGAGGGGAGTGCGAGGGTGAGGGGGCGAGCGGGCAAGGATGAGAAGGAGACAGGGAAGAGAGCGCGGCGAACTATGCCCGCAGACTCACCTACTTCCCTATGGGACCACCCTTCGGTTGATAAGCAGGTTGAGGAGGGGATCCGTGCAGCTTTCGGTTTGCGAGGGCACGATTTGTACATTCATATACATATATATATATATATATATATATATATATATATATATATATATACCGGGGAACGGGACCTGGGGCCGCCAGATTGGGACCTCGGACCTCCATGGGGGCCACGGGGCTCCAGGAAGCTCCCGGAGGCTCGAACCTAGACCACAAATGTGGGGTCCGGGGCCCGGACCCGTCTCTGCGAGGGCTGAAATCGCCGTCGGGAGCCCTCAGACAGCCGTCCCGGCAGCCCTGGACGGTCTCGAGACGTTCCCAAGACCGCCTCCAGGCGTCTCCATCCGCCCACGATGCGCTTTAAACTGCGCAGGAAGCTCCCCCAAGACGTCCCAAGCCGCTTCAAGATGCCGCCCTAGAGCGGCCCGAGAGGCCCAAACCGTTGATGTTTATTTGTTTTTTCGATGGGTTGGGCTTTCTCCCTGTTTCTGCTTTCCGACGCTCCAAGACCGCCCAAGAGGCTCCCAAGACCGCTCGAAAACGGCCCCAGAGGCCCCCAAGAGAGCCCCAAGACGGCCCACGAGAGCCCCAAGACTGCCCCCAGACCCGCCCAAGACAGCCCAAGAGATCCCGAACAATGCCCCAGGAGCCCTCGGACAGCCGTCCCTGCGGCCCCAGACGGTTTCGAGACGCTCCGAAGACCGCCTCCAGGTGTCTCCAGCGGCCCGCGATGCGTCTTAAGCTGCCGAGGACGTCCCCCAAGACGCCCCAAGAGGCTTGAAGATGCCGCCGACGAGCGGCCAGAGAGGCGAAATTCGCTGATGCTCATTAGTTTTTTCTATGTTTTTGCTTTCTCGCTGTGTTGACTCCCCGGCGCTCCAAGACCGCCGCAGAGGCTCCCTAGACCGCTCCAAGACGGCCCAGGAGCCTCCAACAGAGCCCCTAGACGCCGAAGAGAGCCCCAAGACTGCCCCCAGACACGCCCACGACGGCCGAAGAGGGCCCGAGCAAGGCCGCAGGAGCCCTCGGACAGCCGTCCCAGCGGCCCCAGACGTTCTCGAGACGCTCCCAAGACCGCCTGCAGGTGTCTCCAGGGGACCACGATGCGTCTGAAACTGCCCAGGAAGCCTCCGAAGACGCCCCAAGAGGCTTGAAGATGCCGCCGAGGAGCGGCCCGAGAGGCCGAAATCGTTGATATTAATTTGTTTTTCTACGTTTTTTGAATCCTCGCTGTTTCGGCTTTCCAACGCTCCTAGACCGGCCCAGAGGCTCCCCAGACGGCTCCAAGACAGCCCGAGAGACCCCCAAGAGAGGCCGAAGACAGCCCAAGAGAGCCTTAAGACTGTCCCCATGCCCGCCCAAGACACACAGGATAGCCCCAAGAAGGCGCCAAGAGCGGCCCAAGAGAGGGAACACGCACCGAACAGTCGAGCTCTCCGCCCCAAGATGCCCCCAGGAAGCCCCCAGAGGCCCCGAAGACAGCCCAGAAGGCCACCAAGAAGCCCCCAAGAGGCCCAAAAGAGGCCTCCAGAGGCCCCAAAACGGCTTCCGAGAGGCTTCAAAACTGCCTATCGAGGTCCCCCAAACATGCTCCGGAAACGCGCTGCCGTGCCGCCTCTCCTTCCAACGTATGCATGTATGAGCGTATATCTATATATATATATATGTATAGATATGTGTGTGTGTTTGTTTTCCGTGTGTAGTCATGCCTGCATCCATGTATGCTTGTATGGATGTATGTATGTGTGCATGTACATATACACATATGTATATATATATGTACATATATGGATACATGCATACATACATACATGCATACATATAACGTCGTTGGCCTGGTTGCGTGATCGGCACTTCCTGAACTCATGTTCGCACGATCTGCGGGCCTTCCATACGTGCAGCTGTGACCTTGTCCAAGGCTGGGGTTGGCTAGAACCTAAGCGCGCGCGAAGCGCGCGCGAAGGTTCTAGTATGTATGTAGATGTATATGTGTATAACGGCCTCCCGTTCTTTCATTGGATTTCACTGTCTATCGACAAGCCTCACTACCTTATCCCAGGTGCAGAAAGATTAACAGTTCGCCCCACCCCAAGCCTGGAGGCTGGAGGGGGCAGAATTTAGTTCCCCGAGCGCGGTGCGTTACTATTGTCCCCCCTGGGCTATCACTCCCCATGTACATGGCTGGGCGCGGACTCTCCTTGCACGAGGTGGCCAACGCGATGTGCAATTCATATCTGAAGCCCGTAATGAGCAGCGAGTGCAACGAGCAATGAGCTCCAGATCCACTCCTCCTCGTCTTCCCTCTTCCCTTCCGCGCGTAGTGCACCTGCCGCACCCGGCGCCTCTGAAGCGCGGGGCGCTTCTGAAGCGCTCGTGCTTGTACACGGCGTTTCTGGAACACGCGCCTGTGCACGGAGCACGTGCCACCTCGCGCAGTTGCTCTGCATTCCTCGTCGTCTCGCCGTCGCCGCGCAAGACTTTACGGCGGCGCCCTCGCAGCACCCCATTTTGCCAATTCGGCGACGCGTTCTCTGTACTCCTCGTGTCGTCGCGCTGGCGTCGCGCACAACTCAGTGCGGAGCCCTCGCACCAATCCTCCCCCCCTCAGCGATATCCAACCTTGGGAGGCGAGGAAGGACCCCTCCCTTCCTGTGAAATGGTATCGGTGCTCGGCCCCTGGAAGTGACCCGACCCAGTGAGATCCCAACCGGATTCGAGTCGGATCCCGGCAGGAGTCAAAGAGGATCCCAATATGATGTTTAGATTGTCTCAGTGTTGTCTGATGTCGTTCATCTCGTTCATCTCAGGACTCCATCTCCCTCTCCAGGTCCAAGTTTGCGTGGTGCCGTTGGTCTCCAGAGCAGGACTCTTCTATGAAATGCCTGCAGTCAGGATTCCTGCTCTACTTCTCTTACCCTCAACGCCCCCCCGCCCTCCGCGGAATTATCCAATCAGTTAAGTTGTCGGGGTTAGGAACGGTATCGCTCGGCTGTTCCCCCCCCTCCCCGCTGAAATTGATTGATTGATTGATTCGAGCGGTACTGCTAACGCCTTGGGGCCTGCCTATCGCAAATTACAGGCCCCGAACGTAATCGAGTTAATTGTTACAGTCAACCCGTGTATCAAGGGTGCGAGATAAGGATGCAAGGGCCCTGGACGCCGATTTCGAGGCTTCTCGAGCGGGGCGCAGCCAACGAAAGTGGACAAGGAGGGACCGAGGAGGCAAGGATGCAAGGGTACTCCGAGTTTCTTAATAAGCGTCTGAGGGTGTCACCCCCGCCCACAGCCCCACATCGACCCCCGTCGCGGGCAGCCACCGCGTGCCGAAGGCGCTCCGACCCCCGTCGCGGCGCGACGACGAGGCGAGGTTGACCCCCATCGGGGGGGGACCCCCCACGCTTATTAAGAAACCCAGAGTACCCTTGGAAAGGGTGCCCATCCTGACTCATGCGGGTCGTGATGTACTGTCGCCATGTGAGAACATAAGGAACGCCGAATGTGGGGGAACACGAAAGAGCTGTCCTTGCCACGTCGAGCCTTGGCCACGCACATATGGCCCCAGACCTGGAGCTGAGCCACGGCCCCAGGACTTGAGTCCCTCTCGAGCCCACAGTGAAAGTCTGGCGTGTCCCTCTACAGGAGGAATATTCAAAGATACTCCAGCAGTGGTCTGGGAACGATGTCTGGACTGTTCTCCCGAAATCCGCCTGCAGGGGGCATGCCCGACCTGGCCCAAAGTGGCCCTTACAGTGGAGGCACATACCAAGAAACACCCGGCTTGCCTCCAGGGTGCCCTGGATGTCTTGAGTTTCGATGGTTTTCCGGTGGAAGGCGCGACGTTCCCACGCCAGACATTCATGGACGCCCTGGGGTCTCAGGGCTGGATGTCTTACGGAAGGCTTCTTGTGGACTGGCCTCCACTGTATGTCAGCGACTTCACCGTAGTCCCCCTCCAGCGGATTGACTGTTCCTCACCGAACAGTATGGCTCTCACGAATGCTCGGTATCAATAATCATCGGCTTCTATCGATCACGTCGCTTGCCAGTCTGGATGCCTGTCGACCTGTGATGTCCTTATCAATTTACCGATCGGTCTCACTATCTATGTAGTGGCATCACTATCAATCGGCGTCGTGATGTAGCGAGCGGCAACCACGGGACACCCAAGCGACGACAACGGGACGCTAACGGGACAGTCATAAGACAACAACGAAACAACCACGGGACAATCATAGAACAAACACAGGACAGTGATGGGACAACCACGGGACAACCACGGAATAACCACAGAGCAACCACGGGACGACTACTGGACGATTCGGGCCAATCATGGGACAGCCAAAGGACAATCACAGGAGAACCGAGGAGCAACAGCCAAACAACAACGGGTCAAGCGGAGGTCCTTTGCGCGGGACAGCCACAGGACAACCACGGAACAACCACGGGACAACCGAAACAACATCGGGGCAATTATCGGGACAACCATCGGGACAACTATCAGGACAACCATCGGGTTAATCAACCATCGGATCAATCAACCATCGGGACAAGCATCGGCACAACCGTCGGGACAACCGTCGGGCAACCATCATCGGGACAATCATCGGGCACGCCCGCGCACGCGGGACAAGCCCAAGCACGCCTCGGCGCACGGCGAGGCGCCTCCCTCTGGCGCGACTGGGGCCCAGCTGGTGCAGGAACTCGCGCTGCCTCGCCTCGCCCCGCCCGCACGTGCCGGCACCGGAGGCGGTCTCCCTTTCGGGCGACTCCGTCTCGTGTCGGTCTGCCCCCCCCAACTTCCGATTGGGGGAAAAAACACACACAGACACAATTCATCGTCGATCCCCAGGAAAATGCGTGAAAATATGGGAAGTGGGGGGCAGACAAAAACCCGAAAATATGGGAGCATATAGGGAATATCTTTATTTGTGTGTATTTATTTGTGTGTTCTGGGGCCCCTTCAGTTCTGCAGCTGCCCCCTCGCATGGGCAACGCCAGGGGGGGGGGGATAGGCTCGGGGGGGGGGCACGCGCCGGCCCCCGATCGCCCATGCCTCGCCGAGAGGGGCCCGCCAGCCCCCACGCCGCCTGGGACCGCGCCCCCCTTCGCCGTCGGGGGCCCGTCGCCGATCTGTCGGCGATGCATCGCCGATGCCAGCAAAGGTGTCCCCCCCCCCTCCCCCTCCGCCTCCTTCCGGCTTTCCCGCGTCTGCTCGTCACCCGTTCCTGCCGCAGGGCCCCCTTCTGGATTGTAGCAACAACAACAACAACAACCACAACAACAACAACAACAACAACAACCACAACAACCACAACAACAACAACAACAACAATAGCAACAACCACAACAACCACAACAACAACAACAACAACGACGACGACGACGACGACAGCAACAACAACAACAACAACAACAACAACAACAACAACAACAACAAAATAAGAAGTGCCCCCCCCCTCCCTCCCCCGAGGCAGTCCCCGCCGAATGTTGCCCCTCGGGCCACAGCTCCTCGCTTGTCCCAGCGTCCCTCCCGCAGCTTCCGGGAAGCTGCCCCGGTCCCTCGGCTCCGTTCGGATCCCCGGGGCTGTCCGTGGGAGGTTGGCTATCAGCGGCTTCGCAAGATCATGCCCGAGACTTGGCCCAGGCGTCTAAGGTGAAGCGCTTCTTCATCATTGTGCCGGTTGAAATGGGTACACAGGCGGAGGGGATACGAGGAGGATGGATGGTGAGGGCGTCTCGGGCGCGATGAGGGCCGCAGCCCTTGTGGGAAGGAGCAGAGAGCGCCTTTGAAGAACATCGAGATGAAGGCGCGCACATGCTTCCTCTCTCTCGCTCTCTCTCCCTCTCTCTCTCCCTGGCTCTCTCTCTCTCTCTCTCTCCCTCTCTTTCTCTCTCTCTCTCTCTCCCTCTCTTTCTCTCTCTCTCTCTCTCTCTCTCTCTCTTGTTATATCTGTATATATAGAGATGTATGTGTATCACTATATATCTCGTTCTCTCTCTCTCTCTCTCTCTCTATATATATGTATGTATCCCTTCCTCTCTCTCGTTATATCTCTTTCTCGTTCCTTCTCTCTCTCTCTCTCTCCTGCTCTCTCTCTCTTCTCTCTCTCTCCCTCTCTCTCTCTCTCTCTGCAATCGCTGTCCCTCTATATCGCTATGTGTGTATATACATACATATGCACGTACTGGCCTTCGGCCCATGCCGCGACGATGCCTGGGCCGTGGGTCTGAGGCCTCTCGGGCCTTTGCTGGGATCTCGTCGAGGCATCGCGGGGGCCTCCCGGAGGCTGCCCTGATGCTTCGGGTTGGGCGCTGCGTAATGGAGGGGTCATATATGGGGGGGTGGCGAGGGTGGTCCGAAAAGGTACCCAAACGGTACCTAAACGAGCCCCCTGGGGCTCCGGAGAGGCCCGAAAGGGGCACGAAAGGGGACCTTTTCTGACCCCCCCATTTGTGACCCCCCCATTAAGCCACGCCCAATCGAGGGGTGTGGGGGGGGGGGGGGGCTGCTTTGGGGGCGCTCGTCGGGGCCTCTTGGGGGCTTCTTCTCGGGGCCTCGTGGAGCGGCCTCCTGCAGGCGCGCCTCGGGCGGCGGAGGGCTCGGAGGTTCGGTTCGCGTGCTTCCCCCCCTCTTGGGTCAAGTCGGGCCTGTCTCTCCGCAGGGGGGATATGCAAAAATAGTTTAAAAAAAAGTCTGGGGATTTTTTTGTAGTATTGTTTGACCATTTGGGAGCATGTTTGGGGTATGTTTAAGTTTTCGTCGAAAATCCCCCTGTAGGGGGCCAGGCCCGACTGAACTCTTGGGCCTCTTGGGGCTGTCTTGGGGCCGTCTGCCGTGGGGCCGTCTTGGGCGCCTCTCTTGGGGCCCTCCGTGGGGGCCTCCGTGGCCGTCTCTCGGCGGCGAGCGAAGGGGGGGGAAGTGAAAAGGAGAGGGCCTGCTCAGAAGGCGGCGGGACTTCTCAGAAGCCCTCGCGCCGTCTGATCAGTGTTCCCTGTCTTCGGGGAAGGATTAGAAGGCCAGGGGACTTCCGAACCTTCTGAGAAGGCCCTCTTCCTGCGAGCGAGCGAGCGAGCGAACGAGGGGGGCAAGTGAGAAGAAAAGGGCCTGCTCAGAAGGTTCGGAAGTCCCCGGGCCCTCTGATCCTTCCCCAAAGGTTCGAAACCTTGAAAACTGAGCGGACGGCGCGAGGGCTTCTGAGAAGTCCAGCCGCCCTTTGAGAAGGCCTTCTCCTCCTCATGTCCCCCCCTCGCTCGCCGCCGAGTCTTGGGGTGGTTTGGGGGGGCGTTTTGAGGCGCCCTGGAGCGTCGGAAGGCAGGAAAGTGGAGAATCCAGGGACCATTTGAAAAACCCATGGGGATCGGCGGTGTTGGCCCCTCGGGGCCCCCTTGGGGAAGCGCTCCGGAAGCTCCCCTGGGGCGTCTCGAGGGCTTCCGCGCCTTGAGGCCCTCCTGGACGTCTTGGAGTTGGGCCGTCTCGGAGACCTCTAGGACGGTTTGGTGGAGCCAGGAGGAAAAGGAGGAGGAGGAGGAGGAGGAGGAGAAGGAGAAGGGGAAGGAGGAGGAGGAGGAGAAGGCGAAGGAGGAGAAGGAGGATAAGGAGGAGGAGGAGGAGGAGAAAGAGGGGGGAGGTGGAGGGGGAGGGAAAGGAGGAGGAGGAGGAGGATGAGGAGGAGGAGGACCCTGCTGGGGGCTTCCTGGTGCCCCCTTCGCCCGTTTTGGGGCCCTGTTCGGCGGGGCCGCCGTCACAGTATGCCCCCGTGGCATACCCCGGCTGCGCCCGGTAGCGCCCGGCAGCGCCTGGTAGCGCCGGGGAAAACGGGGCCCAGGCCTTTTAAGGGCCTTGCAGACCCTTTACCCCTGCGGATTGCATGAGCCTTGAGACACTCCACTCCGTGCTGAAGGCACGATGGCTGATAGTGATCACTACCATCCTCATTCTTAGTATACATAGACTAGTCCCCCGATCCTCCTCTTCCTTTTTTCTCCCCCCCTCTGTAGCCAATGTTTCTCATGTCGCCCTTCCGCGTCCCTTCCCCCCCCTGGCTCGAAAGGACTTGGTATGTGCAACAGGGGCGGCGGTGGATCGACTCCCTTGATGTAAATTCGGATGATGACCTCGTTCGGGTGGTGAACGCGCGGTTGAAGGCGTTTGGGTGGGCGTTGGTATTGCACCGCCGCTTTGACGCGCGGCTCGGGCATCACTGGCAACGGCTCGGAAACTCCGTGCGGTTGTTGGCGAACCTCGTTGTTGTGCCCGAGGCGGTGATTGTGGAGGGCATGGCCGTCAAGGCACTTGGCGCCAATGATCGCCATAAGCATCGTGATGAAATCGGGATGAAGGCTCCCGCATGTGCCCTCTCCGCCCTGCGGCCCCTGCGAAACCTCAAGGGAATCGCCAACTTAGACATGCAGTTGGGGGGCCCTGCCCTGCGGGGTTGGCGACGATGGCCTCGCTGCAGCGTGGGCGCTGGCCTTGCGGGAGCAGCATTCCGCCGTGGCGCAGGCTGCGGCGTCTCGCCGCGCCGCCGCAGCGGCCCCGGCCAGCTCCCCGCCGATGCCGTGCCCGACACCTGTAACGTCAGGTCCGAGCTAGGTGAAGCGCCAGCGGCAACGACGGATGAGGAGGTGGGTGGCATGAACCCGTGCTCGGGAGGCGTAGCCGCATGCGTGGCCCAAAGCTGCGCGTCGCAAGCCACGCTAGGACCCCCAAAGTCATGTCTGCGACGCCGCAGGCTTCTTGACCGACCAGCGGGCGGGATCTCGTCATCGACCCGATGGTTGTCGACAACGGCTGCGACGCCACCTGCCTGCCCGCGGCAGTGCCTCCCATTTCGGGTAGACCATGCGCTCATAGCAGGCAACTGTGAGAAGAACTGGCTGCACATTGATCAATTGGATACAGGAGCGCGCCCATGATCAGGCGCATGGCCCCCGCGATCTGCTGGGGGGATTGCCCGTGAACGCCGCGGCCAGGGCATTCGGTTAAGGGCGTGCGAAGCGAGCGGCTGACGACGTGCACAGGAATCCGGAGCGCACCCTGGCCAGACTTTGCCAGTTGCTTTGTGTTGGTAGCCCTTATCTCGACCACCACCTTCTCCTCCTCCTCCTCCTCCTCCTCCTCCTCCTCCTCCTCCTCCTCCTCCTCCTCCGCCTCCTCCCCCTCCTCCTCCTCCTCCTCCTCCTCCTCCTCCTCATTGAAAGACGCGGGGAACGCTGTGCCTCCTCACTGAAAGACGCAGAAGAGGTAGCCCGATTGAAAGAATAAACCTTGTGCACGAGCACACTGCAGGGGCGTGGACGAGGAGACAGGCCTATAAGGCGGCCTATACCCTGCTGCGTCGATTTCCGTCGTTGGACATCGCGCCAGCGTGGCACAGAAGTGGGTGGGTCGAGTCGGATATGGCGGTCCGAGGCTGCAACATCGGGTGCGCACGCGCCGGCACTACGAAGATTTGCAAGACGAACGACGCGCGCATGCTCAGCCTCCCCCCCCCCCGCCCACTCGCCCGCCCACCCGCCCGCCCGCCCCCCCCCTCCCTCCCCCCACCATACACTTTGTCCTCTGCCCATGAAGTGGCATCACTTCTGCGAGAGCAAGATAGGGGTGCGATCGATCGCACCCAGATTTTTGGATGAAAAGCAAGCAGGAGACCCAGGCACGCCAGTGAGGCCATCCAGCTGATGCGCGGTCGGGGGACACTCTCAAAGCAAACGACCTTCCTTCAAAGGCCGGTGTTGTTCCAGCCGGTGCCAAGGGGCACAACGTAAGACTAAATACTTTTCCTTGGCGGAAAACAGGATGCGACATCCGAGGAGGACATTTCGATTAGAAAACGCGATGGGCACCAGCGGGGGAGGATCAACAATGGTTTGTCTCCAGAGGTGAGAATCCAACAATAATTTTAAGATTTGGTCGCTCTTCAGATCCCGCGTGCCATCGAATATGTGTGTGAACATTTGGATATGCCGATAGAAGGATGAAGATATCGATGTATATGTGTTTATATGTAGTTCGGAGGTGAGGGGGTGAGATCGAAGTGGAACGGAGAGCCCCCCTACAGGGAAATCGATGTCGGTTTCGTGTTCGTGCGTGCCGTGCGTGCGGGCGAGGCGAAGCTGCGTGGGCGGGCGAGAGAAAGTCTCCTGTGGCTGAGGCGCGGCCGGACCAAATGTCTCCCTTCCGGGCGGCCGGGGGCCCGCGGTGTCCCGCCGGTGTCCCGCTGGTGTCCCGTGTGGCTGAGGCGCGGCCAAACCAAATGTCTCCCTTCGGGCGGCCGGGGCCCCGCGGTGTCCCGCCGGTGTCCCGCTGGACGATGTTGATGTTTTGTTTTGATGATCGATAGTGAGATCGGTAGTGATATCGATTGTGAGATCGAACGTGAGATCGAATGTCAGATCGCTTGTGAGATCGATTGTGAGATCGATTGTGATACCGAATGTGAGATCGATAATGAGATCGATAGTGAGATCGATTGTGAGACCGAATGGGATATCGATTGTGAGATCAATTGTGATATCGATAGTGAGATCGATAGTGAGACCGAATGTGAGATCGATTGTGGATTCAATTGTGAGATCGATCGTCAGATCGATTGTGAGATCGATCGATTGAGTTAGTAGTGAGATCACTATCGGTAATGAGATCGGTAGTGATTTCGATAGTGAGATCGATGATGAGACCGAATGTGAGATCGATTGTGAGTTCGGTTGTGATATTGATAGTGAGATCAATAGTGAGATCGATAATGAGATCGAATTTGAGTTCGATAGTGAGATCGATGGTGAGGCCGAATTCGAGATCGATTGTAAGATCGATTGTGATATCGATAATGAGATCGATAGTGAGACCGAATGTGAGATCGATTGTGGGATCGATTGTGAGATTGATTGTAGATCGATAGTCAGATCGATTGTGAGATCCATCGATTGAGACCGATTGTGAGATCGGTAGTGAGTTCGATAGTGAGATCAATCTAGTGCGACGTTGGTCCCTCCCCCCCCCTCACCTCCTTATCACGCGAAGGGTGGTCTATGCGGTATGTGTATAAATATGTATTCCCCCCATAAACTCGATTCCCGTATGATCCGTTTGTAAACGTACCTCTTTCGGGGGGGATACCAACTCCTGGTTAAGCCCCGTTAGGGTAAGACAAGAAGGCCGGGCCGTCGGACGGGTGGACCCCAACGGGCGGGTCGGGGCGGACCCCAGCGGACGGGGCGGGGCGGGGCGGGAGCACAACGGGCGGCCAGGGCGGTTCAGTGGGCACCGCCATGGTTTTGAGGCAACCGACCCGGCGAAGCTTGGTGGGCGGGTCGGGCGGCGGACCTTATCAGGCGGGTCCAGCGGGCGAGGCCGAAGGAGCGAGTCGGGCAGGCAGGCCCTAACGAGTAACGAGGGTGTCGCGAGGGCGGACGGGTTTCCAAGCAATCGGCCCAGCGGGCGGCGGACCCTAACGGGCGGGTCGGGTGCGCGCGGGCCCTGACGGGCGGGCTGCGCGGGCGGTCCCGAATGGGCGGGTCGGGCGGGCGAAGCATATCGGGCGGGTCGGCGGGCAGGACATGAAATCGTGATGCGTTTGCCACTTGCGAGGACGTCTCAGGCGAGAGCCGGAATCGTGATTAAACTGTGAGGAAGTCCTTCGCCAGAGCGCGATTCCTGAGCAGCGAGAGCGCGACCCCTTGAAGGATTAAAAGGAAGGCGAGAGCGTGAATCTTAGGTAAGTGGGGAGGACGTCTCGAGGGAGAGCGCGATTACTAAATAAGTTGAAAGGGATTGTCAGGCGGTGGCCGTTGTTCCTATAGCCTCAAGGCCAAGAACATCACTTGAGGTCGGAGACTTCTTTAAAACAATTGTTGCGAGCGCCGGAGGGGAATTGCAATTGAAACACACAATGGGCACTGGTGAACTCAGAAGGTCTGGGCCCGTTGGAGAGCATTTGCTATACTCAACACAGAGGAGTCGAAGGGACCTGAGGACTCTCCACTCAGTGTCCATGGCGCGATGGCGAATTAATTCTTGCGCGTGCAATACATGTTCTTGACTCGGAGCGGTCCCATGTCGACACGGCCGGACACGGCCCAAGCAAAATTCAGGATGATGTCTAGTATGGATCTCAGGATCGATGTCGAGCGCATCAGGGTTGGAGGCCTAAGCGTGCATCGGGACTGCGACAGGGGATTTCCCGCCTAGCCATTCCCGGTGGGATCGCCGGGGTTGCTCGTCCAGACAGCTATTGCGCATAAAATCACCAACGGCACCACGATTAAGAAGGTAAGATGATGGCTCCAATATCGTTGCAGTCTGAGTTGTGCCGCGGTCGCCAGGAGTCTTGGGATTTGTATTCCCTGAGTCAGTTTTACCAAACCCACCGCTGCGGTGCCTTCATCGCTACTTCAGCGATCATCTACTGCAGTCTGAGCTGTGTCTGCTTGGGGAGGTGCGAGAGCGGTGTTTGAGGGGATACCCTCCTCTGTCGACAAGAAATGAGCTTATGTTCTGACGTGCGCTGGGCTGCGTACGTGAGTTATGCCACATTAGGCGGAATGGTCGTTCACATGGTTGGCCAGACAGAGAAAAATTCCATGATACATTCGCAGCGTTGAACCTCTGCATTGGAATTCCGCGTCGGGAACTTGAATCAAGCTAGCAGGGTCGAATGTCCATCTAAAGATCGAGCTCTCGATTGCCGTTGCTGGCTGCTAGCAGAAAGGGGGCGGCGCCATGTTGTTGGGTTACGTGCAGGTGGGGGTTGTCGTTGGCGTGATTACGGAGATCTGCGAAGCTTGCCGTGATAACAAGAATGATATGCTGAGTCAGTGCGAGCACTCTTGCGAGGTCCGAAACACAAGGTTTGATTGTTGCCGTGAAAAGATTGGCGCCCAAAGAATGCTACCGTTCAGGGTCAAACATTCACCACGTAAAATGTTTGCAAACCATGTGGGCGACGAAAAAAATTCACCGATGCAGAAAGTCGACGCAGAGACTTGTCAATCCAAGTACACCGTGCAGTTCTCAGTGCAGATTCGGGGGTGTTCTTTGCTATGTTCGAGGTTTCGATGAAGTGAGGGTGTTCGCTCTCGAATGGACATCGTTGATGCCAAGGTGGAAACTGCGGAAGACCTCATGCTATGAGTCTAAGAGATGTTCGGCGCTTGCGCGGAATCCGTCGAAAAGGTGGTTGAGAAGGGTGGCCAAGTGGTCTGGCCACGGCCGTTTCTCGCAGTCCGGGCAGGGTTAGCTGGAGCTGGCCGCAAGATTGGCCGCTGCTTTTCTTCGGCCACCATTATTTCATCGGAATCGGCAGTACGTTTTGCAGCGGGGCCACGCGCTTTGAAACCGTCCAGTCCAGATTAAGGTCCATTTCGGTTTCGGAAGGTGGTCGGGTGTCCTTGGGTTACTCCTTGTTTTTTTGTGCTCTCCTAGAGCACGCGCGTAAATTCAGCACATGCCCCAAACAGGCTACGTGCCTTGTCCAGGGTCCCTTCTGGCGAAACGGTGGGTGCATAGAAGTTCGGATCAACGTGTTCATGCGCCCAGTGTTGCATCGTCTATGCAGGCTAGCAAGGTTTCGCTGTGCCCGTGCGGCAGGGCATCTTCGACATTATAGACTCCGACGGCAACGGCGCTGTCTCCAAGCTTGAGCTTCTCGTTGCTGTCCGCGACCACCGCGAGGCGCTGGGAGATGGCCAGCACTCATCTCGTTAACGTGACACTGGTTGGCACGGACGCCACCAGCACCGCTATTTACCACCGTCACCGCAGCCACACCACAACCACCACCGCCGCAATCACAATCATTGCCATCATTGTCGTCACCATCAACCCAATCGGTACCAGCACAACCACCACAATGGCTCCGCCATCGCCATCACATTTGCCGCCGCCTCGCCATTTCTGCCACCACTTTGCCTCTAGCGCCGCCATCGCCGTCACCGCCACCATCAATATCCCCACCACTGCCGCCATTACTATCACCTTCGCATATGACACTGCGTCATCACCACCGCCACCACCAACGCCACCAGCACAAACACCGCCACAACAACCAGCGGCACCATATCACCAGTTCAGCCACCACCAGCCTCTGATTTCAATGCCGTGGCGTTACGTCCTTGCCTTGTGTCTCACTGTCGTACACCATCAATTTCGTTCATTGATGGGTACTCACATATTCGTCCGATTATGATGTCGACCGCACCCATCAATCTCGCCCGCACTGCTTCTGCTAGTTAACCGTCACTGGAGGGTTATATCTTGCATCTTGCGGATAAGTAGTGTCATGGTGCAGCGTGGTGCCCGGCTTCTGATGCTATGGAGCAGAATCGGCAGGGATGTGTATGACGGCATTGGTCAGATTATACGACTCTTTTAGTGACACCATGTTGCGACACGTCCATTACGGTACTGATGACATGGTGACAATGGCGTCATGGTGGGCAGCGGATGTGTAGTGATCACGCGAGCAAAGTCGGCCAGTGTTCAGTCACATTGTTACGTTTTCCAGATCCCAGACATGATAAAGCGTACGACTGCTTCTCTGGTGATTTGACCAGGTGGCGGAGTTCATTCTGCCCGGCCTCGATTGCAGCAGAGTCATGACGGAGCGCACGGTGGGGGACGAGCATGTCCCCCCTCTGCCTCTCACGTCTCTTCATTTTCCCCCAATCCTCCTGTGTTGTCGGGTCCCCGCTTTGACTCCTCAGCACCGCGCGCCCGTCTCCTTCTCACCTCCGCCCACTCCTCCGCCTCATCTCCCTGCATCTGCTCTCATCACTTCCATTCTGTGACACCCCTCATGCGGATCGTGCCCTACAGGGAGCTCCACCGTTGCCCCTCTCAGTGAGGTACCTCTCATGGCGACCCGCCGCCCATTGTGGCACAGCTCTCATGCGGATCGTGCCCCACAGGGATTGCCACCGAGGGCCCAGGGTAACACAGTCCGCTTGTGGCTCCCGCCGCCTGTCCGTCGCTGCCTGTGAAACGGCACGGCTACCATGCATCATAGCAGGGGTGTTTCCTGAAGTATGCCATCTTGAATAGTGCAGGAATCATTCAGACCAGAATCGCAATCATATGACGCATTGTTCTGAGCACGTGTCTTTGGGCAGGCTCAATATCTGCCTGTTTGACAAATGCCTGGCGCTGCTGGTAAGGCGAGGTCAAACATGTTTGAGCCGTATGCGTTTCTGATGCGAAGCCCTTCTTCTACCGCCATCCGAATACGTGTGTCGTGTACCAGAGCATGAGACTGTAGGAAGCACTAAACTGAAAGAATGAGGATTGATCAGTCTCCAAGTTTTCCGATCGCTCTCCAACTTTTCCGCTCCCGGCCACGTGTCCCACAAACTTGCGGTGTCAGGTCCACGTTCTGGAATCGCAGTGCCGCGCGTCCACACTTCCTCCGCCTCTGTTCTCCGCGCGTCCGTTCCCGTACACACACACACACACACACACACACACACACACACACACGCACGCACGCACGCACACACACACACACACACACACACACACACACGCACACGCACACGCACACGCACACGCACACACACACACACACACACACACACACACACACACACACACACACACACACGCACACACACGCACACACACACACACACACACACACACACACACACACACACACACACACACACACACGCTGGTTGGCGTCGAGGCCGCGCGCGAAGCGACGCTACGGAGGCTGGCACTTGCCAGCGAGCGTCCCCTGGCGAGGAAGCGCAGGGTCCGCCCACGGGGAGCCAGGCTGCGCAGGGACTCACGGGGGCATCTGCGAAGGGGGGACGGAGTACCACGTACAGGGTGCATAGAGAGGCTGTGCAGCGCCCGGGGAGGTGCGTAGAGTTGCCGGGTCGAGGGACCTCCCGTCACCTTGAGATCTGTTGCGAGTTGTCGTTGCAAGATGCGTTGAGGCACGTTGAGGCAGTAGTTGGCAGCGTCCACGAAGAGGTCGATGTCCGCAATATTGCGCGCACGCGATGCCAGGAAGGAATTCTACAGATGTTCGAAGGTCCGCGACACCACGGGGTGGCCACGTGAAATATTGTTGAGCACCGCTTGCCCGCGCTTCAGGTACGCGCAAAGCCGCCATATCGCCAGCGCGCCAATCCGCACCATGGAACAGGGGTTGCCTTCATCAAGGGGCCACTGGGCTCCTTCTCTCACCAACCAGCCAGAACCCCTTACGACTGTGACGGTTTCCTGGACGTTGTTCGAGCCTTTGCAACACAAAGTGTAGCTAACGGTGCTCGAGCGCCACCTGCACTATACACACGTACCTGCGAAGCCGACCTCTTCCGACTGCGGCGGCCTGGCATTTGGGAGCGCGGGCTGTTTTTGACAAGAAGTCCGTGGGCACCTTCCGTCACCTAAACCTGCAGGGCCCTTCGGCGAGATCTTGCAGGGCAAAGTTTCCTCAAGGGCGCCCTCGAGGGTGCGAAGTTGTTCGCGCTTCGCGCTTCGGCTCCGATCCCTCCTCATCCTCCTCGTCTCCCCTGGGAGGCGGCGCGAGAGCGCGAAGTTAGTCGCACTTCGCGCTCTCGCGCAGCGCGAGAGCGCGAAGCTGGGGAGCCCTTGTCTCCTGCGGATCACCGCGCAGGGCGCCGGCACCAACGACGGCGACAGTGCGGAGCGAGAGCCGAGCCGGGGGGGGCGGGGGGTGAATTGGGCTAGGCGGGTCGGAGGGAGAGCGGACCGGAAGTCTGCACACGTGTTCAGCCAGAGAGTGCCCTCCTCCTCCTCCTCCTCCTCCTCCTCCTCCTCCTCCTCGTCCTCCTCCTCCCTCCTCCTCCTCCTCCTCCTCCTCCTCCTCCTCCTCCCTCCTCCTCCTCCTCCTCCTCCTCCTCCTCCTCCTCCTCCTCCTCCTCCTCCTCCTCCTCCTCCCTCCTCCCTCCTTCTCCTCCTCGTAGGGTTGTTTTTGTTGAAGGAAGCTGGATACACGTGACGCGGCCGGCCTGGGCAAGAGCTGGATACACAGATAGCCAGGCGCCGTTCCAGGATGTGGCCCTTGTATGCCCTGGCACGCTGGCCCTCCACACGTGTGTATCCAGCGCGTGGCCCCCCGGATGTTCCACGTGCGGGTCCAGCCATATGCGGTTCCAGCTTCCTGGCACAACTGTGCAACTGGATACTGCTGCGGGCTTCCATGTGCTTATGCTCGTCCATTTGGCGCCGTCCTCCGAGCGGCGCCGCGGCGCCCCGGACAGCCAGAGCCAAGCCCGAAACTGCGGGACGTGTTTAGGAGTCACCCCCCTGGACGAATGAGAGATGCAGCCGTCCTCCGAGCGGCGGCCATGGCCAGAAAGGAGTCACACAGCGCCGCTGGGCCACGGGACCAACACAAGGCCACATCAGCCCCGTTGGGCTCCCGAGGGCTTCCCCCGAGGGCTCCCGAGAGGGGTCACACAACATGCCCGCCAACACGGGTGTGTGACTGCCGCAAGTTGGCAACTCTGCAAACTGGACGTGGCCACATGTTGTGAGCTTGATGTATTAGGTCGGATGAAGTAGTAGCCACTGTGCGGGCAGTCTGCACGTGCGACTGGCAAAACGAGGATGGTCTCCATGGCGTCTCCATGCATGCCAACACCGGCTCGGAGAGCGCTCGAGCGGCCCCGTGCGGCGCAGGAGAAATTGGCGGTCCTGGATCTGCGCCAGGCCGTGCGATGCACCCCAAATCTCACACTCGGTTGCCAACTGGGCGTCAAGTCTCTGCATTCAGTCGCAAGCGGTTGCAAACGTAAGCTGCAAAAGATATTGAGTGGTTGCGGGGCGCTAGAGGGGGCAAGGGGGGCCAAAGGGGGAGGAGACGGGCATCGGTCCCTGCAGAAGCGGCCTGCCGGCGTCGTGCTACCCGTGCCAGGCGTGCAAGTGGCAAGCGCGGCATGGTGCATCCCAGAGGCTGTGCTCGGACAGAGATCGGACCATCGCGGGCTACATCGCCGACGGCTGCTACGTGCAGCACGAGAGTGTCACCAAAGCGAGCTACCTTCGCACTGGCGTCACGCGCATCGTCGAGGATCCACGGAACCGACAACGAGTCGCTGTCCGAGCCTTCAAGAGCGGGGAAAGCACGTGCTATGGCAGCGAGGGAGAGCCGATCCCCATGGAAGCCGAAGACGCCCAGAGGCGAGATGCCCTGATACTAAGGGCGACGCGACCGCGAAAAGAAAGGAACACGGGGGCCGACCAGGGCGTCGAGCCGAAGAGGCAGTCCTGCACGAGGGCGAGCAGTGAGCACAGCCGAGGGCGAGCAGTGAGCCCTGGCACGAGCTGCTGGCGAAGCCGGGGCCTCTGCGGCGGCCTCCGCGCCGCGTCGGGCGGAGGCCGTGGGGAGGCCAGGGCGCCGCGGGAGGCGGCGGACCCCAGCAGCGCAGCGCACCTTGCGACGATTACCCAAGAAAGGGAAGAATCAATACTGACGGGGGGGGGGGGAGGAGCCTTGGGACTACAAGAGACCACAGTAAAGTGTCTTTGAGTTGAGGGGGGAACCCATGGCAAACCACTGGCACGCGAGGGCGCAGGCGCTCCCGGAGCGCCGCGGCGCCCCCTCAGCGAGCGGCGCGCCGCAGCGGGGCGGCGGCTCCCAGAGGGCGCCGGGCGCCAAGCCGCCGTGGGCCTCTCGAGACTCGGGAGAGGCTCGGTCCAGGCGGAGAAGGAGCTCTCCGTATGGACTTTTACTCCGTATGCATCTGGCCTCCCCTCCGGGGAGGCTATCATTCATAAGTCCAGACGGAGTAGGTCACATACGGAGGCCGAGCACTCAGTATGGACTCACTCCGTAAGGACTTCGCCTTCGCCGGGAGAAGGGGGTCACAATGCAAACGGGGTTCAGCCCGAGCGCCGAATTCTGCAGGATCCTGGAAGCCCCAGGGTTGCATGGACCCGGGCTGGCGCGCGGGATCCTGCAAAAGGCTCCCGGATCCTGCAGGATCCCGCAGAGTCTGACCAGACCGGGTCTGCCCTGACCCGGGTCAGCAGAACCCCGAACTCGGCGGAGGCCGCGGCGAGTTCGCCGACGGCCGGGGTGCTCCCGCGGCGGCGAGCCCTCCGGCCAGCCGTCGAGCCACCGAGCGCCTTCCACTGCTCGCAAGGTGCCTGCTCGCAAGCGTCCGAAACGCACAGGCGTGTCGGCGTTCGGGGAGCGTTGCGCCCCCGGGTCTCGGTGTAAGGGGCCCTGCGCTGCTGTGATTCTGTTGCCGAGGAAAGAAAGGTCCGCACACGCACACACACACACACACACACACACGCACGCACGCACGCACGCACGCACACACGCACACACACACACACACACACACACACACACACACACACACACACACACACACACACGCACGCACGCACGCACGCACGCACGCACGCACGCACACACACACACACACACACACACACACACACACACACACACACACACACACACACGCACGCACGCACGCACGCACGCACGCACGCACCACACACACACACACACACACACACACACACACACACACACACACACACACACGCACACGCACGCACGCACGCACGCACGCACGCACGCACACACACACACACACACACACACACACGCGCACACACACACACACACACACACACACACACACACACACACACACACACACGCACGCACACACACACACACACACACACACACATCCTTGCCTCGATGTGGTGGGTCGCGCATCCTCGGCGGCGGATCAAGGACATTTGCGAGCAGACACTTTGCAAGCAGGGGAGCGCGCTTGTCTAATCCGAGACTGCCAGAAGGGTTCGGTGGACAAGGTTGGTTTCGCTAGACCTAAGGTCTCCCCAGCCTGACCTGAGGCCCCCCCTCTCGACCTGAGGCGCTTCAGCAGCCGTCGAAATCACCATTCTTGGACCAGACCTTCGCGCCGTTGACGGTTCCAGATGCACTCCCAGTCTTCTTACGGGAAAGCGGAGTTGGCCATGAGTAGGGGTTAATAGTTGAATGCATTGTTTTTCTTCTCATTCTCTCTCTCTCTCTCTCTTGCCTAGCTTCCATCCTTTGAGAAGCTGGCTGAGGCCCTTCGGGCCAGTAATGTCTTACCGGCTGCTGGTGGGAGATCACCAGATTCGTCGAATTCGCAAGCGCCCGAGGCGCCGGTTTCGGAGGCGATGAGGCGATATTTCGATGTGTTCAGTTCCGCTTGCTGGCTTATACATGGGCTGTGCGTGATGCGATGTGGACACTCTCGGGCGTCAGGGTCCACTGCGGTGTTGTAAATGCTCTCGTCGCCAGTCTCTTGCTGGACCTGTGCTGGGGCCCCCCGCCCGACCCCCCTGTGACCGGCCTCTCATTAGGCGCCATCGCATGGATGTCAAAAAAGATGGCTGCAATGTTCGATGCTCCTCCTCCACCTCCTCCTCCACCTCCACCTCCTCCTCCTCAACCTCCTCCCCCTCCTCCTCAGCCTCCTCCTCCTCCACCTCCACCACCTCCTCCTCCTGCTTCGGAAGTATTGTTTTGGGACTGTCGGATCGGGAGTTGGCGGGGCTTCGTTCTGTCCTGATGCCAGCCAAGTCGCCAGCGCATCGCGGTGCTAGCCTTACTGCTACATGTGTTCTCCATGGGGACCCCGCGAGGCATCAAGCCGTTGCCCCAGGCCCTCCAAGTGGTCCAACAGCCTTTGGCAGAGCCTCACGGAACCCAGCTGCAGCCACTTCCCGTTCAGGGACCACATTAGGACCTGGCGTGCTCTCACGCTGACGTCCCCTGAGCTGGGGCTGACCCAGTGGCGCAAGTCTCGTGGGCCTTTGCACAGGATGCTCCTTTCCCTCCACCGCATCGGGTGGCGCGCGGGTGACGTTGCGCAGCGGGGAGATGACCGTGACTTCGTGGTCGACCTCATATATACCTCCCCTACTCTCGTCGCCAAGCAGCTGGAGGCTGGAGTGCAGCGTGCGCCTGAACGCAACATGGCGATAGGCGTCTCTTAGTTTGCTTTTGAGCGGGCATGTCCTGACCCACTCGCGAAACATTTTGGGTCCAAGAAGTTTACCCCGTGGCAGAAGTAGTGGCTCTCTGTCGTGGTTTGTTTTTTTTTCGGGTGCCTGTTGGACAGGAGACAGGCTGCCCGCGGATGGATACGTTAGTGATGGTTTGTGTGAGTTGTATGGCGAGCCTGACTCTTTGTTCCAAAGGCAGTGGATATGCAGAGCCCCATAGTTGTAGAGCGTCGGCCGGAACGTGTTAGTCAAGAGCAAGAGGTGACTGGCATTGCCAAGGCCGCCCCGCCACAGGAGCACCTTTTTCTGGTCACGCCTCATCATGCCCCAGCCTGATGTCCCTTCCCCCTCGTGGCATCTCGACCCCATCCCCCAAAACGCTGAGGGCCAGGAGATTGAGGTAGATGAATTCTTAGAGCTTGGTCGAGGCTGCGAGCAAGCAGTCGGCGCATCGGCCACTCAGCAGGTGGTCAAGGAGCTCCAGCGCGCTGCGCATTTGGATGTCTAATCTAGCGCCTGGACCTGAGTATGCGATCAGGGCCCGACTCCGGGGCAGGGTGTGGACCACGCTGTTTCCAACCTCGGCCGTCAGCCGAGCACCTCGGCATGGCCACCTCGTGCTGCCTGAGTGACGGCAAACCCAGCGCACCTCACAGCGATGGTGCTGGGGCGGTCCGCCTCCATAAGTGCGTGGCTGCGGGACCAGCTGAATGCCAAACATGTGTCTGCGGGCCCTCGCAGGCTGGCCAGGGAGCGTGACCCCGAGGGCCTGGTAGGACCAGCGGTTTTGGAGGCGACCAGTATGTCCAGCGGACGCAACTGCTTGTGAGGATATTTGATGCTGTGCTTTCCTGCTTTCCGAACCTCGGGCCCTGGCGTGAAAGCTCGGACCTCTCGGGCCCTTGAGTGGCATGAGTGGGTGCGTCCGGACCCTGGGGACGAGGAAATGTGCAGCACGTATAGATGCAGTGAGTGATACAAGACGGTGCCTGGCGACGAAGCCAGGCCCCTTTCGGGATGCAAGGTGTGCCCACGGCCCTACGTGATTGCCAAGGTGTTGAGAGCGAGCGCGGTCACCGGCTGTGCAGCACTTTGTCTCAGGATGACGAGTGCGCTCCTCTGCTTTTCTGTTTCCGCTGTGGAGCATACACTTAGAAGAGTTGCTTCAAGTTAGGCGGCAGTTCCTTTCGGACCCCGGGGCCATGCGGTAAAGGGGCCCTTAAGAGAATTCACCAAGGTTTGCACACTCACTACAGATCACACGTGACGGTTGCTGCTGGCTCTGGCACCAATTGCCGTGTTTTGCCCAAGTATGTGTTGCTGGCGCAGCCCATGCTGGCCCAGCCTGCTTGCCGCCCTCCCGCGTTGGACTCATTTCGGTTCCTGGATGTCGGCCCTGGCGGAGAGGATTCGACAGTGCGAGGTGGCCGCACAAGCAGCAGCATCGGCCTTCAGCTGCATGCGGCATGTTCTGCCAATGGGCCCTCGAGGGAGCATTCGCTCCTCCTCGTCGTTCTTCCTTTTTGTCTCGTCATCCCATGCGGTTTCCGTTCCCAGGGGGACGAGGGCCTCCCCTTCCGACACCCACTCCCCACTTTCAGGACGAGTCGACCTTCGACGCCTTCAGCTGCGTCTTCGCGACCGTCGCGGGGGGTAAGAAGGACGCCAGTTTTGCTTCGGCTGGGAAGTCTGGAGATGTGCAACGGCAGGGAAGGAGGAGCTGGAGGGAGGGGGTTGGGGGTGAAAAGACGGCGAGCGGGCGGGCGAGTGGAAAGGGGAAGCGGGACGGGGAGGAAGAGGAGGAGGAGGAGGCGGGGGAGGAGGAGGAGGATCAGGAGGAGCGGGAGGAAGAGCAGGCGCGTTCAGGAGGCATACCAGTGATGGTAGACGCGACGACGATGGTGATGATGATGATGACGATTACGAGTATATTGTTCATTATGATGTTGATGCTGGTAACGTTGATGATGATGATGATGATGATGATGATGATGATGATGATGATGATGATGATGATGATGATGATGATGATGATGATGATGGTGGTGGTGGTGGTGATGATGATGATGACGATGATGATGATGGTGATGATGATGATGATGACGATGATGATGATGATGATGCTCATGAGGAGGAGGATGGTGATGGTGATGGTGATGGTGATGATGGTGATGATGGTGATGATGGTGATGATGGTGATGATGGTGATGATGGTGATGATGATGATGATGATGATGATGATGATGATGATGATGATGATGGTGCGGAGCAGGAGGAGAGGGAGAGGGAGGGGGAATAAGGGGGGCGAAGGGAGAAGGGAAGGAGTGAGAGGGGAGGAGGAGGCATCGGAGGACTGGGGGAGAGATGACTTAGCAGGAGGAGGTGGAGCGATAATTTAGCGCCGTGTTTGCAACACCCAGATCATGTGTGTTGGAGGACTATCTGCTGTCATCTTGCTTCGTTGGGAATCCAGACAACACGTGCTAGAACGGTGCGCCGCGCGCCCACACACACACAAAAACTATATCGGTGATGTTGTTGTGGGTCATGGCGACGACCGCGCCACTGCCGCCGCCGCCACCGCCGCCGCTGCCGCCGACGACGACGACGACGACGACGACGACGACGACGATGTCGAGGCACCCCGAAGGGTTCGCATCGGCGCAAAGCAAAAACGATGAGGAGGAAGCTGGAGGCGGCATGAGGTATCATCCATCGTAACAGTCGCTCCTTGTGGCGACCGCTCACGCGCGTTAAGCATAAGGGTGGTTGATTGCTCCTGAGGGCTCTACCCCGCCAAGCTCAGGACAGAGGATGGGCCAGCCGCGGTTTTTCCCTGTGCCCGCCCGGCTGGGCACCCCGCGGGCGCCTTGGGCGCCGAGCGCGCCGAGCGGGCCGGCCGAGACTCCGCCGGGTGCCCGCCCGCGGGCGTCCCTCCCGGGGGGTGCCTCGTGGGCGCCTCGCGGGCGCGGGTGGGTCGGGCGAAGTCTCGCCCGGTGCCCGCCCGGGGGCGCCCCGTGCGCTGGGTGGGGGGTCACCCGAGTTCTCGCCGGGTGCCACCCGTGGGCGCCTGTAGGCGCCCCGTGGGCGCCTTGGTCGCAGGGCGGTCGCACATAGCTTGCACAACAGAGCTTGCGCCACACCACATAGCTCGCACCACACAGCCTGCACCGCAGATGGTGCGCCTTCAGTGCAGCGGTTTCTACCATCTATCTTACCGACATAACTTACACACCATAGCTTGCATCACAATGTTTGCACCACATGTCCAGCAGCCTGCGGCTGGTCCCGCCACCTTGCCAGCCCAGTAGTTCGGGTGGCGCCTGTTCGAGACGGCACGGGAGGCCGTTGGGTGTGACACGTCGTGTCTCCAGGGTTGGGAGAGCCGTGATGAGAGGGAGAAGGAGGAGGAGGAGCAGGAGGAGGAGGAAGAGAAAGATTGTCATACATGACATTGTTCGTTCTGACTTTTTGAGCAGCTTTCATGGAATTCGTGTGGGCCGTCTTGTGGCTGTCTTGGCCTCCTGTGGGGGAGTCTTGGGGGTCCCCTGGGCTCCCTGTGTGCCGTTTTGGGGTCCCTCAGGCCTTCTTGGGGCTCTCTTGGGCCGTCTTGGGCCTTCTTATCAATATGGTAGGTGCTTGGGGGCTGTCTTCGCGCTGCCTCAGGCAATCGAATGGCCTTCTAAGGCCGTTTGGAATCCCACGGGAGGCCCTCTTGGGCCATCTTGGAGCCGTCTTGGATGATTCTTGTCTTAGGGCCATCGTTGTGGGCCGTCCTGAGCTGACGGAAGCCCGAAAAGGTGAGAATGTGAAACTCATTCAAACACCACGAAGAAGTCAATGAGTTTGGCTTCTTCGGGCCCTGTTGGAGGTCCTCTTGGGGCCCTTTCGATCTCTCTTGGAGGCACCGTCGGCCGTCTTGAGGCAATTGGGCCACCTGGGTTGCTTTGGTTGCCTGCCTAGGCCGTCTTGGCTCGGGACGCGGAAGTTGTCGAGCCCTGTTGCGATGTCACCCAGTCAGTTGTCGGAAGCGGAATTTCGTTATCCGTTGCATATACTTGCAAATCGCAGCTTGCGGTGCCATTCCCCGTCGCTCCCCAAGAAGGGCCCAGGGCGCGACACTTCAGTGGGTATGGGTCGGCTTCCCAGATCCCTTTTGTAGGTTCCCTGCCCGGTGTTTGTTACACCGTGATTATGTTTGTGGTCGGGGCCCCATGGTGTCAGAGTGATGATTGGGGTGTGCGCGAGCGTGTGTGCGTGAGTGTGTGTGTGCTTGAGAAAGGGCGAGAGGGAGAGAGGGAGAGAGAGGGAGAGGAAAACATTAGCCTGGCGAAGGACCCAACCATATGTAGTCGTGAGTACCGCAATTATGGGTATCGTTTTCGGTGGAGCTCCCTATGGGGCCACGAAGCGCTGTACTGGGTGGGGGAGACGCAAGCAAAGTTTGCCACTGGGGCCTTCGGTGGAGCTCCCTATGGGCCACGAAACGCTGCACTGGGTGAGGGAGACGCATGCGGACTTTGCCACTGGGCCCTGCGGTGGAGCTCCTCATAGGGCCACGAAACGTTGTGCTGGGTGGGGGAAACGCATGGGAACTTTGCCACTAGGGCCTTCGGTGGAGCTCCCTATGGGCCCTATGGGCCACGAAACGTTGTGCTGGGTGGGGGGGGCGCATGCGGACTTTGCCACTGGGGCCTCCGGTGGAGCTCCCTATGGACCGCGACACGTTGTGCTGTGTGGGGGAAACGCATGTGGGCTTTGCCACTGGGGCCTTCCGGTGGAGCCCCCTACGGGGCCACGAATCGGTGGGGCTCCTTATGGGCGGCGAAACGCTGTACTTGGTGGTGCGTGACTCATGCGGGCGGTCCCATTGGGGCCTTCGGTGGAGCTCCTCATTGGGCCACGAAGCGATATGCTGGGTGTGCGTGACGCATGCAGGCGGTCCCACTGGGACCTTCGGTGGAGCTCCCAGTGGGGCCACGAAACACTGTACTGGGTGGAGGGCAACGCATGCGGACGGTCCCACTGGGACCTTCGATGGGGTTCCCTATGGGGCCACGAAACGCTGTACTGGGTGTGCGGGACGCATGCGGGCGGTCCCACTAGGACCTTCGGTGGGGGCTCCTTATGTGGCCACGAAACGCTGTATTGGGTGTGCGGGATGCATGCTGGCGGTCCCACTGGGGCCGTCGGTGGAGCTCTCTATGGGGCCACGAAACGCTGTATTGGGTGGTGCGTGACGCATGCGGGCGGTCCCACTGGGACCTTCGGTGGAGCTCCCTATAGGGCCACGAAACGCTGTACTGGGTGGTGCGTGATGCATGCACGCGGTAGCACTGGGGCCGTCGGTGGAGCTCCCCATGTGGCCACGAAACGCTGTACTGGGTACTGCGTGACGCATGCGGGCGGTGGCGCTGGGGCCGTCAGTGGAGCTCCTCATCGGGCCACGAAACGCTGTATTGGGTGGTGCGTGACGCATGTGGGCGGTCCCACTGGGAGCTTCGGTGGAGCCCCATATGGGGCCACGAAGCGCTGTATTGGGTGGTGCGTGACGCATGCGGGCGGTGCAACTGGGGCTTTCGGTGGAGCTCCCTCTGGGCCACGAAACGCTGTACCGGGTGGTGTGACGCATGCGGGCGGTCTCACTGGGACCTTCGGTGGAGCTCCTCATAGGGCCACGAAGCGCTGTATTGGGTGGTGCCTGACGCATGCGGGCGGTCCCATTGGGGCCTTCGGTGGGGTTCACTGTAGGGCCACGAAACGCTGTATTGGGTGGTGCGTGGCGCATGCGGGCGGTCCCACTGGGACCTTCGGTGGAGCTCCCTATGGGGCCACCAAGCGCTGTACTGGGTGGTGCGTGACGCATGCGGGCGGTCCGATTGGGACCTTCGGTGGGGCTCCCCATGCGGCCACGAAACGTGTAAGGGGTGTGCTGAAACGGGTGATGATGATGGTGCGGATGATGAAACGCAGGGAGGCGGGAGGAAGGGGAGAAGAAGAGGAGTGACGCGGGGCGCTGTCTCTTCAAAACGAGGGCCCAACACCACGGGATGGTTGGGGAAAAAAGGAAGTTCCATTCGTGTCTGAATTGTCGCAAAGGCTGTGCAGGTCATTGCCACGCTCATGTCAAGGTCGCATGTGGGCCAGCATGAACCAACGAGGGGACCCACAGACTCAGGCACGTGGCTTAAAAGACCTTCCAATGATCCAACGGCATGAGGGCACTCCACCACGCGCCATAGGCAAGGTGGCTAGTGGTTCAGCGTGCATGTGTTTATCCGCAGAGCCAGCTGTCGCATTACATCAACTGCTATTGCACGGCGTTGGGCAAATCGGCAATGTGGTGGCGTATCCTGTCACGGGTTTGACACTGGATTTCAGCGTGGCATCACCGCCGCGGCCCCACGGCGTTGTTTGGGCGGCGCGGGTTTCTTACCATCAACCACCATCTTCTCATCACGGCTCGCCACCCGTATTCATGATCGACGTTGTTATGATTGCAGCATCTCTTCCGTCGCTATTAACCCGCCCGCTTTGTCACAACCATCTCGCAGTGAGCATGCGCAGGCGCTGAAGCAGTTTGCTGCCACCTGCGCGTCGTCTGAACAGCGCAACCGAGGCGGGAGCACGACTGGAGTAGGTACGGGAAGAACGGGGTTGAGGTTATTACGCCGCGCAAGGGGCCCACGCTCCTGACGACATGCTGCAGAGCATCGCTGATGATTGCGCTCAGCATCCAAGTGGAGTTAAGATCACCCGAAGGTGAATGCATTATGTTTTGACGTGCGAGCCGTGTTTGTTTTTGCCTACGTCTCTCTCGTTGTGTTGGGTGTCTTTGCTTTGCCCCCTCTCGGGAGCCTTCGCTGCGCGCTCAGCACCATTTTCCATAACGATGTGTGCCCTTCCCTCAATGTTGTGTGGCCGCTTCGGTTGCACTGTTCTTGCCTGGGCGCCGAGACACAACGGGTTATCGCCCAATGCCCGCGTAAAACAAATAAAAGACGACGCGAGGGAAATCCATACCCCGCCGTCGTGAGTGTCTCACACCGTTGGCCCCAATGCATCTCGACCCCTTTCCTGAGGCTAGTCTTTCATGCTGCGTCGTTTTTTGACCGTCCTGGGACCCGCTCAGGGCGTCCGGAGGCCGAAAACTGTCAAACATGATCCGTTCCCTTGTTTCACAACGCGAAGGGATCTGGGCATAGGGGTTGAAAAGTCGACCCCTGAATCTGTCCAGGGGTGTGTTCTGGCAAGACTCTCGAGGCTGATCCAGCCGTGGCGACGAGGAGCTTCCCTACCAAAGGTGCAAAAATGGCGAATCATGTCGAAGTGCCTCGATCTTCGAACTCCGATCCTCCACGCAACCGGACGCAGCGATTCGCCTTCGCCGACTTCGAGTGGCACTACAAGCGCAACACGGCCCGCGACTTCCAGCTGCGCCAGCCACGCGCAGGGCGCGAGGACCGCCAGCGCCTGGGAGGAGGCCCTTCCCTGCACATCTTGTTGTTACTAATTGTAAGTTGGGCATGTCCATCCACACGGGGAGTATTCAAGAATAGTACAACATAGTCTGGTGATGATGTTCCGTGCTCTATGTTTGCGTCTTTGTATTTGTTTGCCAAAAGTCGCCTGTAGGATGACACGCCGGACCTAAGACCACTTCTTCCTCGCGTCGTCCACCCTCAGGATCGCGGTTCGAGGATGAGGTTACGTTGTGCGTTCCGCATTTGGGAGTACCTCTGGGGACGCCCTCGTCGCCACGACACGATTGGGTCCGCCTCGACATTCTGGCCAGATCGCATACCAGGAAGGGCCCAGGGGCAGGTTTGTGACCCCCAGTCCGCCCCCCCCCCCCCCCTCGGGACGTGTTAAGAACACGACGCAAGGTTGTTGGTCATGTTCCGCCTCTGGAGGCCCTTAGTGGGCCCCAGGACCGTAGAACAAATATTCAGAATGAAAAGCCCGCACCACGGAAGGGGTCGAGAATCCTGGGCTGTGATCTGTTCTGTTCCTCCAGAAGTGTCGGGATACATTTCGGTTCGGGGATCTCCAGAGGGATAGTGGAGAGAAGGGCTCGGGGGCGGGTGGGACGGGTGATGGTGGTGGGGGGGGGAGGGGGAGGACGTACGCTCTTGGTGCCCCTTCAGGTGTCCGCCCAGCGCTGCGCGTCTGCTGTGCGAACCGCCTCTGAAGGGGCAGCGCGGGCCGAAGCCCGAGTGGCGCTGGTCGCTCGGAGTGCTTCGGCTGTCATACACTTCGCAGTGTGACCCCCAGCAGCGTACGGTGCGCTGCCCCTTTCTGACGGTTGACCGATTCCAAGGGCCTACTGGGCTGAACCGGACTCCTCCTCCTCCTCCTCCTCCTCCTCCTCATCATCATCATCATCAACAACAATATCCAACCGCCCCCCCGCGCAGGTATAGGGGGGAGGAGGGGGACAGGAGCGGGAGGGGGCTACTGAGAGCACGCACACACGTTTCGCTTCCCAGGATGCCCAGCAGGAGGAGGAGGAGGAGGAGGAGGAGGAGGAGGAGGAGGAGGAGGAGGAGGAGGGGGAAGAGGATGAGGATGACGAAGAGGAGGAGGGGAAGGACGAGGAGGGAAAGGGGAAGGGGAGGAGTAGGGGAAGGACGAGGGGAAGGGGAGGAGGAGGGGACGGGAGCATCAGGAGGAGGGGAAGGACGAGGAGGAAGAGGGTTCGAGGAGGATGAGGAGGAAGATGAGGGGGAGGATGGGGAGGAGCAGGAGGAGGAGAAGGAGGAGGAGGAGGAGGAGGAGGAGGAGGAGATGGTGTTCTGTACCACCGAGTGCGCCCGCGGCCGCGGCCGCGATCGTGCCCGCCGTGCGCGGCGCCCACCCATCGGGCTCGTTGCGACGAGACCCGCCAGCCGCCAGGAGGAGGCGCGATCGACCGATGCAGGGCTCCGGACTCCGAGCGAGCTGGGGACTGAAGAGCAGGGGTCGACCGAAACGGGTTGTTGGTCGATGTCGTTGGCCGTGTTCGTTTCGACTTCGTTTTGCAGCAGGGGCGGAGCGTAGGCAAACAACAGAAAACGACGACAAAACACTGGCATTGAAATTACCGTCCAGGTCACCCCCCGCCGAAGAGCAGGGAAAAAGGAGTGCGGAGAGGTTTGGATCGAAAAGCGGTTCACGTCACAATCCATTCCGCAACGCCGAAGCCAGATCTGTGATGACGGCTTCGGCGTTGCCGATGAGACCCTTGAGGGCACCGCGCTCTCGCCCTCCGACGCTCCCGCCCGCCGCTTGCCTTTGCATTTGGGCCCTGGGCGTTGACGCGAGTTGGGGCACCTGGGAGCAGGCCTCGCCTGAGCTCCTCTCCTCTGGAGCGGGATGCACGCATGCGAGGAACAAGGAACGAACGAGGGAAAAGGAACGAAGACCGAGGAAGAGGAGGAGGAGGAGGAGGAGGAGGAGGAGGAGGAGGAGGAGGGGGAGGTCGAGGAGGCGTTGGAGGAGGAGGAGGAGGAGGAGGAGGAGGAGGAGGAAGAGGAGGCGTTGAAGGAGGCGTTAAATGAGGAGGAGGAGGAGGAGGAGGAGGAGGAGGAGCAGGCCTCGCCTGAGCTCCTCTCCTCGGGAGGAGAGGTCGCGGATGCACGTCTGGGCGGGGCGGTCACTTTCTATGGCCTGGCAGCTCGTCTTGGCCTGGGCAGGCACGCGACGGGTGCGCGAGCTGGCTGCCAATCTGGGGGAGGGGCATGAAGCCGGAGGGATCAGAGGGGGGGGGGGGGCAATCGGGTGACAAGGGGCTGGCATCCAGTCGAGTGCCTGAGACCGAGCGGGTTTCCGCGACGTGACCTTCAACCAAATCGGGACGCAAACATTACAGTAGTCGGAAGTGCGGCGAAGCGAACGTGAGGTCAAGAATTGTGGCATAGCGTGTCGCGCCGCCGGTTCTGGATCCACCACGCTTCGGCGCGACACGCTGTCCACGTCCAGGTCCCCCAGCGTCAACGTCCCGAGCTTTTCCCAGGCTCCCGCCCCACAGAGCGGAGCGACACGCGCTCCACTCGCAAGGCGTAGCGTGTCGCCGGGGCCGCCGCCGCGACGCGCTAAGCAATGGTCCCCGACCGTAGCCTTCACCAAGGTCGAGCGAGACCTGCCCTCGCCACGCCTCCCCGTAGGCCGCCCGCGCCCCCCTTGGGCCCCCAGCGGCCGCGCGCGGGCCGCCACCGTGCCTGCGAGACGACGGCGCGTCTCCTGAGCCTTCGAAGCGACGTCGTGCACCGCTGGGCAGCGAGAGGGATCGAAGCCCAGAGAAGCCCATGCAGCCAACTCCTCCTCCTCCTCCGCCTTCTCCTCCTCCTCCTCCGCCTTCTCCTCCTCCTCCTCCCCTCCTCCTCCTCCTCCTCCTCCTCCTCCTCCTCCTCCGCCTCCTCCTCCTCCTCCTCCTCCCCTCCTCCTCCTCCTCCTCCTCCTCCTCCTCCTCCTCCCCCTCCTCCTCCTCCTCCTCCTCCCCTCCTCCTCCCTCCTCCCTCCTCCCCCTCCTCCCTCCTCCCTCCTCGCTCCTCCCTCCTCCCTCCTCCCTCCTCCCTCCTGCCTCGTCTCGAAGGGGCCGCGCGCGCGTCCCCCTTGGGCCCCCAGCGGCCCTGCCTGCGCCGACGTGGTTTGGCCGCGGGACGGCGGCGCCCCTTCGGAGCCTTCGAGGCGACGCCGTGCGCCGCCGGGGCAGCGAGCGGGGTCGAAGCCTCGTCGACTGCTTGCGCACTCCTCGTCGCTGCGGGCGCCTGCTCGGCCTCGGGGGGGCCTCTGGCGGCCTCCGCAGCTCCCCTCCGCGCAGCCCTGGGGCACCCGCCGCCTCTCCGCAGTCGGGCATCGGCCGTGGCCTGTGGCGGGCGTGCCCAGGACCCCAGCGGGCCCTGGAAACGACAGTCAGTTGAATCACATATGTTTTTCTCTCGTTTTTTGTGTCTATCTATACAAGCAAGAAGCAGCTTTCTAACAATACTAACACTTGTGAGCCTTTTTCTAATATATATATATATATACACACATATATATATACATACATGTATCTACATACGTACACACTCGTTTCGCTATCTATGTCTAGTAATCTCCCTTTTGCCGTTTTTTGACTGGTGCCGTTTTGCCGTTTTTGTTGCCGGTTCCGACGCCGTTTTTGTTACCGCCTCCGTCGCCGATCTTTTGACGGCTTCCCGCTCGGGCTCCAATCCTGGAGCCGTTCTTGTTGCTGTTTCCGGTCGCCGTTTTTGTTCCCGTTCTCATGTTCTTCAAGGGACACCTTTTCGGAAACGGTGAAAAAACGGCCATGCCTTTTCCGGGGCCCACTAAGCCCAGGACCGCCCCAGGGGGGGGGGGGCAGTGCGGGCAGGGAGGGCAGGCGCGACCGGCCAGGCCGACGGGCTCGAGGGCCTCGGGGGCGGAAAAGAGGGGGTGATGACTAGGAGGGGGGTGGATATCATGGCGGGGGCCATAATATGTCTTCAGATTTTATAGCACCTCTTCTTATTTCATTACGTCCCTGGCCCCCTCGCTGCGCCGCGCACATGCAGCCGGTCATGATTTGCACGCCCCCCTCTTGGACGCACCCCTCTTGGCCGCTCCCGAGGGCCGACGGGGGTCGTGAGGGGGCCCGCGCGGTGCCAGGCGCAGAGCGGTCGCCGTTCCCCCCGCCCCCCGTCTGGCTGTGCGGCCTCTGGGGGCGCGTGGTCGGGCCCCGGGGCCACCAGAAAGGCGCCCGGGACGAGCAGTTGCCCCTCGGGCAGGAGCCGATACATGTAAATGCACATAAACATACACATACACAACTACACGTGTGTATACGTATACGTGTACATAAGAATATGCACGTGCATGTACATCTACACAAGCATATCTATATATACATATATATATACTAGAACCACGCGCGCGCTTCGCGCGCGCTTAGGTTCTAGCTAGGAGGCGAGCTTGAGTCAACGAAAGTCGCAGGGAAGGGGGCAGGGGGAAGAAGGCCAGAGAGCGCTGAAGGATACAAATACTGGAACCCTCTTGTGATTTTGTGGGGGGCCTCGTCCGGCCGCTCGCTGGGAGTTTGACGTAGCTTCTCGGGAGCCTCTGAACCTGTCGGGGGCCTCCTGGAAGCAGGTTCGAAGCATTTTGGGGGCCGATTTGGGGCTTCTCGGGGCCTCCTTTGGGCCTCTTGGGGGTCTCCTGGGGCCTCTTGAGGGGCCTCCTTGGGGCCTCCTGGCGGCCTCTTGGGGCGGAAGGCTCGAGCTTGCGGTTCGTGGTCCCCCTCTGGGCCCCCTCTTGGGCCCGTCTTGGGGCCCTCTTGGGCCATCTTGGGCGCCTCTTGGGCCGTCTTGGGGCCCTCTTGGGCTGTCCTGGGGCCCTCTTGGAAGCTTCTTGGGCCGTCTTGGGGCGGTCTTGGGCGCCTCTTGGGCCGTCTTGGACGCGGTGAAAGCCCAAGAGGCGAACATGCGAAAAATACACGTTTTCCCATAGGAATGGCACGATTTTTGCTTCTTGGGCCTCTCTTGGGCTGCCTCTCGGAGCGACTTGGAGGCTTCTGGGACCTTCTTGGTGTCATGACAGGCGTCTTGGAAGGCATCTGGAGCCATCGGAGCGCGTTCCGAAGCCGCCTGCGAACGATCTTGGACGGCGTCCGGCGGTCCGACGAGCCTCCGGGCCCCCCGGGGCCCACATTTGTGGTCGGGGTCCTGGCCCCGGGCCCCCGGACCCGGTGCGCCGTTATATGTGTATACATACATATATATATATATACATATATATATATATATATATATATATATATGTATCCCGCCGTGCCTGTCAGTGACCCCCCTCCCTGTGTGTATGTATGCATGTATGTATGTGTATGTATATGCATGTATGTATATGTACGTACGTGTGAGTATGTATGTGTATATATGAGTATGTATGTGTATGTATGTGTATGTTTGTGTATGTGTATATAGGATGTGTATGTGTGTATGTACGTGTATGTATGTATATGTGTTTATGTGTGTGTATGATTGTGTCTGTGTGTATGTGTATGTATGTATGTGTATGAACACGAGCTCTACCTAGTATTACTAGTACTACCCAGTACTACTACTTAGTACCACCTAGTACTACTACCTACTAGTACTCCCTACTGCTAGTACTCCCTAGTGGTACCTAGCAGTACTACTACCTAGTACTACCTAATCGTACTACCTAGTAGTAATACTACCTAGCACTACGTCCTAGTAGCAGGGAGTAGGTAGTAGTCGTAGTAGTAGTAGTAGTAGTAGTAGTAGTAGTAGTAGTAGTAGTAGTAGTAGTAGTAGTAGTAGTAGTAGTAGTAGTAGTAGTAGTAGTAGGGAGTACCAGGGAGTAGTACTCGTCGTATGTAGTAGTAGGGAGTAGTAGTAGGAGGGAGTAGTACTAGTAGGTAGAAGGTAGTAGTATGTAGTAGGTAGAAGGTACAAGCTAGTAGGTAGTAGGTAGTAGGAAGTAGTCGTAAGAGGGAGTAGTACTAGTAGGTAGAAGGTAGTAGTATGTAGTAGGTAGAAGGTACAAGGTAGTAGGTAGTAGGTAGTCCTTCCCTCCCTCCCTCATTCCCTCCCTCCCTCCCTTACTCTCTCCCTCCCTCCTTCCTTCTTCCTGCGCGCTCGAGACTGAGGCACATGAGACTCAGCCACATCAGGCGATCACATCCGCAGTGGCTCACGTCAGACTCAGTCACATCAGACAGGCTTATGAACGAGACTCACTCCAGAAGTCATTCACATCTGAACTCCGTCACACAAAAAAAGCCCCTAAAAAAATGCACAGATTCGTGTTTTTTTGGTGTGAGTGGTAGCCGCATTGATGCCGAAGGTGTTTACCAAAGGAGGTGCATGATAGAGAGAGGAGAGTGAAGGGATACAGAAGAGGAGAGCGAAGGGGAGAGGGATGTGCAAGAGGAGAGAGAAGGGGTATAGGAGGGGTCTAGAAGAGGAGAGACAAGAGGTGGTGCTGGTAGAAAGGAGAGAGCAGGTATGTAGCGCGTTGGGTACAGAGGAGGTGGAAGTGAGGCTTGAAATGTGTTGAAAACTACCACAAAACTTCACACATCCTCACGCCCTACCAGACCAGCCAATACATCCACAAGAAGCGCGACACCATAGACGGGCAACACGCACATAGCACACTCACACCAAGATCACATACCGTAACACAGCACCACCATCACATGCCAGCATTGCCAGCACACTGCACATACACAGAACAGACAGACATCACTAATCAACAGGACGACACACAGAGCACACTCACATCACAGGTCACAGACCCACCAAGAGGGGGGTCACAGGGAGGCGCGTAGGGATAAATATATATATATATGTATATATATACACATATTTAGACATGCGCATAATCACAGAAACAAGCATACATAAGCACCAGCATGCATGCATGCATACATACGTACATACATGCATGGATGCGTACATACATGCCTCGGGAGGCCAGAAGTCCGAGGGCGCTTCGCCTCTCAGTGGCTCCCCTCTCCAAATGCGGAGGCCTGATGGGGGCCTGCAGTGAGCAAGATTACGTAGATAAGGCGTGCCAGTTGTTTCGATCAGACTTCAGCCTAGCGCCTGGCAGCATATGAGCGACGCAGAAAAACGGGGTCGTCTGGTTGTCCGCGCAAGGTCGCGCGTGTGAGTTGCCCGCGCACGTCGCGCGTAAGCGCCCTCGTTCCCAATGTAGCGTGCTGCTCTGGCGGCCCGCGTAAGCCACCACGCATGGTCGCCATGGCATCGCGCGTAAGACCCGTGTCTTTTCATCGCTCATGGTGTGTATAATTTGGCGCCGTGTAGGCGCTTTCTGATATGAGGGGGGATAAGCAAACCGCGCAGACCGCCCTTCTCTGTGAACAGTTTGCGTCGTCTGGCAACGGGCGCGCTCCTCTTCGGGCTGATCCAGACATCCTTCCAGAGCTGGACCTGTGCCCAGGGCACTACCTTAGGCCAGCGCGAAGGCAGCCCTGCGGCGAAACGAGGGGAGAGGCAACAGGTTGGGACGACGATCAATTCCTTCCAGAGCGTTCTGGAACGCCCTCGGAGCGTTCGGGAACGCCCTGAGAGGACCGCGGCGCCCGAGACGTCTTCCAGAGCCGCCTGATCTCCGAGATTCCCGATGTTTCTCTTCGCCCGATGGCATCCTCGTCCTTTGCCTCGTCTCCGAGAGGGGACGTGGCGGACGCGCGGCAGCACCGCCCTCCGCCGGCCCTCTGCGCCGCCGAAGGGCGCGCGGGGCTGGACCGCAGCGGGAGGCCCGCACGGCGCCGCCGCCCAGCAGCGCCGCGCGGGGAGGGGCGGCGCTGCCCCCCAAAGAGCGCGCACGGGCGGCCTGCCGGCACCCCGCCCGCCGCCGGGCCGGGCCCCCGCGGCGCAGGCAGGCCAGGCGCCTCGGGACGCGGCGTGAGCCCGCCACGCACGTGGTCGTCGTGGTCGTCGTCGTCGTCGTCCTCGTCGTCGTCGTCGTCGTCGTCGTCGTCGTCGTCGTCGTCGTTGTTGTCGTCGTCGTCGTCGTCGCGGCGCCGAGCCCGCGGCCGCCAGCGCGCCCTTCCAGCCCTGCAGCTGCCAGCCCCGCTGCGCGGTCCAGTGGCGCTGGCATCCGAGCCTCAGCGGCCAGCCCGGCCAGGCGGACCGCGGCCGCGGTGCCGACGCGGTCCCCCTCAGGCATCCCGCGCTCGCGCGCCGCGTCGGCGTCTAGGTGCGCCTTGACCCAGAATGCGCGCAGCATTCCGCTGCAGCAGCACACGGCGATGGCCTCCCAGAGGTCAGCATACGCTCCATCCAGATGGCCGCGGACGCAGGCCCATGGCACAACGTCGGATCCTTGGAGTTACCCCTCGCCCTCCCACGCCCCGACCAAAAATCCGCTCATCAAAAGTCAGCCGACTGATCCTCCTGCCGAGGTCTGTCCTGGCTGTTTTTTTGTTCGAGCTGCACCCAGGCGAGGCGACGAGAACCTCCAGAGATGCGCGGGGTGCACCTGCTCTGCGCGGCGCAGAGAAGGCCGATCAGATGTGCCATTCTGAGCCTCCGCAGTTGGCACATACGATTCTTGGGCTTACGTCACACCGCCGACCCCTTGGGGAACTGGCGGTTGTTGTGTGTTGCTCCTGAGGGCCTCTTGTGTGCCTTTTTGGGGCTTCTTGGAGCTCTTTTGGGGCTTCATGGGGGCCTCTTGGGGGCCTTTTTCGGGGTCTCTCGGGCTGACATTCTCAGCGTTCGCCGTGCACGCATGGGATAACTAGCGAGAACACACGTTTACAGACGGCGGGCATCTGTCAAAACACCCGAAGAACGATTATCGAACGGCTTTCGGCACATCCCGCCACCGTGCCTGGGTTGCGGGTCTGAGGCTACTCGAATGGCTGAGGGGCGTCTCCGGGGCGTCTTGGAGGCAGTTTGTTGAACCTCTTGAGGGCCTCCTAGGGGCTTTTTGTGGCCATCTTGAGGTTCCCTAAGGGGTCTGCTGGGGGCTTCGCGGGGCAACCTGGAAGCGTCTTAGGGCGGAAGACTCCAAAGTGTCCGTCCGGGTTCCCCCTCTGGGCCCCCTCTCGGAGCTGTCCCTGGGCCATGCAGGGCCATCATGGGGGCGTCTCGGGCCGTCTCGAAGCCCTCTTGGGGGGGCCTCTTCTCGGCCGTCTGGGACGCTGCGAACGCCCAAGGGGCGAATGTGTTTTTTTTCTTTTTTTTTTCTTTATAAAAAAAAACAAAAAAAAAAAAATGTCCAAAAGGAATGGGACAATTGTTGCTTCTGGAGGCCCTCTTGGGACGCCTCTTGGGGGCTCCTCGGGGGCCTCTGGGGCCGTCTGGAGGCCAGCGTGGACGTTTTGGACCGATGTTTCACCGACTCGTGGCCCTCGTGGACCGCCCCAAGGGCCTCTTCGGGCCCTGTTGGCCCGTTTTGAGGCCCTCTGCCACCCATGACGCGTTCGGGCGATCCCCGGGGACCCCCTCCCCTCCAAATCGACCGTACCAGGCTCCAAGGGGAGGGGTCTGGGGCAGGGGGAGCATCTCACACGCCGATGAACCCCAAGGGGTCGGCGGATACGAAATCCTCCTACAAGACGTCGTGGGGCACAGTCTACGTCGATCGTTGAAAGGTCTGGAGATGCTCCCCCAGAGCTTCTGCAAGTCCCCGAGGCAATCGTGGGAAAAGAGGTCCTCGCGGGGCACTTGCTGGCAGGCCGATGTCTGATCCGTTTGACGTGTTCACCGCAGGGGGCCGGGGAGGGGGCCCCCTCCCGCTCTGTCGTCCATCGAACTTCGAGGATCGAGGATTTGGCGGCAGTTCTCGAGCTTACGCATGGGCCTCCAGGACCTTCTGGAGGCTCTTAGGGCACGCACCTTCCAGACACATCTGGGGGGACCGGAGGGTCGGCGGCTCGGAGGGCTTCGGGGAGGGAGGCCATGCCGCTGGGCCAGAAGCAGACATCGCGACCCTTCTCGAGCTCGGCCCCGGCTTCGGCAGCGAGGCCATGCGAAGCCGTCGCGCTCGGGGATGAGCTCAGATGAAGGGCAGTGCCAAACTCGGTGCCCGCTGGTTTCGGGCGCGAGTCTGCAGCGAGGGCACAGCGCGCCAAACTTCCCGACGACGCACACCGCACTTGCTTTCGGCGCATCTCGCCGTCGGCAGAAGTCCGGCGGAAATAAAACGTCGGTGGGTTCGCCCGCAGAAGTAAAACGGCGGCGGGTCCGCTGGCGGAAGGTCGGCGAAAGCGGCAGAATGATCTTCCTCCCTCTTCTTACGCTCGTCTCCTCCTCCTCTTCCTCCTTCTCCTTTTCCACTTCGGCGCCTCTGCTCCTCCTCCTCCTCCTCCTCCTCCTCCTCCTCCCTCCTCCTCCTCCTCCTCCTCCTCCTCGCCTCCTCCCCCTCCTCCTCCTCCTCCTCCTCCTCCTCCTCCTCCTGCGCCTCCTCCTCCTCCTCCTCCTCCTCCTCCTCCTCCTCCTCCTCTCGCATCCATCTCCCACTGCTTTCCTCCTTCTCCTCCCTTCCTCCTCCTCCTCCTCCTCCTCCTCCTCCTCCTCCTCCTCCTCCTCCTCCTCCTCCTCCTCCCCCTCATCCTCATCCTCATCCTCATCCTCATCCTCATCCTCATCCTCCTCCTTATCGACATCATCTGCAGCATCATCAGCAGCAGCAGCATCAGCATCATCCTTCATCAACATCATAATCAGCAGCAGCAGCATCATTATCAGCAGCAGCAGGAGCAGCGGCAGCAGCATCACAGTTAATCAGCATTAGCATCAGCATCAGCATCAGCATCAGCATCAGCATCATCAGCAGCATCATCATCCTCATCATCATCAGCAGCAGCAGCAACAACATCATCATCAGCAGCATCATCAACCCCACCCCTTCCTCCTCCTCATCTTCCTCCTCCACCTAGGCTTCTCCTCTGTCGCCCAAGCACAGGAGCTTGGGCAGCGGGTCCTTCACAGAAGAAAGCGCGAGGGCACTGATCTCTCGGACAAGGGTTAACTTGTTTTGTCCTGCTGCATGTGGAATGTGATGACTTCGCTAGTCGGTGTGGGGCTCCTCTTCCGCCTCCTCCCCCACCTCACGACGACGACGACGACGACGACGACGACGACGGCCGCCGCCGCTGCCGCCGCTGGTGGCCGCGGCCTCGGCGCGCTTCCGCGAGGACCGGAGCAGGTTCCGCGTGCTGGCCATCGGGCCTGGCTACGGGCGGGCCTTGAACCCCCCGCAGGCCCGGCCCCGCAGGGGCGGCAGTCCGTCATCATCGTCGTCGCTGAAGACGACGTTGTCATTGTCCGTCGACGGCCTTCCAAGGGCCTTCAGGCCTTCGGGAACCTCTGGAGGCCTCCAGAGGCTTCCAGAGACCTTTGCGAACCTCACGAGGCCTCTGGAGACTTCTGGAGGTGACGGCCGTCGTCATTTTTCGTTGCCGCTATTGCCGCAGCCGTCGCCGTCGCCGCGCCGTCACTCGGGAGTGGGGGAGGAGGAGGAGGAGGAGGAGGAGGAGGAGGAGGAGGAGGAGGAGGAGGAGGAGGAGGAGGAGGAGCAGGAGCAGGAGCAGGAGGAGGAGGAGATCCTCCGACCCTCCTCCACCTCCTCCCTCCCCTGCTTATCATCCCCCTGCTTCTCTTGATGTTGTTGTTCCTCCTCCGGCTCCTCCTCTCCTCCTCCTGCTCCTCCTCTTTTTCCTCCTCCTCCTCCTCCTTCTCCTCTTCTTCCTCCTCCTCCTTCTCCTCCTCCTCCTTTGCATCAGCCGTTCTGGCTCGGGCTTCGCCTTTGCTTGCAACATCATCCGCCAGAATTGCACGATGCTGTTGCTATCCAATCGGGCTATGATCGTCTTATCGCTCGTCAGTTGCACACAGCAGCTGACACAAAGGCCCGACACAGCGCATGGCAACAGGCCTCCGTCGCTCGGAAACCAGGGGGCCGGCAAGTACTACAAGGGTTCCAGCTACGCGCCGTGAGTCCAAGTGCAAGGCGCCGCTGGTCAAGACTGTCAAGATTGACCTCATATTGTGCCAGGGCTTCGGAAGCTACATCCTCTTGCTTCTGGCAGGCAACATTGGGCATACAACATCTGCGGATGTCGTCGCAATGCCAGCTGGTTCCTTTGGCGCAATCGCTGCGGAGCGATCCGTCTTCGTTCGCCAGGCAGTGTGTGTGTGTGTTTGTGTTTGTGTTTGTGTTTGTGTTTGTGTGTGTTTGTGTGTGTTTGTGTGTGTGTGTTTGTGTGTGTGTCCGTGCGGCACGGGGCGCGTTGATCATCAAATGTTTAACGGCAAGGGTGGGGAATCACATCTTGGGCAGGTCGACAAGGGAGTAGGCAAGAATGGAGGCCTGACCTTGTCAAGTGGCAACAGCGCGCAGTCTTCAGCGCCCAAGCTTTCCGCCGAGATGGTCCTCCAGATGGTGGTACTCTGCGAGAAGCTGGGCGACATTACCGCCGCCAAACAACATCGCACAGCTGCCCAGGCCCTCCCCCAGCCCGAGGCAGCTCCCGAGCCAATCCAAGGGGATCTCTAAAAGGCTCCCTCTACGGCACGCGCTGCAGAGAGGGAGCTGGAAGGAACGGTCGTCAAATTCGAAGCTATGTCCCAGCTGTTGGAAGCGCAGCCGTCACATGTCTCTTCTCTCAGACAAGAGCTGGAAGAAGCGGAAGCTGGCCACGTTGAGCTGGCTCGTTACTTGCACTCCCAGTTGCCATCGGCTGAAGATCGACGGCGCTGTGGATTCTGAAGAGCTTGGCGACTTGAAGTACAACCTCAGCAGTGAGGATTCGGAGGAGCTCGAGGTCTGGGCCAACAAGCTTCGCGAAGGTATGTAAGGTTTGGCAGCCAACCTTTTCAACGACGCGAAGGCCAAGATTGACGCTCTGCGCAAAGATGACGAAGCTCACCCTGAGCGGCTGGCGTCCAAGAGGAGGCGCTGCGACCCAGCTGTTGCTGAAGGAGCATCGCCGGCTGGCTCGTCTTCTTCGGCGCCAGGTGCACCTCCAGACGCAGATCGCACTCGGACTGCCGCCGCTGCTGCCGATGCAGAAGCTGCCCCTCGGGCACTTCATGAGCCCAATGTCCGAGACTGGGCGGCCAAGATTGCACCTGCCAAGTCTCAATCCTGCCGAAGTCAGGCTCAGATGGGCCGGTTGCCTGGGAGTGCTTGCGGGTTGTCGTCTCCAGGGGGGGGTCGCTTCCTGGCGCGCGGAGATGATATGGTGTCTGGCACCCCCATCGGCGGCCCGAATCCAGCCCTGGCACCGACGAGCTCTATCCAAGGCTCTGAAGTACCCTGGAGTTCAGGTCTCGGCTCAGACTTCTCGGACGCGGTGGTCGTCGCTCCTTGCTCTTGCTAATGCTGCACCGATTCCCCTCTCTGCCCAGGGTGCGGGGCATGAACTCACCAGGCACTCGCGTCGAACGGCCAGTGCGCCGATCGATTTCGGTCACCCCTTCCCCCATCTACCCCGAGTCCACGCTCTGCGGCAACGCGGAGGGAGTGGGCACTCATGCTGTGTGGCGCCCAAAGCTGCCGATTGCCGATCCGGCGTCCGGATTTGAAGCTTGTCGCGGCGAGGAACGCTTGATCTCGTCCAACATGTTGCTGGGCCGATTGAATCCGCACCTAAGAACGTCACGCATGCGCCGCCTGCGCCCAGCGTTGCCGGCGGCGAATCGCGGCAGATCCCTGCCCCCAAGAAGTTTGAATTCAACGCCAGGATCATCAAAAGTAATTTTTCCAATGTCATTTTCTGCCAGGAGCACCGCCTCAGAGGCGTCGACATTGAGGCAGCCAGCTCGCGGTCCATCAAGCGAGGCTACCAATCGCTCTGGTTCGAAGGCCGTGCCTACCCAGGCTGGAGACATGTCTGCAGGCGCGACGACACGTTTGCCCGCGATCGGTTAGGATTGCGCGACACGAAGGGGCGGGATGTTGTTCACGGCAAGCGTTCAGACGTTTAGACGCCAACACCAATATTCCTGGTTGTCACCCCTCGGCCGCTGCCTCATCATGTCTGCACTATTCTGAAGGTCTGATTTTCTCACTTTGTGCGACTTTCCTTGCTGGCGATGACCACAAGTTTGGGCAGCCACCCCTCGATTGACCTGGCGTCGCGTCTGAGCTGCGCTGCAGTGTTGCGGCGCGATCCGCTTGCACGCAGTATCCGGCCAGCAAGGCCGCCGTTTACGATTGCTGCATTTGTTCAGGAGGAGTGCCCAACGGCATTCGCCCTCATGAGATGGGCACGGTTACGCCCCCGCTTCCATATGCCCCGCCCGCCTGACTTCCGTCCTTCAGCAGGCGATGTGCAAGGTAGGACCATTGCTAGAAGTCGCAAGGCTTCAGACTGCGACGGCAGAATGCGGCGCTGAAGAGAGGCATCGCCATTCACGATCTGGTTCGACAGGTCCGCGTGCAGAAGCCAGTTATGGCAGCGAAATCACGTGGACGTCAGATTATCATCTTATCATTTCCTCTTGCTTCGACGTCTACTGTTCAGCACGGCTCGCCCCGCTTTCAATCTCCGCGCTCACGACCTTGGCTACGTTTGGCAACGATCCACGTTGGCGCACTGCTGTTGCGCCTGGAATCCAGTGCCCCAAAGAGGTGTGGACTTCCCCGAATGATGCATTCGAGTGGCCGTTCACTCTGCCCGAGCTGAAGAAGGCGTGAGCCACCGTGTTCGGGCCCGCACAAAATTTCCGGATGTATCTCAGCCCTTTGGATGTCGGTTTCCAGGATTGGTTGGGCGAGGCCGGACTTTACGATTATCACGGAACAGAAATGGGCAAATAATTCGTTTCGGTAATGTGTCTCCATGTCTCCCCAAGTTAATTTGCAAATATACCTACGCGCGCACTCTCGAGCGTGAGTTGGTCGGGAGGCGAGGTCTCAAGCATCGCGTGTGCTATGGCATGATCAAAGAATCTCAAGCCAGTAGGGGGTGCCTGGCTCTTGGAGAGAGCAAGATCAGAGCGCTTGCCACCTGGGCCTCTCCAGCCAAGGAGCGCGCGCTCCAGCTCGGCTGTCGGACTGGCGCGGATGGTCAAAACGCAGTGGGCAGATAGGATATGGTTCGCTCCTCCTCCCTTCTCCTCCTCCTCCTCCTCCTCCTCCTCCTCCTCCTCCTCCTCCTCCTCCTCCCTCCTCCCTCCTCCTCCTCCTCCTCCTCCTCCTCCTCCTCCTCCTCCTCCTCCTCCTCCTCCTCCTCCTCCGCCACCGCGATCGGCTGCGGGCGCGCGCCAACGGCACAGTGCCACCCGTGTGCCGCTTGGAAGTGTCGGACGTGGCATCGGAGGTCTGAGCGGGCCAGACTAATGGCGGGGGGGCGTTCGGCCGCTCGTGCTTGAGTGTCAGGGCGCTCTGGGGGAGGGGGGGGGGGGAATGGGGATCAGAAGGATGGCGTAGTGGGGGCTGCAGAAGGCGCCGAGAGAGGGATGAGGATGAGAGACTGCTGAAAGGATGGAGATGAGGATGACGACGGCGAGGACTGTCGGGAGGAGCATGCTGGAGGTATGTCGTCTGGAGTCGAACAAGGAGACGGGGGATGTGACGAGCTAACATGAGTATGATCAGGAGGAGGCTGATGATAATGAGGAGGGGGAAGGAAGCGGAGAACGAGAAATATGACGAGTATGTTGTGGATGAACCGGATGAGGAAACAGAGGACCAGAGGAATGGAGGAGGACGAGCAAGGGGGAGATGTACCGTTTAATAGTCGTTGTATGTGATGTCAGCGTATTGCCAGATCGTGTTGGTAGTTGTGGATGCTTGACGGTTGAACTACGCGGCATCTCCACAATATTTGTTTGCGCAAGGAATTGGCAGGGTCGATGGGGGGAAGCCAACCAGTCGGCTGACCTGCGCATCATCATACTATGCGTCAGCGAGTTTCGTTGATCAACGTGTGCTGTGTGTGCGTAAACATGTCTGTTGGCCATGCCGAACGTACGTTTGGTGGTAGCAGGTGTGGGAATATGTTTGCAGACACTGCCTAGAAGAGTCCATGAAGGGAGGGAGGAAGTGTAAGTTCCAATGGGATAGGGCAGAGCTTGGGTGCCCTGAGGCCAACATGCTCTTCAACGCGGGCTTCCAGGCTAGAAAGTGTCTGTGGAATGCCCCCCCTCTTGGGGGAGAAGCGTGAGACGCGAGATGCGGAAGGGAGCAAGAGGAGGGAGGAGGGGGCCGAGGGGGAGAGGGATTGCACTGCGCCTCGGCTGCGGGGAAGGATGACGCAGCTTCCGCCACTGCACGACGCGCCACCAGACACCCCATCCTGCGACCTCTGAGCACCTGCACGCCCTGGGACCTCCTCCAGGAGGAGGAGGAGGAGGAGGAGGAGGAGGAGGAGGAGGAGAAGGAGGAGGACGACGAGGAGCAGGAGGAGGAGGAGGAGCATCGAGGAGGATCGAGGAGCATCCCCGGTCCGCCCCTGGACCTCCTCCTCGTGCGGCGGGCGCCCGGAGGCCTCTCCTCTGGCCTGCCCTCGCCCCGCTCCTCCCTCGCATCTCCCTCCCTCGCCTCCCTCCCCCTTCCCTCCTTCGCCCCCCTTCCCTCCTTCGCCCCCCTTCCCTCCTTCGCCCCCCTCCCTCCTTCGCCCCCCTCCCTCCCTCGCCCCGCACGCCTGCCGCGTCCTCGCCCGCCTCGCCTGCCGCGCCCTCCTCTCGCCCCGCACGCCTCCCGCGTCCTCGCGGCGGCCCCGCTGCCGCTGCCGCTGCTGGCTGTGCTGCCGCGCTCCTCGCCGAAGAGGCACGTGAGCCTGCTAGTTCTCCCTTCACTCCTCCTCCTCCCCCTCCTCCTCCTCCTCCTCCTCCTCCTCCTCCTCCTCCTCCTCCTCCTCCTCCTCCTCCTTTCTCTCCTCCTCTTCCCTCGTCTCGTCCTCCTCCGCCTCCTCTTCTCCTTCTTCTTCTCCTCCCTGCGATGGTGTCGTGCCAGCGGACGACGTTCCAGTCGGTGCCCACCTCCCGCAGGTGGTGTTCATTCGCGTCGCGTGCTGTCCTCTTTCCCACGTGCAGCTGAGATCTGCACTGGGCACGCCCTGTCTCTGACTCCCGACCCCCCTGGAGCCTGGACTGTCCAAGCTTCAGGAGAGCTTCGCCTTCATCGAGGGATGACCGGAGAGGGAAGGGAAGCGGGATTGCGACGGTGACAAGGGGGCAGGAGGGGAAGGGGACGAGAAGAGGAGGGTGATGTGGAAGAGGAGGGAGAGAGCAGAGATACAGGGGACACAAAACATGTGCACACAGAGGCTCTCGCGGAGGCAGGAAACGATCCCGATACACCGCAGGCATGTCTGCAGAATATTCCACGTGGCATGAGGCTACAGAGTGAGATTGTGCACAACATGTTGACAGAGTCGTGCATGACCCTCGTCCCCCTCTCATCCTCCCCTTCTTCCTCTTCCCCATCCTCATCCCTCCCTTTGGCGCGTTTCGCCTGCAGACTGCCGAACGGTAGATCACTACGCACAATGACTTCTGGTGATTCCGTACCGCTCCCCCTCCATGACATATTCACGCCCGTGGTTGTTGATTGTTGTTCTTGCATGTGCGATTTCTCTGCGACTCTGAACCACAGCTCTGTCTAGGTGCGGCTTCGCGTGTTTGTGTGTGGGCGGCGGAGGAGTGAGGAGAGGTCACCCGCCAGGTGCGATTCATCGACGACTTGCCTAACCCAGAGCAGGCAGACTTCCCGGTGCCACTGACATCCAGCGCAGATTCACGATCCTTTGCCATCGCACGCGCTCCTGCACGGCCAAGATCTAGAGTCAGGTCGGGCATGTCCTCCTACAGGCGGACTTCGGAAGAAAAATTTAAGATAGCCCCCAAATACCACAAAATGGCAAAGAATATGTAGCCTGGCGAAGGACCCAACCATTTGCAGTTCCAAGTACAGTCGCTGTATGCACCGCATTCGGAGGAGCTCCCTATAGGGCAGCGAAACGTGTGAGGGGTGTGCCAAAATTTGTCCGGCGGGCGCATGCGAAAGCAGCCACGGGGGCCGTTGGAGGAGCTCCCGATGGGGCCACGAAAAGCGTGAGTGGTGTGCCGAAATGGGTATGCGTGACGCATGCGGACGGTGGCACTGGGGCCTTCGGTGGATCTCCCTGTGGGGCCACGAAACGTGTGAGGGGTGTGCCGAAATGGGTGTGCGTGGCGCATGCGGGCGGTGGCACTGGGGCCTTCGGTGGAGCTCCCTGTGGGGCCACGAAACGTGTGAGGAGTGTGCCGAAATGGGTGTGCGTGACGCATGCGGGCGGTGGCACTGGGGCCTTCGGTGGAGCTCCCTATGGGGCCACGAGACGTGTGGGGAGTGTGCCGAAAGGAGTGTGCGTGACGCATGCGGACGGTGGCACTGGGGCCTTCGGTGGAGTTTTGCATGAGGCCACGAAACGTGTGAGGGGTGTGCCGAAATGGGTGTGCGTGACGCATGCGGGCGGTTGCACCGGGGCCTTCGGTGCTCCCTGTGGGGCCACGAAACGTGTGAGGGGTGTGCCGAAATGGGTGTGCGTGACGCATGCGGACGGTGGCACTGGGGCCTTCGGTGGAACTCCCTGTGGGGCCACGAAACGTGTGAGGGGTGTGCCGAAAGGGGTGTGCGTGACGCATGCGGGCGGTGGCACTGGGGCCTTATGTGCGAAACGTGCGCGGGGTGTGCCGAAATGGGTGTGCGTGACGCATGCGGGCGGTGGCACTGGAGCCTTCGGTGGAGCTCCCTATGGTGCCACGAAACGCGTGAGGGGTGTGCGTGTGTGCGTGACGCATGCGGGCGGTAGCACTGGCGCCGTCTGTGGAGCTCCCTATGGGGCCACGAAACGTGTGAGGGATGTGCTGAAATGGGTGTGCCTGACGCATGCGGGCGGTGCAGGCAGGAGGTGAGGAGGAAGGAAGGAGGGAAGGAGGGAACGCGGGGACCGTCTCTTCAAAACGAGGACCCAACACCACAGGATGGTAGGGGAAAGAATCGTCCCCAGACTATGTTTCACTATTTTTGAATACTCCTCCTGTAGAGGGGTGCGCCCGACTTACATCTAGAGCTCCGAAGTGCAACAGGAAAGTGGCAGGGAGTCATTGTCCAGTGGGCCTGCCACCACCCACTGAGAACCGGTCGGTGAGTGTTCGATGCTGAGTTCTCGACTCGGAGGAGGGGGGCAGACGTGGGAGGAGCGGCGGAGGAGGAGGAGGAAGGGGAGCAGGAGGAGGAGGAGGAGGAGGAGGAGGAGGAGGAGGAGGAAGGAGGAGGAGGAGCAGGAGGAGGACAGGGAGAGGGACGAGGGGGGTGGAAGGGGGAGGGGGAGAGAAGAGAGAGGCGCAGGAGGAGCAGCACTTGTGATGAAGCATTTCAGCAGTGAGCCCTGCAGCTGGCTGCGACGGACCTGAGCTGATGGATGCATGACGCCCTGCAACGCGAATACGTAGATCCTTCTTCAGTATCCCTTGCCATTGTCCACGTTCATCATCCGTCTCTGTTCTACCTCATAGATCTACATATATATACACATACATACATCCTCTCACTGTCTTCCCTTTTGGCACCCTGCCTTCTCTCCTCTCCCGCTCGTCGGTGCACCCTTACTTGGAGCGGATACGGTCCGAGATCGATCAGTTCCAGCCGCACGTCATGACAGCAGCCTCAAAGGAGAGCGCCTTTTCCAGGGGCGGGGGAGAAGGAGGAGGAGGAGCAGGAGGACGAAGAGAAGGAGGAAGACGAGGAGGACGAGCGAGCAAGAGCTCCAGTCCTCCTCCTCCTCGTCCTCCTCCTCCTCTCCTTCCTCCTCTCGTTCCTCCTCCTCCTCCTCCTCCTCCCTCCTCCTCCTCCCTCCTCCTCCTCCTCCTCTCCTCCTCCTCTCCTCCTCCTCCTCCTCCCCTCCTCTCCTCATCCCCCTCCTCTTCCTCCTCATCCTCCTCGTCCTCCTCCCCCCTCCCTCCTCCTCCTCCTCCTCCTCCTCCTCCTCCTCCTCCTCCTCTCCTCCTCCTCCTCCTCCTCCTCCTCCTCCTCCTCCTCCTCTCCTCCTCCTCCTCCTCTCTCTCTCCTCCTCCTCCTCCTCCTCCTCCTCCTCCTCCTCCTCCTCCTCCTCCTCCTCCTCCTCCTCTCCTCCTCCTCCTCCTCCTCCTCCTCCTCCTCCTCCTCCTCCCTCCTCCTCCTCCTCCTCCTCCTCCTCCTCCTCCTCCTCCTCCTCCTCCTCCTCCTCCTCCTCCTCCTCCTCCTCCTCCTCCTCCCTCCTCCTCCTCCTCCTCCTCCTCCTCCTCCTCCTCCTCCTCCTCCTCCTCCTCCTCCTCCTCCTCCTCCTCCTCCTCCTCCTCCTCCTCCTCCTCCTCCTCCTCCTCCTCCTCCTCCTCCCTCCTCCTCCTCCTCCTCCTCCTCCTCCTCCTCCTCCTCCTCCTCCTCCTCCTCCTCCTCCTCCTCCTCCTCCTCCTCCTCCTCCTCCTCCTCCTCCTCCTCCTCCTCCTCCTCCTCCTCCTCCTCCTCCTCCTCTCGCGCTCTCCTCTCGCGCTGATGGAGTGGGGATGAGGAGGGGAGGGCCGCACGAGGGCCGCAGCCTGGATAGAAACAAGATGGGCCCGCAGCCCGAAGCTTGAAGCAGGAAGACGAGGAGAGGGGGGGTGGGGACGGTCCAAAGGGCTTTTCCAAACCGACAGGGTCAGAAGTCGCTGGAGGACTTCTGGGAGTGACCCCTCAGAATTCGACCGCCTCGCTTGAGTGGTCGCCTGTTCATCACGCGTGATAAGGCCCAGGCCCGCATCTTGTTGGGGCGCTCTCCGTTGCAACACTTAGACTCCTCCGCGAGGCCTCGGAGGCGGAGGAGGAGGAGGAGGAGGAGGAGGAGGCGTGGATCGGCGGCGAGCGAGGGGGGGAAGCAAGAAGGAGACGACCTTCTCAGAAGGCGGCGGGACCCCTCCAAAGCCCTCTTCTGGCCTTCTGAGAGGTCTCCCGCGTCCCCGGGGGAGGCTTGGAGAACTTCCCGGACGGCCGGGGGACTTCCGAGCCTTCGGAGAAGGCCCGCCCCCTCGCACTTCCCCCCCCTCCCGGGCGCGCCGCCGAGTCGAGGAAGGGCAGCAGCGGGCAGGCGCCCTCGTCTGAGCTCCGGGGGGCCGCCGGGGCCTCTCGCGCTCCGTGCGGGCGCGCGGCGGCCGCGCCCGGGCTCGGAGGGCACGGGCGGCGGGGAGCGGTGCAGGGCCGGCACCTCGAGTTCGGAGCTCCAGGCCGCGTCGACTCGGGGCACGGACAGGAGGAGGACCGCTCCCTCCGCCTCCGCCCCCGCCCCCGCCCCCGCCCCCGCCCCCGCCCCCGCCTCCGCCTCGAAGGCACCGAGGCAAAGCGGAGCCACCTGCGGCCTTCGGCCGGCCCTGCGCCACGTGCGGCCTCCCCGCGCTGTCTGGTCCTCTCCGCTGAGGCCGTCGTTCCAGGGGTGCGAGGCGGGGCCGGTGCGCGAGGGGTGCGAGGAGGCAGAGGCAGTCGCCGCAGCCTCCATGAGGAAAGCGGCCGATCCACGGCAGGGTGGAGAAGGGGGAGAGGGAGGTCCAGATCAGAAAACGAGAGAGGAGAAGGAGAAGGGGGGGGGCGTCCATCCGACGAGGTAACCTCGGAGGAGCCTTTTTGTTCCCCCACAGGTGAGGAGGGGCCACAGGTGAGGAGGGGCCACAGGTGAGGAGGGGAGGACAAGGAGACGGAGGAGGAAGAGGAGGAGGAGGAGGAGGAGGCGCTCCACTCGCGCTGCTTCCCAGTGCCTCTCGGGCATCCGAGCTGGGGAGGGTGTAGGCTGCTGCTAGACACCTGGGGCAAACATGCCATCCAAAAGGGCGGCGTCTACCTCGTAAGGTTATGGCAGACAGGCATCTGGACAGGCCGCTACATCCTCTAGCCCCTCCTCTCCTCTTTGGCTTCCAATCTCCTCGCATGCCTTCCATCATCTTCCCCGTTCCCTCCACCTCGCCACCGTCCATACCATCCCCCACCGCCACCCCGACGGGTCATTCTGCGCTGCGAAAGCTGAAAGTCTAGTAGTGCCAAGCTGGCGATTGCTGCAGGGAACAATCCTCGGCTAAGTTGCCTCGATACGCGCGTTTTGAAACGCAACACGTCCCGTGTTCAAGACGTCCGTGTCAATACGTTGCGTGTTGGCTCCACGTATTGGACCACGTTTTGGCGAATGTATCGCGTCGGACCTACATTTTCAGCCGACGTGTTGAGTTCCGTATCGATACGGTACGTGTTGCGTGTTACGTATCGGGGCAGCTAAGATCCTCGGGGTTTGCGTCTCTTCCGTCAGACTGTTGAGCGTCGTTGGCGTTGATCATATGTTGTCGTTGCCAGCAGAACGATCTCATCCGAGCCGAGCTAGTCCATCGAGGCTTGGTTATGGGACTTCGCTGTCGCAGGTATCGTTCTGGCGTCAACCCGCTGCGTATGATGACCAGTGACTCGTCTTACGGCAAGGTTGGCGCCAATATGTCAATAAAAAGTAAGATGAAAAGTGTGCTCTTGCTGAGACGTGGCATCGTCAGCAACTATGCGCCGTCCCGACTGCACTGGACCATTGCGTTGCCGCGGACCCTTGTGGTAGGTCAGTTTACCTCATGCCGCAAGTCGATACCGCAGCTGCTTGTCTAGCCCCTACGCGGCCAAGTGGCGCATGCACTCCATCGAGCGGCCACCGCTGCCGTGGGCCACGGCTTCCGCGTCTGGGCATCTCGAGTATTGAACGACCTTTGTCGTTGATTCAAGTTGGCGCCATGCTATCACAAATCGCAGCTCGTATTCGCCGTCGGCCGTGCTGACCGCTCGCAGCGGCACGCCGCCGCTTTCGTTCCTCCTGTGGAACGATTTGATAGCGGCACAGCAGTAGTCTGCATACTATCCGTGGGCCACACTACGTCTGGATTAGCTTCAGGGGTTAAGGGCGCTCGTGACGACGGCGCTCTTGCCCCTCTCCCGTTTCTCGTAAAAGGAAGTCATGGTTGAACTACCGGACGTGCTGGTAAGACGGGCCAGGCGTTTCGGCGGAGGCCCTCGCATTGTACGAAATGGAGGGCACGTCGTGTTCAAAATCGCGCTCTCCGTTGAGCTGCTGTGGTAGATTGATGTGCTATCTGTCATTATTTCCCATGGAGGTTGGGCCTCTTTCAAATTGCGCGCCCGGCTGGAACGCCGCACAAAGCACATTCACACAATGCAACTACACCAGCCGCTACACGGGTGGAGGGTGCTCCATTGTCTGAGCTCTAGCGTGGGATGTCCTCACAAACATCAAATACTCAAAGATATATTCAGCAGTAGCAGTTTGTCACCACCGCCAGTGCGGTTTGTTTGTTCGTTCTGATTTGATGTGTCACGTGTCACATGTGCTGTCGGCTCAGTTTTAGTGTTGTTTTCGGGACAGTCGCAAGCCGTTGTGTGTTCAGTATGGGTTGCCTCTTTTCGCGCAGTGTTTATTCAATTGTCAGCTTTCCTCATAACCCATCGCCCGCTCGCGCCGATTTTCGGTGCTCAATGATTTTCCCATGCGTGTTCAGTTGTCTTAGAACATGGCCGGGCCTGCCGCTTCCAGAGTTGCCGTTGTCAAGCGCGGGTGTCTGTCTGAGTTCCCAGGTCACGACGCGTTTGTGCTGATGGGGTTGGTTTTATTCTTCAGTTGTCGAAGAGCGAAAGTTCTTTTAATTATGCTGGAAAGCATGGCCGCGTGTAGAGGCAATTGAAGGTTGGAGGGCGGTCTCGTCTCAAAGTCGAGCTCTCACTGCAGAGGCCCTCGCCGCTTGAATATCATACAATTCATACCTATTGGAGCACTTCGAAGGATGCAGAGCGCTTCTTTGTTCACACGTGTTCCTGCCGTGGGTTATGATGTTCAAACCTATTTTAGCCTTGACCACCAGAAAGAATTTCAAGCACCATGAAAGTACCGAAATTTTAGAGTTTTCACGTGTCGGACTTTGGGAGGCGATACTCGTTCGACAATATTTCGATAGTTTCCTGGACGCTCGGAAATATTTCTTGGATATGGCCCTTAAGTGCGGGAGGGGGCAACATGAAACTAGCAGCTTGAATCTCCCAGCCGAGCAGTCGCACGGATCGATGGCGGCCTGTGGTCAGCATCAGGTTCCCGCCTCGGTGCCGAGGGGAGTCGCCTTGAAAGCTTCGTGCAATTTCCAGGGCGGAGGCGCGCCATCTCTTTCGATTATTGTGTTCTGACTCGCTATGTCGTCGAACGCTCTTTGAAAGAAGTCTCGGCTACGCTAAATCATCGCAAGGCGCTCTCCACTCCAGTCCTCCCAAGGTCACGACTTTTGGCGGGGCCATGGGGTTCTGATCCTTTAACCCTTCAGTCCCCAAACTTACGGCCCTCTCGTGGGATTTCCTGTTTCTTCAAGCCTCCTGGCCTCGAACTTGTGGCTCAGCCGTGGGACCATGGAACCCGAGAGTTCGCGCTGGTGCCAAAGCATTTGACAGGTGAGACCATGGGGCAACCAGTGGGGTGCAACCGATGGAACCCAACAAATTCCGCGCCAGCGCAAGGGACAATGGGTGGGACCCATGGCGCAACCTGTACGGCCAACCTGCGACACCGGAACATCCGCGCCAGTGCAGGGGGTTCGTGGGCGGAGTCCATGTCGCAATCTATGGCGCCCGGATATCCGCGCCGGTTCTGGATCGCCGTGTTTGTGTAGTTCTCTGTATATATCTACATGTACATATCTATATATATATATACACTTATCTATGCACATGCACCCCCTCAAAAGTTACACACACACACACATCCGCGAGGAGATTGCTGACGCAGAGCTGTGTGAGCGGGGGGCCGGAGCCCTGTATCATGCCGATATCATCTTGGAATGTGTCCAAGCGTCCTAGCTCTGCGATATTGGAGGCGTTGCGGCTGATACGTCTAGGCCAAAGTCTTTCGCAAAGGATCACGCCTCGTCATCATCACTCCTCCTACTTGTTTTCCTCCTCCTCGTCCTGTCACATCCTCCTTCTCTTTCGAGCCCCTCGGGTTTTCTCATTTGACGGCCCTGTCGTCAGGCCCGTCCGTGCTCATCAACGCGCACCCTGCGTGCATGCAGCTGCCGCAGGACTGCCCCATTGTCATCGCCCAGGGAGACAAGGACGAGGCGCGACAGACCAGCGGAATATGTTTGCAGCCGTCTCGCGCCTCAATAGAGCGAGGCAACAAATACTCGAGAGTCTCTTTGTTCGGCGAGTGCCCTTTGGTAACCTTGGTGGACGCAGCGGCAGTGCGGCGAGCGCATCGGTCGTGGAGTGTGCTGTGCCAGATCTAGCCCTGGATGGCGTGCGCTGGAGGAGATGGAGGAGGACGAGGAGGAGAAGCTGATGAGGCAGCGGTGCCACTGCACAATAGGTAGTGGCCGAGGATGCGGGATGTGAAGGATGGCCGTTGGTAAGTTGTGGTGTCCCTCGAGCGTCCAAGGCAAAAGTTGAAGGGCCAACATGGCTACACGCCGGTCGTTGAAAGTAGGTCCTTCTGGATTCCCAGATCCCAATCTACTGCAAGCGCCTTCCTACTTCAAGAATCGGTATGCTTTTGCTGTGCTCTGTTTCTTTTCCGGGAGGGCGTGAACCCAATCTACCGCCTTCCTACTTCAAGGGTTTACCTACTTCTTCCGACCGATGGCTACGGAGGAGGAGCAGGAAGAGGATGCCCGCTGCCGCCCGCTCCTCCCGGAGGTGTACGCGGTGCAGCGGGAGACCGCCGAGGCTCTGATCTCCACGGGCTCGCAGGACAAGACGTTCCTCCTCTGGATCGGCAGCAGCGGCCTGCTGCCACAGGCGGGAGGGAGAAGAGGCGGGGGAGGGAGAAGAAGGTGGGGACGCATAGTGACGAGAAGGAGGAGGCGGCGGAGGAGGAAAGGGAGGAGCGGCGGAGGGAGGAGTAGGGGGGGTGGGGAGGAAGTGTGGAGGAGGATGTGGGAGGGAGGACAATGAGGTGGAGATGGTGGTGGATGACTGGGAGCAGTGAGTGGGAGCAGCGGGTGGGGACAAGGGGATGGGGGTCGGGTGGGGGGGGGGAGATGGCGGGCGGACGGGGGAGGATGCAGAGCAGAGAGAGAGAGAGAGAGGTGGGAGAGGGGGAGAGGGCAGGCAGCAGCTTGACGCTGCATGGGAAGCCGATGGGAGCACGCTCCACCCTGCATCGCCCAGGCGGTGCCATACCACCCCCAAGTCTGTATTTAAGACATGCGCACGGGCGGACGGGGGAGGATGCAGAGCAGAGAGAGATAGAGAGGTGGGAGAGGGGGAGAGGGCAGGCAGCAGCTTGACGCTGCATGGGAAGCCGATGGGAGCACGCTCCACCCTGCATCGCCCAGGCGGTGCCATACCACCCCCAAGTCTGTATTTAAGACATGAGCACGATCAGAAATGAACGACGTGTACTTTACTCTCCTCCCCATTTCCTGGACGTCGAAGCAAGCGCTGGGATGACGGAAGCAACACCGTCCTTCGTCAGCGCAGGCGACACCTGCCCACCAACTACACTTGCCGACACGAAGGAGCGCGCCAAACGAATGCACATGGGCACGGTTGGTCCAAGATGTTATCACATGGACGACCTTCGAGCACGAGTACGCCGACGAAGCATGAGCAGACACACCCGACGGGACGACATAACCAACATATTGACGTCAACATCAGCACCGATGCTTTCATGACCCACCCCCTCGCGCATGATGTGCGCATGCACTCGACGGTAACCATCAGATTCCTGTGGCAACGGCCTCACCCCCACGGGTCCCAGCGAGGCCCGGGCGATTGCCCGCAGTGCTGGTCGTCTCCTCTCTCGTGTGTCCGGGAGCAGCTCCTGACCCGGCTGCTTCCAGCATGCGGTTGTCGGGTCGGGCGAAAGGGGGGGATTGGGGAAGGGGGGGTTACGAAATTTGCTGCATGCAGCTGGTTTCGGCCTCACCGAGGGGCCCATTCCTCGATACATGGCCGCCTCCGGCGCCGTGAGGCGCCAGGAAAATCAGCCACGTGAGCTGATTCTCAAACCCCCCCTTTGCTATCCCCCCCCTTTCGCCCGACCCGAGGTTGGCCGGGTCCGCCCGGGACTTTCCCGCGGTCCCGCCCGTGGGAGCTCGTGGGCGCCCTGCGCCTCGGCTGGGTCCGCCGAGGCTGCGCCCGGTGCCCGCCCCGTGGGCGCCTGGTGGGCGCCCTGTGCCCCGGGTGGAATCCGCCGGCGTTTCGCCCGGTGCCCGCCTGTCGGCGCAGCGTGGGCGCCCCGCGCCCTGGCTCGTAATAAAGGGAGGGGGGTCTCATTTCGGGGGGGTCTCTTCCAGGCTGTCTTGGAGGGCCTGGGGGGTCTGGGGACGATGTTTTGGAGGGTTCTCCCACGGGGGAGGTCTGAAATGGCTTACACACGGCGTGGCCCACACCGCAAACCTCACACCGCATAGCTGCCAGCGCCTAGCTTGCACAGCATGGCTCGCGCCACATAGAGATCGCATCGCATAGCCTGCACAACATAGCTCACACCACACAGCTTGCACAGCCAAGCTTGCAGCACATGGCTCGCACTACACAGCTCACAAAACATAGCAAACACCACATAGCTTACTGCGCATCGTTTTCACCTCCACAGTACAGAGACGCATTGCGTGGAGCCCGCACTGGCTAACATGCTTATTATGCTTATTGCTACTGGTATTGCATTCATTGTTCCTCATCCCCCTTCTCGACCAGGCCGAGGATTAGGATAACTAGCCCAAGTGCTGCCCGGAATTCTCCCAGAGTCATTCGTGGCGAGCTCTAGAAGGGCCGTTTCGCCAGGTACATCCTCCAGGCACGCCAGCTCCCCGGAATTCCCGACTTGTTTGTGCCCGATGTTGTCATCGTCCTGCTTTCGTCTGGCCTTGAACCCGGTGGCCGCTCTGGCGCGAGTTGCTTGGCGCACGAGGCCCCCCCAGCCCCCCCGCGCGCTTGCGTTAGGATGCAACTTCTGGGAGGTCAAAAGTTTAGCTTCGGCGCTGGCACATCCGTGGCCGAAAACAGGCCTAATCCGACACAATAGTGTTTCATTCCGCCCAATCCCGTTTGATTCGAACTCATCCATCTGGCCGCGTCCTGGGCTTATTCTGGGCTGATCCGATTGAATGATCTGTATCTGTGCAATCGGGCTTAAAACGTTGGGGGCGATCGGTAAGGAATGTGACCTGGAGGCTTCAGACCCTGGAGGAGTCCTTATCTGACGAGGGCGGCGGTGATATCCGTGGCCAAGCTTCAACTGGTGCTCCACCGGCTTCCAGACGTTGGACTCCGTGTTGAAGGTTTCCTTATCCAGTGCC